>JAVIAB010000117.1:22141444-22538944 GCA_032433765.1 Megaustenia siamemsis
AGAAATGCAATTCAGAACAGACAAGTTAGTTAGGAATGTAATTCAGAACAGACAAGTTAGTTAGAAATGCAATTCAGAAGAGACAAGTTAGTTAGGAATGTAATTCAGAAGAGACAAGTTAGTTAGGAATACAATTCAGAAGAGACAAGTTAGTTAGGAATGTAATTCAGAAGAGACAAGTTAGTTAGGAATGTAATTCAGAAGAGACAAGTTAGTTAGAAATGTAATTCAGAAGAGACAAGTTAGTTAGGAATGTAATTCAGAGAGACAAGGCCTTCATCTGACACAACTCACCTTACCTAGTTCTTATTCTCATACAACTCACCTGCTAATCGTTCTGCCTGTAGCTGAAGACATTGGCCTGTAGAACAAGAGACTCGCACCGAGATAGAGACGACTGTCGACAATTTCATTGGATGCAGGCTTACCGCATGCAAATTTATGTTTGGGTATTTAAATTTCGATACAATAGGTTTTCAGTAGTAAGGAATTTAATTCTGAAGAGAAAAGTAGTTAGGAATGTAATTCAGAAGAGACAAGTAGTTAGGAATGCAATTCAGAAGAGACAAGTAGTTAGGAATGTAATTCAGAAGAGACAAGTTGGTTAGGAATGTAATTCAAAAGAGACAAGTAGTTAGGAATACAATTCAGAAGAGACAAGTTGGTTAGGAATGTAATTCAGAAGAGACAAGTAGTTAGGAATACAATTCAGAAGAGACAAGTAGTTAGGAATACAATTCAGAAGAGACAAGTAGTTAAGAATGAATGTAATTCAGAAGAGACAAGTAGTTAGGAATATAATTCAGAACCGACAAGTTAGTTAGGAATGCAATTCAGAACAGACAAGTTAGTTAGAAATGCAATTCAGAAGAGACAAGTTAGTTAGGAATGTAATTCAGAAGAGAAACAATTCAGAAGAGACAAGTTGGTTAGGAATGCAATTCAGAAGAGACAAGTAGTTAGGAATACAATTCAGAAGAGACAAGTAGTTAGGAATACAATTCAGAAGAGACAAGTAGTTAAGAATGAATGTAATTCAGAAGAGACAAGTAGTTAGGAATGTAATTCAGAACAGACAAGTTAGTTAGGAATGCAATTCAGAACAGACAAGTTAGTTAGAAATGCAATTCAGAAGAGACAAGTTATTTAGGAATGTAATTCACAAGAGACAAGTTAGTTAGGAATGCAATTCAGAAGAGACAAGTTATTTAGGAATTTAATTCAGAAGAGACAAGTTAGTTAGGAATGCAATTCAGAAGAGACAAGTTAGTTAGGAATGTAATTCAGAAGAGACAAGTTAGTTAGGAATGTAATTCAGAAGAGACAAGTAGTTAGGAATACAATTCAGAAGAGACAAGTTAGTTAGGAATGTAATTCAGAAGAGACAAGTTAGTTAAGAATGCAATTCAGAACAGACAAGTTAGTTAGGAATGCAATTCAGAAGAGACAAGTAGTTAGGAATGCAATTCAGAAGAGACAAGTTGGTAGGAATGTAATTCAGAACAGACAAGTTAGTTAGGAATGTAATTCAGAAGAGACAAGTTAGTTAGGAATGCAATTCAGAAGAGACAAGTAGTTAGGAATGCAATTCAGAAGAGACAAGTTAGTTAGGAATGTAATTCAGAACAGACAAGTTAGTTAGAAAGGCAATTCAGAAGAGACAAGTTAGTTAGGAATGTAATTCAGAAGAGACAAGTTAGTTAGGAATGTAATTCAGAAGAGACAAGTTAGTTCGGAATGTAATTCAGAAGAGACAAGTTAGTTAGGAATGTAATTCAGAAGAGACAAGTTAGTTCGGAATGTAATTCAGAAGAGAGAAGTAGTTAGGAATACAATTCAGAAGAGACAAGTAGTTAGGAATACAATTCAGAACAGACAAGTTAGTTAGAAATGCAATTCAGAAGAGACAAGTTAGTTAGGAATGTAATTCAGAACAGACAAGTTAGTTAGGAATGCAATTCAGAAGAGACAAGTTAGTTGGGAATGTAATTCAGAAGAGACAAGTTAGTTCGGAATGTAATTCAGAAGAGACAAGTTAGTTAGGAATGTAATTCAGAAGAGACAAGTTAGTTCGGAATGTAATTCAGAAGAGACAAGTTAGTTAGGAATGTAATTCAGAAGAGACAAGTTAGTTCGGAATGTAATTCAGAAGAGACAAGTTAGTTCGGAATGTAATTCAGAAGAGACAAGTTAGTTAGGAATGTAATTCAGAAGAGACAAGTTAGTTCGGAATGTAATTCAGAAGAGAGAAGTAGTTAGGAATACAATTCAGAAGAGACAAGTAGTTAGGAATACAATTCAGAACAGACAAGTTAGTTAGAAATGCAATTCAGAAGAGACAAGTTAGTTAGGAGTGTAATTCAGAACAGACAAGTTAGTTAGAAATGCAATTCAGAAAAGACAAGTTAGTTAGGAATGTAATTCAGAACAGACAAGTTAGTTAGGAATGCAATTCAGAAGAGACAAGTTAGTTGGGAATGTAATTCAGAAGAGACAAGTTAGTTCGGAATGTAATTCAGAAGAGACAAGTTAGTTAGGAATGTAATTCAGAAGAGACAAGTTAGTTCGGAATGTAATTCAGAAGAGAGAAGTAGTTAGGAATACAATTCAGAAGAGACAAGTAGTTAGGAATACAATTCAGAACAGACAAGTTAGTTAGAAATGCAATTCAGAAGAGACAAGTTAGTTAGGAATGCAATTCAGAACAGACAAGTTAGTTAGAAATGCAATTCAGAAGAGACGAGTTAGTTAGGAATGTAATTCAGAAGAGAAACAATTCAGAAGAGACAAGTTGGTTAGGAATGCAATTCAGAAGAGACAAGTAGTTAGGAATACAATTCAGAAGAGACAAGTAGTTAGGAATACAATTCAGAAGAGACAAGTAGTTAAGAATGAATGTAATTCAGAAGAGACAAGTAGTTAGGAATGCAATTCAGAACAGACAAGTTATTTAGAAATGCAATTCAGAAGAGACAAGTTATTTAGGAATGTAATTCAGAAGAGACAAGTTAGTTAGGAATGCAATTCAGAAGAGACAAGTTATTTAGGAATGTAATTCAGAAGAGACAAGTTAGTTAGGAATGCTATTCAGAAGAGACAAGTTAGTTAGGAATGTAATTCAGAAGAGACAAGTTAGTTAGGAATGCAATTCAGAAGAGACAAGTTAGTTAGGAATGTAATTCAGAAGAGACAAGTAGTTAGGAATGCAATTTAGAAGAGACAAGTTAGTTAGGAATGTAATTCAGAACAGACAAGTTAGTTAGGAATGCAATTCAGAAGAGACAAGTTAGTTAGAAATGTAATTCAGAAGAGACAAGTTAGTTAGGAATGTAATTCAGAAAAGACAAGTTAGTTAGTAATGTAATTCAGAAGAGACAAGTTAGTTAGGAATGTAATTCAGAAGAGACAAGTTAGTTAAGAATGTAATTCAGAAGAGACAAGTTAGTTAGGAATACAATTCAGAAGAGACAAGTTAGTTAGGAATGTAATTCAGAAGAGACAAGTTAGTTAGGAATGTAATTCAGAAGAGACAAGTTAGTTAGGAATGTAATTCAGAAGAGACAAGTTAGTTAGGAATACAATTCAGAACAGACAAGTTAGTAAGAAATGCAATTCAGAAGAGACAAGTTAGTTAGGAGTGTAATTCAGAACAGACAAGTTAGTTAGAAATGCAATTCAGAAGAGACAAGTTAGTTAGGAATGTAATTTCAGAACAGATAAGTTAGTTAGGAATGCAATTCAGAAGAGACAAGTTAGTTAGGAATGTAATTCAGAAGAGACAAGTTAGTTCGGAATACAATTCAGAAGAGACAAGTTAGTTAGGAATGTAATTCAGAAGAGACAAGTTAGTTCGGAATGTAATTCAGAAGAGACAATTAGTTAGGAATACAATTCAGAAGAGACAAGTTAGTTAGGAATGTAATTTAGAAGAGACAAGGCCTTCATCTGACACAACTCACCTTACCTAGTTCTTATTCTCATACAACTCACCTGCTAATCGTTCTGCCTGTAGCTGAAGACATTGGCCTATAGAACAAGAGACTCGCACCGAGATAGAGTACGGTAGGATCAAGCTGACATAAAAGGGACGAAACACCTGCAGCCGTTAACGTTTGAAAACAATAATTACCTCCCTTCTTCTGAATAATCTTCTACCGGTGTTACGTCAGCTACTACTTGTAACATTAACGATGATTATATTAATATAATGTACCAATATCACAAATTGGAGTAATATTCTTGATTGTGTAACATTACAATTATTTTTTAAAATCATTAACTAAATATCATTAGACAGATGTAATGACTTTTCAGACTAAATTGGGATGTAACAAAAATAAAACTTCGACCTAAAATTATTTCTGGCATGAATCAAAGAACAAGATAATGACAATATCAACAACTTGTAAGTGTGCAATAAACTTTTAACGTTCGAAATATCATTTTTGAAACGAAAATATAAATATGAGAGCAGCAAATCAAGTATTAATCAATTCATTGTTGATATAAAGCAAATAAAAGAATAGCGCAAAAGGTAATTGGGGGGGGGGGGGGCACACAAGAAGGTAATATATGGTGTTGGAACCATTTAAATCTCAATGGTCAGTCTATATATATTTAAGGGAAAGTGCCATGTCGATTTAGAATAGACGCTAGTTGAGCGTGACAAGTTGTAGTAGTATAGCTCTTGAAACTTGTGCCTTTGAAGTTAAACGTTGACTCGCGATTAGGGAAACTTGGCGAAAACCAACTTTGGGCGGATAGGCTGAACTGCAGTATTTAAGGAAGAGTTATATAGCTTTTGTAGAGACATTCAAGGAAGGCAGTAGAGATGTAGAGGAGGAAGGACGCAGAGCTGACTTGAGGCTCGAGATTCGGAGAGAGATAGCGGAGGTCAAAGAGTCGAGATGTAGACGAGGGAGAACTGAGAGTACAGAAAGCTGACTTGGGATTCGAGAATTAGTGCATAATTAGAGAATATTCAGAGAGCGCTGACCCAGAGATATTTTAGTGAGATGATTATTTAGATAGATTTGTATCAAGGGAAGAAGGTTAGCTATGGGTAGATATTTCAAGTCTCTAAAAAGAGCAGTGCTTATATGGAAGATAATGACCAGAAATATATAGATTTCACAGGATTATTCTTGATGCAAGTTATACATAGAAGATATATATTGTTTTGTACTAGTGAAAGGTTAAATTAAATTAAATTTGGTTATGGAAGGCTTATCACTGCAAACGAATTAAAATCCATAATTGCTCAACCGCCCGTGCCAACGTAATCATCCGAATTAATATCTCATCTCCCAAACAAAGAAAGGTAACTGTAGTCCCCATCGTAGCAGTCTCAGCACACGCCAAAAGACATAAGGTGAAAACCGCGCAGAAAGTGAACACAGCCAACTGTTCCCTGTCATCACTCATCGTAAACAATTGGAATATCGAAACATGATCAAAACGGATGAGACACACAGCTCACGGTGTGCACAGAGCACTTAACTCAGTAGCTCCTGCAACAAGCTGGACTTTGAATATGAGGAAACTGCAACAAGGAACACTTTTCATGCATAGCCTTCAATTGTTCTCGCCGTCTATCCACCATATACCGGAAGTTCACGTCCTCTTGAAAATGATGATCGTCGTATTTTAAAAAAATGTATAGCGCTTGATGATATTAGGCTATATGGATTTAATTACTTAACCAAGGATAGTGTCATAAAACCGACTGTAGCCTAGACACCTATACAGAATTTCCACTGACGACAACGTTTGATAGCTGTTCAGACGACCATAACAATTTCTATGTATATGACTAACTTTTATATGCAACCACGATATTGTCTAGATGAATTATGAAATGCAACTACAGAACTGTGTGGAGATTTTTTGGTACTAGATCAAGATGTAGTCTTGAGTCATCATATGAAGAGTCGAACACGAGTATTCATGTCCCATGATTGAGCCTTCTTTAGAGCCTTCTTTTTTTGGCATAGCGATTTTCTTGGTCTGTCTTGTTTTATTTTACCAGATGGTTTCCACATGAATGTCTGAAGGGGAAGTCTTTCTTCACTCATCTCAGCACATGACCGATGTATTTCAAAAGCCTTTTCTTGTGAGAGTAATCAACCTAACCAATGATGTAAAATTGACAATTCCATTGTCAACCCATTCAATGATATAAAATTGACAATTCTACTGTCAACCTAACCAATGATATAAAATGGACAATTCCATTGCGAACCTAACCAATGATATAAAATAGACAATTCCCTTGTCAACCTAACCAATGATATAAAATGGACAATTCAATTGTCATGTTTTGCTACGTTGTACACTGTGTTAACTGTATCTAACTGTCCAGGAGATACAACAAGAGAGTCGAACCCTAGTGAATTGAGCCAGGTATAAGAAAGGAAGGCGAATCATTTCAGGGGAAGAGTGTTTACAACACTCGGAAAAAAATAACAAATAATCAACAACAGAAGAAAAGAACAAAGAACAATAGATGGTCCGAAGCAGGATTGAACCCGTACATCTCGGCACAGCGCCTTGCCACAAGACACCAAACGCTTGAGCACACGGCCGACTAGGCTATCTCTATAAGAAAGGAAACAGCGTGATCCCATCATAAAGTGAAAGCTAGTAGGGATAAAGACAAGTCTAATGTTCTAACATTTCGGCAATTTAATAAGATCCGTCAAGATACGAGAGATCTCGTTAAGTGAGCACCAAAGTCTTTGAAGATATCGTGCTACCAGCCCTTCAAAAGTAGATGTGCATGGATAAACTTCCTCCACTAGGCTGTAAACGTGGCTGAACTATCCATCCCTTCATCCATGGAGAGGGATAATTCCCATCATTGAGGTCATAAACATCTCCCCTGCCCAGAGGTCGACGCCATACCTTTAGACCTTTCAACCCCGTTATATTTTTGCTGTTTAGATAACAAAACGATAGTTGTAGATGATTTCATTTAGAAAGAAAATTATTTTGAAATCAAGCGCGGAAGGAGTAAAAGAACGATTCATAGTATGGATGAGTGTGTGAAACCACCAGCGAAACACACAAAAACCGTCATTACAACCACTTTTAACTAATAATTACCTAACGTATTATAATTGATTAAATGTTATATTTAATCAATTAAAATACTTATACGTAATATTAATACAGTAATGCAGTTGTGTATGTTACCGCCATACCTTTAGACCTTTCAACCCCGTTATATTTTTGCTGTTTAGATAACAAAACGATAGTTGTAGATGATTTCATTTAGAAAGAAAATTATTTTGAAATCAAGCGCGGAAGGAGTAAAAGAACGATTCATAGTATGGATGAGTGTGTGAAACCACCAGCGAAACACACAAAAACCGTCATTACAACCACTTTTAACTAATAATTACCTAACGTATTATAATTGATTAAATGTTATATTTAATCAATTAAAATACTTATACGTAATATTAATAATGCAGTTGTGTATGTTACCGCCATATGTAGGTCCATAAACATGTGGCATGGTTGTGTACTGACGTCTGATACATTTAATATGTAGATGAGATCACACTTTCACCCACACATAAACATCAAAATCTGTCGGTGGTTCCAGTATATATTCCCTGAGACATGCTGCTAATATATTTGTAATCGTTAGGGGCAATAACGAGTTTTAGACAATGATTAACTTTAAAGTAATTAAAGAAAACAGTAATAACAGTTACAGCATCAGTCACAGAAGTATAGAATCAAATGTGGTAACAAAGTAAAAGATTATACTAAATGTACTATTAAAGGAAGTGGTGCGATATTAAAGTAAATGATGCTATATTAAAGTAAGTGGTGCGATATTAAAGTAAATGATGCTATATTAAAGTAAGTGGTGCGATATTAAAGTAAATGATGCTATATTAAAGTAAGTGGTGCACTATTAAAGTGAGTTGTGCATTATTAAAGTAAGTGGTGCGATATTGAAGTAAATGATGCTATATTAAAGTAAGTGGTGCGATATTAAAGTAAATGATGCTATATTAAAGTAAGTGGTGCGATATTAAAGTAAATGATGCTATATTAAAGTAAGTGGTGCGATATTAAAGTAAATGATGCTATATTAAAGTAAGTGGTGCGATATTAAAGTAAATGATGCTATATTAAAGTAAGTGGTGCGATATTAAAGTAAATGATGCTATATTAAATTAAGCTGTGCACTATTAAAGTGAGTTGTGCATTATTAAATTAAGCTGTGCATTATTAAAGTAAGTGGTTCATTATTAAATTAAGTGGTTGGCAATTAAATGTAATGATGCACTAGTAAAGTAAATGATCCCCTGTTAAGTCAAGATAACAATCTCAAGTACCATGAAACATTAAAAACATAAGTCCTTCGTTCTACCATTCTCTCGTATATTGTTAATAATATCTGCTTGATCCATTGACTGTCTAGATGCTAATATTGTCGAACCGACTATTCTGTCTGCTCTGTCGTTGCCCTCATCACCAGCTCGGTCCGAGACATACACGAAGGTGACCCTGCAAATCTTGGATCTCTTGTGTTGATCCCAACCATCAACGACGAATTAGGCCTGACTCTACTTTTAGGATTATGTTCATGCGCCAGTCAGCACATTATATTTGATCTATAGTGAGGTAACTAACTGGCCGGACACACACCTACTATTTATCTATTGACCTATCGAGCCGTAGCCGGCCCATAGGGAGTAGACCAAGATACTCCTTCTCTTATCTGAATTTTTGTTCTAGCAGTTTTCAATTCTTTTAAAGATATTTTATCAAAACTCGCCATTTGTCTCTGTTCTGTGCAAGCAGTTCTATCTCATTGAGGGAACCGATTCCTGCTGCTTTTGCCTCTCTCAGCAATGTTCTTCTCAGTGTCTCTCTAGGTCTTCCTCTTTTACTTTTACCTGTTGTTTCCCACATGAGGGCTTGCTTTGCTATTCGGTTATTATCTCTTCTCATCACATGTCCAACATATGACCATCGTCTTTTCTTTATTACTGAAGATATTAGTGGTTGATTGGCGATTTCTCTAATTTCCTCGTTTGTTTTGAATTCGTTCCACGCTATACCAAGTATTTTCCTTAGACATTTATTTTTGAATGCGTTCAACTTTGTTTCAAATACCTCAAAAAAATACGCAATAGCCTCCACTAGACCGTCTGACAAGACGAAAAGGGCCATATATAACTTTGTTTCTATATCTCTTGTTGTTTTCCAGCTTTCACACGCATACGTAAGGGTTGATAGTACATTTGATTTGAATAGTCTAAGTTTTGTGTTTGTGCTGATGAGTTTTGATTTCCACAACTTTTCAAGGCTTCTGAAAGACATTTCTGCTTTAGCTATTCTTATTCTAATTTCTTTGCTTGTATCCCCTTCTCGATCAATGTGACTTCCAAGCTTTTGTTCATGAAATGAGAAGGGAATAGGCGAAACAAATAATGAAACATGGAAAACAGATGCAATGAGAGACAGGTGGTGAAAATAAGGGAAAACGTGACAGTTAAATTAAGAAAACGACGTGACAGAAAGTTACAAACTGAACCGATAATCTACTGGAGAGCAGAACGGGTTGTGGAGAGACATGAACACCCACGCCAGTATGCATGATTGTATATGTGCTTGGAAGCGTACCACAGCAACTGTAGGATATCCCCAGAAAACAAAAATGACATGTTGTTAACATATTTGCACACCCCAAAGATGTTTATTCGTGCAGTCCGCTGGCATTGTTGACTTGGTTGTTCACTTTAACGTTGAACATTCCATTGCACATGTACAGGTCTCTGTTTACACTTCTGGGTGAAGCTGCTCAAGTAATCGCATGAATGATCAGCTGTTATGATATATCCATACACTTGTTCTTTTAATTGTTGAACCCTTTAGAGAATTATTTTTGTTAGTTTGAAACAAGGGGAGACACAACCCCAGAAACTCCAAGGACATGTGGTTACTGTCTTGGTATTTTTTTTATACTACTGAGAGTACAGCCAGACCATCGCTCAAACAGACAGACAGTAGAGACGTTCGGCCAGACAGTAGAGACGTTCAGACATACAGTAGAGACGTCCAGACAGACAGTAGAGACGTCCAGACAGACAGTAGAGACGTCCAGACACACGGTAGAGACGTCCAGACAGATAGTAGAGACGTTCTGACAGACATTAGAGAGGTTCTGACAGACTGTCGACCGTAGATGCAGTGATAGGACAATTAGGGTAAGCTAGATATAAAACTATGACGTGTTTAGCTATAGAAATTGTCTCAAAGGACATAGTGGCCATTATTGACAGCGATTGATTGTGGATTCAGAATGGACTGACAGACTAGCACGTAGAAAATGAATAACCCACCTTAAGTTATTCCACTAAGCCAAACTAGACAACCGTCATGGGTTAGAGAAGTCAGTAGAGAATTTAATACTCCTGAGTGTGTGAAGAGAATATCAGCCACTATATTTGATATGTTCCACGATGCTTCACTCATATCTATTCGGTAGTCACTTAGAATAAAAGCTAACAGTAATACGATAGAGATTTCCACAGATAAGGAATGTGTCGAAGTGTATAGATAACTCGCAAGTTGAAACACATTTTCTATTCTGCAACAAATACAATGTACAATTATTGTATAAGAGGTAAAATTAGCTTTATGCTGAAGATGCAGAACTTTATATAGCCGTATTAAGCTGATAAGGGAGCCGCGATAGCTCAGTGGTTAGTGAACTGGACTACAAAGGATAAGGGGTAGGGTTCGATCCCAACCGAAGGCTTACGGTTTCATCCAGCATTTAATGGGTACCGGAATTTTTTCTGGGAAAGTGAAGCGGCACGGGCGTAATACCGACCACATTACCCCAAAAATCATGTGCCGAAGGTCTGTAAAATTTATGGTCACTAACAAAATATTCCCTATACGCCACTTGGCGTGACGGGGGTACTTTACTTTTTTTATTAAGCTGATAACACCGACTATAAAGCTATTGATGATTCTGTATCGTCCTATGTCGAGATTGTCCTGTTGTAGACACATATACACACCCACACATATACACACCCACATACACACAGCCGCACATCCTTGCTTCGCTCCACGCAGACCTCACATCGTCCTCCCACACGACCACATCTCGGCAATTACAGATACGTGCCATTTTTAAATCAATAAAACTATATCATCATTAAAAGATGTTTAATTAATTTTTTTTAAAACAAATAATACCATACACTGAACTGCATAGTAAAAAAACTCAATTGTTAATAACAGAATAAAGACAACTAGTATATAGCATTATTTATTTATAGTCTGTTCAAGAATTGAAGGCTGCTCGTCCCATATTTATTTCATATGTTGAATACAGTGCTCGTGTCCATATTTATAAAATTATATTTAAGCGTAATGTGGTCAGCACAACACTATGCCTCTCTACTGTCAATGAAGTTACCAATATTCAGAGTAAACCACGAATCCGTGCCATTGTGTGGAGAGGATTTAAAACTGAACAGTTTGGGCCGTGAGTTAGTGACGATAGGAAACTCTTTATTTAGAGAGTCACAACGAGAGGCAGTCTGATCATCAGAAATAAACTCTAGCATGTGTTTCAGCCCTTTTGCTTCTTTACATCCTGAAAGAAGGGTAAAGGGGCGCGTCTGGGTCATGACTCATAGGCGTCGACCTCCTGCAACGTTTTGTTAATTAAGTTAATACATTATGCTGTTTTAACACGTGTGGTGTATGGTAAAGTACCAGTATGTAATTACCGTTTTATTTCGTTTTAAAACTGTGGAATCATTCTTGCTATATGTGCGTGAGTCATGGACAATCATTTCACTTAGCCTTCATCATGTGTTCTCATCTGTAGATTATTTTAAACATTGACAATAAACATATAATGGATCAGCTAGACTAACAGACATACAAGACATACAACAACACTTCGGCAAAAGCCTTCTTTAGGTATAACAAACAAACTTACACATTAAACGCAAAATTCCGAGTCAGAATACACAACAACACAGATTAATAATTAAATCCTACCTGCCCTATTTTCTATTAATCTTGTATCCAGATTCTACGAAAATCCTGGCCACAGTCTTTTTCGTCATTTTCTTTTAGATCTGTGTTGTTGTGCATTCATACTCGGAATTTTGTGTTTAATGTGTTTAGTTTGTTTGTATGAAGGCGATTGCCGAAACGTTGTAGTTTGTCTTGCCTATCCCTTAGTCTAGCTGCTTAACAACATTTTATGTTTATTGTCTTTGTTTTCTGCAGCTATACACGCGGCCTTGTATAATAACCTTTCATATTTGTTATGTTTTATACATTTGATATCTGTGTTTATCTCATTTTAAACATTGATGCTGATTTCAGCAATTTGCATTTTCGTAACTGTGGCCCACACTTATCCAAAAAAAGTAAAAGTAAAGTACCCCCAAAAAGCCAAATGGCATATAGGGAATATGATGTTAGTTGAGTATTTTCTTTGACTAAAACTATGATCATAAACAAAGAAAATAATCAAAACCCACAAGTGGATATCAAAATTGAAGGAATAGACCTGGAGACAGTTCAGAGCTACAACTACCTTGGACATACTATAACCAGTGATGGAAAATGTACGACTGAAATAAACAAAAGAATACGAATAGTAAAAAAGTAATTTTAATGTCATGAAGAACATACTAACATCAAAACAAATAACACCAGGGCTAAAACTAAGAATAGCAAAATGTTACATCTTCTCAATATTCCTTTATGGTGCTGAAACATGGACATTAGACAAGAAAACAGAACAGAGAATTGAAGCCTTTGAAATGTGGATATATAGAAGAATAGGTAGAATTAGATGGAAAGAAAAGAAAACAAACGATGAAGTTTTAAAACAACTAAAAATTAAAAATAGAACTACTAAGCACAATTCAAACAAGACAAATGCGATTTTTGGGCCATGTTAAAAGACACAACAGCCTACTAAAAGTAATCCTGGAGGGGAAAATACAAGATAAAAGAGGCAGAACAAGACTAACATGGACGAGAAACATCAAAAGATGGACAAATCAGCCTATGACAACTTGCACCATCAAATAAGAGACAGAGCAGAATGGCGTTCCATGGTAGCCAACCTTCGTTGCGAAGACGGCACTCGATGATGATGATGGTGTTAGTGACCATAAATTTTACAGACCTTCAGCACATGATTTTTGGGGTAATGTGGTCGGTATTACGCCCGCGCTGCTTTACTTTCCCAGGAAAAATCCGGTACCCATTAAAGGTTGGGTGAACGCGAAAGCCGTCGGTTGGGATCGAGCCCTACCCCTTGTCCTTTTGTAGTCCAGTTCACTGAACACTGAGCTATCGCGGCTGCACAGAACAATCAGTTGCATTTATTGCCTGGTTCTATGTGTCTCCTTCCCCCTGCAGTACCCAGTATTGGAATAAAGTAAAGATATTTTTTTAATGTTCAGTTAAAGATGACCTTAAAGCAGGCCCAGCAAACCGGTGAGGGGGTCCCCTGTTCAAATGAAATTGCTCAAGACAATAGGAGGATACGCTGAACTGTACAAAAAGTTCTTCCTGTAGCACCTCCTCTAGGCTCTGTCTGTGGGATGATGATGATGATAATGAAATGGAGATCGGCGCGCGCTTTTAACTCTTAGATAAGGAAAACAAGTTGTGACGCGCTGTAGTGGTTTTCTTGATTTCACAGGTTCTAATGGAAACGTTGGGTATTGTTCACCTTAATGGTACTGCAGAACTAGGTCTTCTATGTCAACAAACCACACAATTGAGAAGATTACAGCGATCATTTAGCAAGTCTGTTAACATGCAGACTGTTACCATTGAGCCATAAATGAAGGTGACCTGAGGTCTTGGTCAGCTGAAAATCGCCAACACTAACGTGGTGACCACAGGTTGCCTAGATCGTTGAGAACAATCATGAGAAACACTGCTCTAGACCACCAAGTTTCAATTTCTTGATAGTTATAATAAGGTGTCACATTAAACGCTGGCTATTATACATTCTCTCTTCATCTTTGTCTTTCTCAAAATAATTATCTCTCTTGCTCTCTCTCTCTGAACCTATTTTCTGTGTATGTTTTCTTTTGTATGTTTATGTGTAGTTTATAAATTACACTTGTTAATTAAATATTTCCCTTTAACCCCGAAGTGCAAATGAAAACGGAGCAAAGGAGAATTAAATAATTCAAACGGGCACTTTTGCAGATAAAATCCCAGGTGGTCTCCCCTTTTGTCAGCCTTGCTCTCGTATGAGCTGTCAGCCAAGACGACACGAACCTCATGCTGGGTTTTATGTCTGAATATTAAAGACAACACCGGGGGTTTTATAACAAACACTCAGCTGCTAATTGACAAGATGGATGCCCGGATGCAAGCTCAGCCATCCCATTAAATCATCAATTGTTAGCTAGTCCATGTTGAAACTTAGCTCACATGTCATCTGCTCTGAAATTTCCTTTGTCCTGGGCCAGATGTCCAGCATCTGTAGCAGTCTGTTCAATTACAAGAAGTAAAGGTACCCTCCACCATTTGCTAGGCGTTTGAGGGGATATGGTATCTATCTATCTATCTATTGAGCCTTTCGAGCCGTAGCCGGCCCATAGGGCGTCGACCAAGATACTCCTTCTCTTATGTAATTTTTTTTTTCTAGCAGTTTTCAATTCTTTTAAAGTTATTTTATCAAGTCTCGCCATTTGTCTCTGTTCTGTGCAAGCAGCTCTATCTCATTGAGTGAGCCGATTCCTGCTGCTCTTGCCTCTCTCATCAATGTTCTTATCAGTGTCTCTATGGGTCTTCCTCTTTTTCTCTTACCTGTTGTTTGCCACATGAGGGCTTGCTTTGCTATTCAGTTATTATCTCTTCTCATCACATGTCCAACATATGACCATCGTCTTTTCTTTATTACTGAAGATATTAGTGGTTGATTGGCGATTTCTCTAATTTCCTCGTTTGTTTTGAATTCGTTCTACGCTATACCAAGTATTTTCCTTAGACATTTATTTTCGAATGCGTTCAAATTTGTTTCTTTGTCTCTTGTTGTTTTCCAGCTTTCACACGCATAAGTAAAGGTTGATAGTACATTTGATTTGAATAGTCTAAGTTTTGTGTTTGTACTGATGAGTTGTGATATGGTATTAGTGACCATATTTTTCATTTGACCACGACACATTTAATAGTGATGTTGTCATGCCATGTCACCTTCACCTCCAAGAAAAATAAGCTTTCATAATTATCGTCTCAAAGATTATGTCGTTTTGCATTAACACAATTTTTAACTTTGCTTGTTTTTATTGTCCAATTTCTGAACAACCACATTAGTATGTACAACAACGAAACAAAACTACGAAACAAAAGAACGAAACAAAACTACGAAACAAAACAACGAAACAAAACTGCGAAACAAAACTACGAAACAAAACAACGAAACAAAACAACAGCATGTCTACTCTGAGATCACAAGTATGATAGAACATCACTTGTTTGACCGGCACCAAAATGGCAGCTTATTTATATTCGAGCTATGGACTAAGCAATGTTTACATTGAACACCACGATATATGTTATTGCAGCAAGTTGGCAGATTTTTGAAAATGTATTCAGGGGTTTGAACATAAATGTTTGTTCACAGTTCGTTAACCTTCGCTGTAGATAAAGTCGTTAATTCCATGGCTTCGTTTAAGACGTTTGTGACCTTGGTAGCTAAGGACCTAACTTGTGTAAACGGATGGCATTGGCAAGGATCATTTTGAATCTATGAAGTGGGTTCATTTTGTGTTTAACTCAAATGCATATGTGCTTTTTAACCAAAGATATTTTTTTGGGGACTCAATGAAGATATCCCCGATGGAAGAATAAATTGTACTATTAGTCTCATAAATGATTCGCTTCCAGAGGTTTATGATGTAAACAAAGCAGTTTTGTCATTGCAAGTGAATAATGTTCACACCTATAATTGGTCAGGATTGTGTAGCAGAAGCAGCTTTACAGCGAACACAGAAAACATCACAGGATTGTGCTGTTCTGAAACAGCTATGCCATGCTACCCCAGAATTGCCTTTAATGGGATTACTGTGACCACAAACCACTCTCCATGTGTGTGCCACATATTTACACCCCAGAAAGAAATACTGAATATAACAACATCATATGCCGTCTGTGATGTTAATGACCACAGACCAGGAGCCTCCAGTATGATTGATACAACTGTTGCACCAAGCACTTCATCAGCAGAGCCATATCTATGGAATGTTAATCTGACATTGTTCTTGAATGATGTCCAAGTTAATGAGACATCAGAATCGTGTGGCGGCAGCTACAAGAAGGGAGCGGAGAACATAATCAATTTCTGCTGCTATAAAGGAGACTTGCGTTGCTATCCCAGAATTGCCTTAAATGGGATCACTGTAGTTGAAAACTTCTCTTGTGTAAACTACACATTCACATATAAGAGTGAATCAGTGAAGGTCACAAAATCATATTCTCTCTGTGGTTTTACTAACTACAGGTCATGTGGCTACTGTTGGATTGGAAATGATAACTTACCACCACTGTGTGTCTATATGTTTGGAATTGGAGTCATCAATGATGGCCTAACATCATCAAGTGCTACGACGATCATCATTTTCGGGAGGACGTGAACTCCCATGGTATATGGTGGATAGGTGGCAGGAACTATTGAAGGTTATGTCTGAAAAGTGTTCCTTCTTGCAGTTTCCTCATATTCCAAGTCCGACTTGTTGCAGGAGCTACTGAGTTAAGTGCTCTGTGCACACTGTGAGCTGTGTGTTTCATCCGTTTTGATCCTGCTTCGATATCCCGCTTGTTTACGATGAATGATGATATCGTATGACGGGGAACAGTTGGCCGTGTTCACTTTCTGCGCGGTTTCGCCTTATGTCTTTTGGCATGTGCTGAGACTGCTACGATGGGGACTACAGTTACCTTTCTTTGTTTGGGAGATGAGTTAGTAATTCGGATGATTCCACTGGCACGGGCGGTTGAGCAATTATGGATTTTAATTCGTTTGCTGTGATACCGAGGCCTTCCATAACCAATAGCCAATCACTTGTTTGACCGTCCAAAGCTCACCGATATTAAAGCTGCTCTACTTCAGCTACAAGGTAACATAGAAACACCTACAGATATCATTACATCTCGTTTGTCCGAAGGTCAACAACAATATCAATTTTCAACCAGTTTTCTAGAATGTTAAGTTCTTGTAAATTTGACATCTTTGTCCCTTTCTTTACTTATGCTACTCTGGGCATTATTCTGTAACACTTGCTTTTCCAAGGCACTGGTGTATTTTTGGCAGAACTGTCGATATGTCACATTTCGCAGCCATATCTTGCTATGAGAACAATACAGGCTTTCACAAATATATTCTGTTGCTTTATCGATTTTTTGTCATCTGTTGTGTTGTTCTAATTTATTTGAGTTGTTTTCTGCCTTCCTCCGTTCTCCTTGATAGTCTGTCTATCTTTTATTTGGTTTAGTTTAGTCACAGTTCATCCTCATTGCACATCGAACAAGTCAATAAGTGCTCAGATCTCTTCCTAAGAATATCCATCAACGTGCAGCTACTAACAACGCCATTGTTGTGTTGGTTGACAAGTCTTCTCTGGACTTCTGCGTAGCGCACTTTCTCTCTCTCTGCGATCAGGACATTATTCTATATTCAACCACTGAACTCTCTTCCTCCCTTCTATTGTCTCCATGTCTCTCTCTCTCTCTCTCTCTCTCTCTCTCTCTCTCTCTCTCTCTCCCTCTATTACCCTCCATTTTCTTTTGGAACTAGAATTGTGTGGGCTGTACCTCTTTTTCCCTTTCGAACTATCTTTCGATGACACTAGTTTTTATTTATTCCACAGACATGACTTCCCTATTGGATGTTGCCTGGAGGAATTACCACCTCATATTAGTAACAACAAGTACATTTACACCTTTTAGAAAACTCGGAATACTTCTACTTCTTATAACGACAATCTGTGTTTTCTCCGCTGTTTGGCGTTATTTAAAGGGAGAGATATCGACAATCTGGAATTAACAACTTGCCAGTCAGTGGCACTTACATTGGGACATAGTTTTCGTGGACACTTTTCCAAGTGTGGTAGTTGTTGTAAAGTCACACCTGGAAAAGTGTGAGTTCAGTGGTTGAATATAGAATCGACTCTGATCAATGGGAGCAAAGTATGGTCAGTAGCCAAAAATTGAATATAAAATTGAAGGCTTCGAAATGCGGATGTGTAGAAGAATAGGAAGAATTGGTTGAAAAGAAAAGAAAACAAATGATGAAGTCTTAAAACGTCTAAAAACAAAAAGAGAACTAGTAATCACCTTTCAATTAAGACAAATGAGATGTGTAAGGGGTGGTAAAAGACACCCCAGCCGACACATGGGATCTCTGTCTCAGACAACAACATGACATACGTGTCTGATGCAATGACATGACACCTGTGACTGTTACAATGACATGACATGTGTCTGATACAACGACATGACACCTGTGACTGTTACAACGACATGACATACGTGTCTGATACAACGACATGACATACGTGTCTGATACAACGATATGACACCTATGACTGTTACAACGACATGACATACGTGTCTGATACAACGACATGACACCTTGTCTCATACAACGACATGACACCTGTAACTGTTACAACGACATAGCATGGAAAACAGTCAACAACAGAATTGATACGATGCACTAAGAGAGAGGAGAGAAGTCTAGAAGAAGGAAGGCGAGATGATAGGTATACATTGCGAGAATGAGTAAGTGTTAGAATCGAGGGAGGACGGAACGCTAGGAGACAGAGAGAGGCAGGATGATGGAGTGGTAGGTGAGAAGTCTAGAAGAGAGAGAGAGAGAGAGAGAGAGAGAGAAGCCTAGGAGAAGGAAGGGAAGATGAAAGAGATAAAAAGCAAGAATGACTATGCGTTACAATGGAGGGAAATTAAAAACGCGAAGGAAGGTGGAACGCTAGGAGAGGGAAAGCGAGAGACAGGAGATGAAATGGGAGGAGAGACACCTAAAAGGGGATAGGAGAGAGAGAAAGAGAGAGTAGGAAGGATGAAATGGTAGGAGCGAAGTCTAGGAGAGAGATAGAGAAGTGTAGGAGAAGGAATGGAAGTGATAGGCTTAAAAGGCGAGAATAAGTAGGTGTTACAATGGAGGGAAGTCTGGGAGGGAATAGGAGAGAGAGAGAGAGAGAGATTTTTCTACTTTAATGTCACCGTTTAGGCGTCATCTGAATACTTCTTGTTGACCTAGTTGGTTTTGTCGCTGAAACTCGATGATGAGGATGGTCTAGACTCGTGTGTACTTCCACGTAAATTTCATTCTACCATCCAGCTGTTCAATTCAGCAAAATGATTAGTCACAAAGCCCAACAAGTTAATCGCAGAACCCCTCAAGTAGATTACGCCCCTGAAACTCCATTACCGGTCAGCTGTTAAACTCACTAGCACGACCTTGGTCATTAGTTGGCCAAGTACTGGGTACGTTGTTACGTTTAGATACAACGAATTTTTGGCCTACAAGAAAGTTGTCATGAATAAAAAAATAAATATAAACCTCTGGCATATCTCTACTACACATGAAAAAACCACACCCCTGTCATAACCCCCACTCGCCTGTCATAACTCTACTAAACGAAAGTCACGCTAGTTCTACAACTACAACTACTACTTCAACAAGTACTACTACTACAACAACAACAACTACTACTACTACTACCACTACAACTTCCACTATTACTACTACCACAACAACAACAGCAACTACTACTACTACTACTGCAATACAACTTCCACTACCACTACTACAACAACTACTACTACAACAACTACTACTATTATTACATCAACAACAACTACTGCTACAACAAGTACTTCTACTACAACAACAACTACTACTACTACTACAACTACTACTACTACTACAACTACTATTACTACTACAACTAATACTACTACTGCCACGACAACTTCCACTATTACTACAACTACTTCAACTACAAATTACAATGGAGGGAAGGATGGAATTCTAGTACAGGACAAGTACCAACTCCTCTACTCATGAAAGTTACTTATGTCCCCCTGTCAAAACAACACTAATATAAAATACTACTACTCGTGAGAGTTAGACTTCTGATATAGGCACACTATAATAATATCATAGTACAGTAATTTACCGTCTCTCTAAAACATCGCCACAACACTAGACAGCTAATAAACTCGTTAGCGTGGCCCTGTGGTCAGTCTCACGGGCAAACGCGCCATTTATCCTTTAATATCCGTCTGCCGTTCAATAGTTAAACTCATTAGCGCAGCTCATGTAGACGACTAGGCTGGTTTAAGTTACTCAAGCGAAAAATTTCACATAGAAACTGGGTCTTTGACAGCGTAGCTGCTAAAGTCATTAACGCGCCTTCGTGTACATACCTAGGCATGTGTAAGTGTTACGGACAAGTACCGAGTAAGTTGTTACCTTTAGATGTAAAGAAATTTTAGGTATACATTAAAAGTTGTCTTGAATAAGACTGTTTTAAAAGTACAAAGCTTTGTAATCCCGACGACACATTTCACTCCCGCCCACCCCATGTATAAAGAATGTACAAAGTTATGGCACGACACATTTCACGGCCCCACTTTCATGAGTCCCCACCACGACGAGACGAGAGGTCAACCCGACCGCCCCAACCGGAAAAAAAAATGTTAGGGTAGACTCTCATATAAGGAAAAAAACGGCCGGATCAGAAAATCTCCGGCTAGACTTTTTTCATAAGGAATAATCTCCGGGTGGCCTAGATTTGTTGCCCCTTTCACTGCACCATCACTACTCGTGTTGTTATGAGTAATGCCATCACCGTGTTCAAAGTCTTCCGGAGCTGAGAGCATTGCCTATCGTATTGTTCTTATAACATTGTCCATCATATTGCTCTCAGAGCATTGCCCATCGTATTGCTCTGAGAACATTGTCTATCGTTTTGCTCTGAGAACATTGCTCATGGTATTGCTCTGAGAACGTTGTCCATTGTATTGCTCTGAGAATGTTGTCCATCGTATTGTTCTGAGAACATTGCCCGTCGTATTGCTCTGAGAACGTTGTCCATCATATTGTTCTGAAAACGTTGTCCATCGTATTGTTCTGAGAACATTGCTCATGTTATTGCTCTGAGAACGTTGTCCATTGTATTGCTCTGAGAATGTTGTCCATCGTATTGTTCTGAGAACATTGCCCGTCGTATTGCTCTGAGAACATTGCCCGTCGTATTGCTCTGAGAACGTTGTCCATCGTATTGTTCTGAGAACATTGTCCATCGTATTGTTCTGAGAACATTGTCCATCGTATTGCTCTGAGAACATTGTCCATTGTATAGCTATTCCTCGACACAGGAATGTGTTAAAGAAAGAACGAGACGGCCTATGAAGTAAGAGAAGTAACAGCACGAGAGATGAAAGTTACAAGAGATGAAAGTTACAAGACATAGAAAGAGTAATATCAAATACAAGTTATAAATACCATTTGATTACAGTGGTGCGTCAAATGTAATTACAATAAATGCTCCCAGCGAGCGCATCAGTCACTGAAAGAATGCAGATGTTCGTCTACAGATTGTGATCAACAGACCTAGGATTGACACTTTTCAACGACATAGTTAACTATCAGGGAAAGGGGAAGATGAAGAATATTTTCGGAAAAATTAAATTAAAACAAGGACAGGCCTTGAGCGCACTAGAAAGTGTTACTCAGCATCAACATAGTAAGTCAAGGGTTAAGGTAGGATCCAACATGTTGTTTTATCTGTCGCATCAGTAAATTTTGTTTCCTTTTAATGTTTCTCATTACGTAGCATAACATTACGTAATAATAACATTACGTAACATAACATTACATTACTTTTAGTGATAGGAGATATTGATGTTCCATATTTCAAATCCGTGCCACGATTTATTTAAATGTGTGTGCGTGTTTATGTTTTTAGTTTCTTAAAAACAAACGTAAGTCTTTTTCTGAACCACTTATTAATGCCTAATGTTGTAGAAGTTCAAAGCTGATGAAAGTTACCGTACATGTTCGTTTATTCTTATCTCGCGCTTAATCGAAACTGTATACCATTCAATGTGTTCCAGTTGACTTAAAGTTTCTTGCCACTTTTGTCGACTTGGTTGTAAGATTTCCTAAAACCTGGCAAGCACACAAGTATCCCAACTTTCAATATTCATGCCCAATAATCAATATTTGTATTCCTTGATTTTATGTGGTAACTATTGGGGTGTGGCTGCTGTTCATTAAATATATCAACAGTATGTCAGTTTATGCAGATTTCTATTTGTTATTTTTTTTAAGTCGCGTATGGAAGTGTATGGCTTATATGAGAGATATTAAACAATCAACCTTTCAACATATCGGGGGACACCTAGAGATCGATTCAAGGAGATCTGTGTCTTTTAATGGCCTGTCAACACTTTTCTTTTCTTTTCTTTTCTGAATAGAACGTTTACAGCACTGCCGCTGATTACAGCTAAGCCGTAATAGTGTAGTGTTGTAATACTGTAATATTGTAGTGTTGTAATACTGTAATATTGTTGTGTTGTAATACTGTAATAGTGTAGTGTTGTAATACTGTAATAGTGTTTTGTTGTAATACTGTTATAGTGTAGTGTTGTAATACGGTAATATTGTAGTGTTGTAATACTGTAATATTGTAGTGTTGTAATACTGTAATATTGTAGTGTTGTAATACTGTAATATTGTAGTGTTGTAATACTGTAATATTGTAATATTGTAGTGTTGTAATACTGCATTATTGTAGCATTGTAATACTGTAATATTGTAATATTGTAGTGTAATACTGTAATATTGTAGTGATGTAATGCTGTAATATTGTAGTGTTGTAATACTGTAATATTGTAGTTCTGTAATACTGTGATATTGTAGTGTTGTAATACTGTAATATTGTAGTGTTGTAATACTGTAATATTGTAGTGTTGTAATACTGTAATATTGTAATATTGTAGTGTTGTAATACTGTAATATTGTAATATTGTAGTGTTGTTATACTGTAGTACTGTAATATTGTAGTGTTGTAATACTGATAATATTGTAGTGTTGTAATACTGTAATATTGTAATGTTGTAATACTGTAAAATTGTAGTTCTGTAATACTGTAATATTGTAGTGTTGTAATACTGTAATATTGTAGTGCTGTAATATTGTAGTGTTGTAATACTGTAATACTGTAATATTGTAGTGCTGTAATACTGTAATATTGTAGTGTTGTAATATTGTAATGTTATAATACTGTAATATTGTAGTGTTGTAATACTGTAATATTGTAGTGTTGTAATACTGTAATATTGTAGTGTTGTAATACTGTAATATTGTAGTTCTGTAATACTGTAATATTGTAATGTTGTAATACTGTAATATTGTATTGCTGTAATACTGTAATATTGTAGTGTTGTAATACTGTAATATTGTAGTGATGTAATACTGTAATATTGTAGTGTTGTAATACTGTAATATTGTAGTTTTGTAATACTGTAATATTGTAATATTGTAGTGTTGTAATATTGTAATATTGTAGTGTTGTAATACTGTAATATTGTAGTGTTGTAATACTGTAATACTGTAATATTGTAGTGTTGTAATATTGTAATATTGTAGTGTTGTAATACTGTAATATTGTAGTGTTGTAATACTGTAATATTGTAGTGTTGTAGTATTGTAGTGTTGTAATACTGTAATATTGTAATGTTGTAATACTGTAATATTGTAGTGTTGTAATACTGTAATATTGTAGTTCTGTAATACTGTAATATTGTAGCTCTGTAATACTGTTATATTGTAGTGCTGTAACACTGTAACGCTGCAATACTGTATTATATCGTCCCGTTTCTTTCTTTCTCTACCGCTTGTCATCTTCTCTCTTTTTCCTTCTCCTTTATTCTCCCCTTCTCGCTGTGTTGAAATGTCTTCTACACCGTGACGGAGCTTGCAGCAGGACTTTTTTATAATTCAGTTCCGACTCAGTTAAGATTAGACTGTTTTCGATACTACCAGGCAGAGGCGGAAAGTCGTGGTGGCTGAGGCTACTCACCTGAAGAGTTCGGGTTCGATTCCCAGATGTGGTAATTTTGTTTTTATCATCGACATGGTTTTAGGTTCATGCAGCCTTTGAAAATGTGTACCACTGAATGTTTTTTCCTAGGAACGTGCGACGTTGTTTGTCATTAATATTTTAGTTGTGTCGTCCATTTGCTTCCATTATATGATGAATTAAAGCCTGTATAAGGTTCGCAGAAATGAGAAATAGAGTTCATCGGTGCTATATGAGCCAATTCTGACCTATGGAAGCGAACCATGGGCAGTGGACAAACAAATGAAAAGACGATTAGAGGCCACAGAGATGGCATTTCTCAGAAGGTTGAAAATTCCCTGGACAGCTAAAAAAAGACCAATGATGAAATTCTCAAAAAGGCCAACACAAAAGGGGAGCGCCTAAAAAATGTCAGAAAAGAAACAATCAACAATTTTCAAGCACATCATGAGAAGAGAAAAGTTGGAATACTTGGTTACAACTGACAAAATACAGAGAAAGAGAGATCACGGATCACAAATAGAGAAGATACTAGATATCTTGGTGTTATGGCATGGAAAATAGTCAACAACAGAATTGATACTATGCACTGTAGATAGAAGATTGTGGAAGTACATGATCGCTTACACCAATCGATATAGCACATGATGATGATGCCAAAAGACCATCTACCCATTTGTTTTCTCAACGCGGTCAACTAGAGAATGTGTTTAGCAAAATTTCTTCGTGCACTAAGAGTTAACACACTTCTAAACACATCTGCATTATACTTTCTAAAAACGCGTACTTTAACTCATACATTCCTGCATTCATTTAGACACATTTTCGCAAGTTAAGGTCTGCTATCTAGTATCTGCAATAGTTGCTATAGTTTGTTCACAAATTCGTGCCCACGGAGTTGATCAATTATCTCGGAAACTGTTTGATGAATTTCTGTAATTCTTTTTCATGAAATCTTTTTTTTTTTTTTTCACCGGCCTTCAGATTTTATAACATTTAAGTACAAAGGTAGTCTGAATTTTGCCCAAATCGTTTTTTGTTATATAATTTTAGGAAAATATCAAACCGCGTGCTCTAAACATTAGATTTTATTGTAAATTATGTTAATTTTCTAAAAATGCATGCCAAAGGTTTATCCGTATTAAATTTAATAGTAATATAACCGACCCCTTTTAGATTCCTTGCAAAAGTGCATGTACAATAACACAGTTACCTTTTGCATAGTGATGAATTTACACTTTAAACTCTTCATGGTTTTAAAAATCAAGTAGTAACTTCACAACAGCTTACAAATTATCGCACATACAGGAATATTCATTAATAGTAAATATTTTATCAAAATACGCCTCTGGACCGATTTAACAAGAAACAGGAAATGAAATCACCAAACAAAAACCTCGGAGTGGCGTCCCTCTTACAAGTTAAGAGTGGGAAAAGGAGCTAATATTGTGTGGTGTGCACATGAAATTCGGCTTTTTAATTAGTGAATTGATCACAACAAATGTGGGTATTGTAAAATGCTACAATTTAGGAGAAGCAAGAAAATCATATTTTTATATACCTCAAATAAGCAAAAAATCTTTCCTAAATGCATGACAGTTGGGCAAAAAATTAGACTGAAGGTCGGTGAAAAAATAAAATTTCACGAAAAAGAATTACAGGAATTCATCAGTTTCCGAAATAATTAATAAACTCTGTGGGCACGATTTTCTGAACAAACTATAAAACCACAGCTGAACGGGACGCCATGAGTTAAATAAAAATGTCACATAAAACGGTCAACGCCCGGCTGTCGTCCCAATCCCGTCCGTGTAAACACCATATTGGGTGTGGCTCCTGAAAGCCTTGGGGTTAAACACACCGCTCGCCCACTTGCACAGCCATAGGCGTCCCTCGACGAAACTCGAGATTCTGCAACACAAACAGTATTTGGTATTAAATTAACAAAACAGGCTGTCCTCAAAACTATAAATACAGTGATATTTTATTCTGCGAAATGCTTCTGTAATTAATGATATTCTTTGTTTAAGACAAACTGAAGCGGAGGTCTGTACCGAATCAAGAGGCCGGGTTGATGAACCTGATAGTGCACTCGTCCTGCTAGCCAGGTGGTTAAATGTCAGTTCGCATAGCCACTTATTTTATTTTTATTTTGTTTTATTTTATTTTAGCAGCACAGCTTCATGAAGATTGTGCAAGGTGCTCACCGATACAAAGGACCGCACGGTGCAAAATACATTGCAATGAAACTCGTAATGCGAAGAAATTGAAGAAGGAGAAAACATTCACTTATGCAATGAATATTTTCTTTGGGCTCATTGTAGAACTACTGTTTTACCTCACCTGGGCTGGTACTATTATCTTCAGGCTCAATGTAGCGCTACGGCTTGGCCTCACCTGGACTGACACTATTAACTTTGGTCTCGCTGTGGAACTACGATTTGACTTCCTTTTGGGTGGAGATAACATTTGCTTACCTTTCATTTTTTTTTATTTTGGACAAAAACCGGCAAATGAAAAAGAAAGTTTAGTGTGACGTCAGGACCGAAACAGACCCCCCCCCCCCCAATAAAAAAATAATAATAATAAAAAGCGGAACGTTTGTCAAGTATGGATAGATACAGCACATGCCCAGAATAAAGAACAGTGCCACTCATTGTATGCAGCGTTTAGGGACAAGTGTTGTTTGTGTTCATTTTGATAATCGAAACATTTTGAGTGTTGTAGACAGAATTACGTAAGCGCCCTCTACCACCTCATCCCCACGTACACACACACACACACACATCCGGAACTTGCTGTCTGGTGAACCTAGAAGACGTCGACCGAGATCGCACCCGAGCCTCTTCATCCCAGTAGACCAGTTCACTAAACACCGCTCTACAGCAGCTCGTACATGCCTGTGAATAGACTCAGAACTGCTAAAGTTGGTAGACGCTAGGGAATGAAGACAAGCGTGACATCCCCTTTCAATAAAATGCCAAGAAACTAAAACTAAATGGCGGAATGACTTTGTCGGTAGGAGAATATTTCTATCAATATTACTTCAACATTCGTGTATGCAGTTTTCTTTGCTGTCATTTTCCTCTTGTAAAGGTAAAGGTAAAGGTAAAGTATGAGACTTGAACCGGCGTCTTAGCACGCGAGTTTCCACCCATATGTGCTCGGCCGCCTATCCAGAAATGTTCAGAGATTTCTGGATAGTGTCGCTTCAAGTATCGAAACTCACGATGCGAGGCGACATTCCTCACCTTCTCAGGGTAATACCCTTGTACCCATTTGTCCCAACGGCTGGGTCGACCGTGTGGGGTATTTTTTTTCCCAACCACGAGTACAATTAACGTTGCTCCCAGCGGGAATCGAACACGGGTTGTCCGAACGTCGGTAGTCCAGTCGGATGGTTTTCGCAACTAGGTTACTGAGGCCCCCGGTAATGTGTGGTTTGTGGGGTGTGTGTGGTGTGTGTGTGTGTGTGTCTGTGTGTCTGTGTCTGTCTGTGTCTGTCTGTGTGTGTGTGTCTGTGTGTGTGTGCGCGTGTGCGTATGCGTGTCTGTGTCTGTGTGTGTGTCTGTGTGGTTGTCTGTGTGTGTGTGTCTGTGTGTGTGTCTGTGTGTGTGTGTATGTGTGTGTCTGTGTGTGTGTCTGTGTGGTTGTCTGTGTGTGTGTGTGCGCGTGCGCGTGTGCGTGTCTGTGTCTGTGTGTGTGTCTGTGTGGTTGTCTGTGTGTGTGTGTCTGTGTGTGTGTCTGTGTGTGTCTGTGTGTGTGTCTGTGTGTGTCTGTGTGCAAGACAAGTACTAGTGAGGAAAGAGTTGCAACAATGACGATATCGATGGATAAAGACATACTGCGGAAACCAACTGAGAGTATTACACGACATGCCCATTTTGGAATCCCCAGAGGAGACAAAAGAGAATGTCATATTATGTTTCGAAATAATAAGTAGAAGAAATGATGACGAAGATGGGGAAGACAAGGGCGATATTAAGAGAATGGCTTCAAACAGGATGGCTTGGAAAGTTTAACTCCACAGGTAGTTAAATAGTAGTAGTAGTAGTAGTAGTAGTAGTAGTAGTAGTAGTAGTAGTAGTGGTGGTAGTAGTAGTAGTAGTAGTAGTGGTAGTAGTAGTAGTAGTAGTGGTGGTAGTAGGAGTAGTAGTAGTAGTAGTAGTAGTGGTGGTAGTAGTAGTAGTAGTAGTAGTAGTAGTAGTGGTAGTAGTAGTAGTAGTAGTAGTGGTAGTAGTAGTAGTAGTGGTGGTAGTAGTAGTAGTAGTAGTAGTAGTGGTAGTAGTAGTAGTAGTAGTGGTGGTAGTAGGAGTAGTAGTAGTAGTAGTAGTAGTGGTGGTGGTAGTAGTAGTAGTAGTAGTAGTAGTGGTAGTAGTAGTAGTAGTGGTAGTAGTAGTAGTAGTAGTAGTAGTAGTAGTAGTGGTGGTGGTAGTAGGAGTAGTAGTAGTAGTAGTAGTAGAGGTTTGGTAGCGGCGGCGGCGGCAGCGGCGTCGGTGGTGGTGGTACTACTACTACTGGTGGCGGTGACGGCGATAGCGTTAGTAGTAGTAGAAGAAGGTACAGGTGGCCCCACCAGGAGTCATGCATGTATTTTAACCTCATGTGGCAGAGCTGAAGTAAACATTTTGAAGTGAGGTAGCGAATGTTATCTCATGCAGTTCTTTACTTCCAAACCTCAACACCATTGGTGTTCCACGTTTACATGTTGGTTGATTTGTTAGCATCCAACAGGGCGAACAAGAATTAGATAGCAACACGCTAAAAGGTCGCTGTTGCTGCGACACATTAAAGCATAAAACCATTAAATTATTAAAGAATGAAAATATTTGACATAGGCCAATTTTGTTGATGGGGGTAACAACAATAATCAATAAGAAAGAGTTCTTCCGTGTTACCTAGAGTCATAGATCTTCCGTGTTACCTAGAGTTACCGTTATTCTATGTTACCTAGAGTCATAGATCTTCCGTGTTACCTAGAGTTACCGTTATTCTATGTTACCTAGAGTCATTGTTCTTCCGTGTTACCTAGAGTTACCGTTATTCTATGTTACCTAGAGTCATTGTTCTTCCGTGTTACCTAGAGTTACCGTTATTCTATGTTACCTAGAGTCATTGTTCTTCCGTGTTACCTAGAGTTACCGTTATTCTATGTTACCTAGAGTCATTGTTCTTCCGTGTTACCTAGAGTTACCGTTATTCTATGTTACCTAGAGTCATTGTTCTTCCGTGTTACCTAGAGTTACCGTTATTCTATGTTACCTAGAGTCATTGTTCTTCCGTGTTACCTAGAGTCATAGATCTTCCGTGTTACCTAGAGTTACCGTTATTCTATGTTACCTAGAGTCATTGTTCTTCCGTGTTACCTAGAGTCACCGTTCTTCCGTGTTACCTAGAGCCGTCGTTACCTAGAGTTTGTGTGTTACCTAGAGTCGTCGTTCTTTTGTGTGTTACCTAGAGTCATTCGTTTACCTTCGTTCTTTTGTGTTACCTAGAGTCGTCGTTCTTTTGTGTTACCTAGAGTCATCGTTCTTCCAAGTTACATAGGGTCAATTCTGACAAATTGATTTGAGTTATTGGCAATTAACAGGCAAGAAACTCTTTGGGTGCCACACAGAAATATGTGTTGACAAAATAATAATGCATTATCATACACAGCTCTTCGTTTTTCTCTAATAAAAGAGGCATTTTAGTTCTAAATTGGAAACGTTGCAGCGTTTACAGAGTATGTCCGGAGCCTAGTAAATTCCCCTTATTTTCAAAATTGATATTTCCTCTAAGTGGTTTCAAACTGTGACTCCGCACACACAAAAACCTCAACTATTTTAGCTAGTAACTATTTATAAATGATATTTTAGTAAAAGATCAAAGATGGGCAAATCTGAGATTCTGGGGTGCAATGTTCAACTTTTAATCACAACGGTGTGTATGTTGTAAAAGTATGTTTATTTCCAATCAATTTTTCTATTTAATAGAAGAAACATTTATATTTTACCTTTCTGGAAAGGCACAAATGATCATATCAACTAAAATATATGTCGCAAACAGCTGTGCATAAACCGCTTAAAAAGTGGATGTTGTAAATGAGAACAAGATACAGATGATTACCAATATCAGGAGGAAACGGTCATTTGTTGGTCACGTGATGAGAGGAAGTGGAATGTTTAGCGACAGCTGAAAAAATTGGGAGAAGAAGGGATAGATGGAAACAGAGAGAAAAGATACTTGATAGTTTAGGAGAATTAAATGTTAAGAAGTCTTCAACAGAACTGATAGGATCTACTGAGATTGGGGTTCTGTGCACACCGTGAGCTGTGTGTTTCATCGGTTGGTGTTTCTATATTCAGATTGCTTACGATGAATGATGATATCGTATGACGAAGGACATTTCAGTTGCGTTCACTGTGGGTGCTACTATGCCTTATGTCTTTTGACGTGTGCTATGTTTGCTACGATGGGGACTGCAGTTGCCTTCCTTTTTTTTAATATTCGATGAAATGTTAATTCTGTTGATTCCACTGACACGGGCGGTTGAGCAATTATGGATTTTAATTCGTTTGCAATGATACCGGGGCCTTCGATTTACTATAACTGATAAACAAATGTAGAGTTGTAGAGAGCATTGCCACCTACGCCAGCAGGTATGCTATTTAATGTTGGTTATGATGCCTATACATAAAAATACAGTAACGTGGTAGTCAAACATGTGCCCTTCCTTTAAAGATTCCTGTATACGCCCTCGAGTACAGCTAGGAATGTCTGTCATGTGAGAATCAATGCACTGCCTGCAGTTAAGTTATAAGCGAGAAAGCGAAAAAAGGGAACATAATGTTAGACGTCATCAGTTTGGAGTAATTTGATTTCATTTACTGGGCTTAAGACTCTCAACATCACTTGCGCTGAAAGTTGGCAGAGACTCATAGTTGACTGTTTGTGTTAGGTTTCATCATCATCATTGAGTGCCGTCTCCGCATCGAAGGTTGGCTACCACGTAACGCCATTCCGCTCTGTCTCTTGCTTTGATGGTGTAGGTAGTCATAGGATGACTTGTCTATTGTGTTAGGTTTAGTAAACTAAAACTGATAAAGATCTTTTTTGCCTTCCCTTTGCGGGCTGCCTGGACGATATTAACCAGTAGTCTAAGTGAGAAGGGATAGAAGCGGGAAGGAAACACTGTACCCACGCCCAAGTCGAATGTTCTGAAACAAAAGATACATATCACGCTTTACGTAAACTAAAAAACTGTAAACGTATAAAGGTATAAAAAATGCATTAAAATAATCAAGTCGCTATGTAGATTTAATTTATTCACGTGTATATCATTGTGTGTGTGTGTTGCCCATTGTTGCACTGAGTAGCAACTTCGTTTTGATTTTGTGTTTCCCCTCACCTACCCAAAACTATCGCTTTTCCCTTGGTTTTTTTTCCAAACTACAAAACAACGCATCTATCCCCCATCTATTTGAAGTTCTGAATTTCACAAAGAGTAGAAGCTGGGCACACCCAAAAGTGAAGGAAGAGGAAGAAAGAGAAGAAGAAGAAGGAGGAGATGTTGGAGGAAAAAAAGAAGAAAGAAAAAGAGAAAAAGGAAGAAGAAGAACCACCCAAGTCAAAAACATTGTGCGATCAACATAAGCCGGACTATAGAAGCTTCTTTAGTTACACGCGCATTCAACGTGTGCACCCAAATTGATTTCACTTACGCTAACACAATCGTTTATATGGCTGTACAGCTAATCGATCTTGTCAGAATGACACATTTATTGGAGCAAAGCAACCTGCATAAGCTTTCCTTCATCCTTGTGAAGTACAGCCTGTATTTGATTTTCTTCGCGACCCTACTCATCTCCTGGCCATCTCTCTTTTTCTCTAGGTAACAGACACCTAATTGCAATGCTGCGGTAAAGCTGGTAGCAACAAGCCAGTGGTGGGGAGTGTTAGACACTCCAAGGTATGGTGACAGCTTAACAAAGAAGGAACACAACACAATACTGACGTTTCGGCCTGTGGCCTTCTTCAGAAAACAGGGACAACGACAAGAAACGGTGAAGCACAATTATCTATAACTACATGTTAGATGATCCGGTGATTCAACATCCTACTTTCTTCTCTTATTTTCTTCTTTTCTGTCCACCTCTCCATTCACCGGATCATCTAACATGTAGTTATAGATAATTGTGCTTCACCGTTTGTTGTCGCTGTCCCTGTTTTCTGAAGAAGGCCACAGGCCGAAACGTCAGTATTGTGTTGTGTTCCTTCTTTGTTAAGCTGTCACCATACCTTGGAGTGTCTAACATTCCCTACCACTGGCTTTTTACCACTTTAGTCGCCTTTTTTAACATGCAAATGTGATGATGGTGACCGGATCTTACCAGTGAATCACGTGGAAAGAGGGTTTGAAAACACGAAGTGCCGGAATCATCACACGGTGCTTTGAAATGTAAAACAATCTTTTGATATCAATAGGAAACCCTGGATCCTACATGAATCAAAACGACATCCATTTAATTAGCAATCAATTTAAACCACTAGACCGTCGGTTGTTCAATAAAAATAATAATCAAATTATGTTTCTTTGATAGTATGACAAATGAAGAAGTAAAAGGGTACAGCAACCAATTGGAGTATGTGATGATCGCCGGATTTGTTTTCACTTGACAGCAAACATATGAGATCAATAGTAGACAAACAAGTAACTGAAGTCAGCGGTCACAACATAAACAATTTGCGATATACGAATGACACAGTCTTAATAGCAGAGACAGCGAATGAACTACATGAAGTGGTAGACATAATAGTAAAAGAAAGCAATAAGAAAGGTCTCAGTCTGAATAGTAAGAGAACAGAAGTAATGGCCATATCGAAGAGACAATCATCACCACCATGCAGCATAAAAATAAACAGGACAAATATTAAACAAGTGCAAGGCTTCAAATACTTGGCACAATGATAACATGAGATTTACATCGATGCATCACAGAAATAAAAGGTAGAATAGCTCAGGCCAAAAACACATTTCAGAAAAGGAAAAACGTCTTATGCAACACGCCTATGCACATAGAAGTGAGGAAGAGAGTTCATCGGTGCTATCTAGAGCACATTCTGACCTATGGAAGTGAATCATGGACAGTAGACAAACAAATAAAAAGACGATTAGAGGCCACATAGATGGGGTTTTTCAGAAGAATGTTGAAAGTTCCCTGGACAGCTAAAAGGACCAATGAGTACATTTTCAAAGAGGCCAACACAAAAAGGGAACTCCTAAGAAACACCCAAAATAAACAATCAACATTTTTCGGGCACATCATGAAAAGGGGAAAGTTGGAATACGTGGTTACAATTGGCAAAATACAGGGAAAGAGAGATTGCGGGCGACAAAGAGAGAAAGGTACTAGATAGCTTGGTGTCATGGCATAAAAAACAGTGAATAACATAATTGATACGATGCACTATAGATAGAAGATTTTGGAAGGACATGATCGCCTACGCCAACCGATATGGCACATGATGATGATGATCTTTTGACTGTTGTTGAAAAAAAGCATAACAAAGTGTCTGGTCACGTGACTCGATCGTCTGGTCTAGCAAAGACTTGCATGCAAGCAACTGTGAAAGGAGGGAGACGGAGATGTAGGCGGAAAAATTGATGGGAAGATAACATAAAAGTATGGACACACCTGAGCTTTGTAGAGTCTGAAGATAGAGATAAATGACGAACGTTGACGAAATCTGTCAGTGGCGCCACATCAACCCGCAAGGTCATGAGAATAATGAAGATGAATAATAAAAAATATACGTTTACGATATAAAAAGATCACTTTAAAGATGATATTAATTGATAAGTATAGGGTAGTCATAATAGCTTAGTGGTTAATAGACCGGACTATCTAGGACAACAGGTCGGATTCGATCCCGATCTACGGCGCCTAGCTTCACCCAGCCTTAATGGATACCAGCCTTCATGGGAAAATAGAGCTGCTTGGCGTGATATTGACCACAACACCAACGGAACGTGTCGTTAATGGCGCCACAGCAGTATTCGTGATACGCCATCATGGAGGCTTCATGATGCCCTTTCAAAAATATTTAAAAAACATGGACGTAAGACAATCTCCAAAACTCTATGGAGATACGTCGCTAAATAAATCTCTGGTGTCTATTTAAGGCTGGGTGAACCTAGAAGCCGAAAGGTCGGGGGATCGAATCCGTATCAAGTACACATTAGACAAGTTCAATAATTAAGTGGCTACCTTGGGTCATATGTTGCCTCTATAAGGTCTAAATATGGGAAACATTCTCAAAAAAAGATAGAGAGAGAGAGTCATTGTAGGTGTGCGGGGCGAGAGAGAGAGAGTCATTGCAGGTGTGCGGGGCGAGAGAGAGAGAGAGAGTCATAGTAGGTGTGCGGGGCGAGAGAGAGAGAGTCATAGTAGGTGTGCGGGGCGAGAGAGAGAGAGAGTCATTGTAGGTGTGCGGGGCGAGAGAGGGAGAGAGTCATTGTAGGTGTGCGGGGCGAGAGAGAGAGAGAGAGAGTCATTGTAGGTGTGCGGGGCGAGAGAGAGAGAGAGTCATAGTAGGTGTGCGGGGCGAGAGAGAGAGAGAGAGTCATTGCAGGTGAGCGGGGCGAGAGAGAGAGAGTCATTGTAGGTGTGCGGGGAGAGAGAGAGTCATTGTAGGTGTGCGGGGAGAGAGAGAGTCATAGTAGGTGTGCGGGGCGAGAGAGAGAGAGAGAGTCATTGTAGGTGTGCGGGGCGAGAGAGAGAGAGAGAGTCATTGTAGGTGTGCGGGGCGAGAGAGAGAGAGAGAGTCATTGTAGGTGTGCGGGGCGAGAGAGAGAGAGAGAGAGTCATAGTAGGTGTGCGGGGCGAGAGAGAGAGAGAGAGTCATTGCAGGTGAGCGGGGCGAGAGAGAGAGTCATTGTAGGTGTGCGGGGAAAGAGAGAGTCATTGTAGGTGTGCGGGGAGAGAGAGAGTTATTGTAGGTGTGCGAGGCGAGAGAGACAGTGAGTCATTGTAGGTGTGCGGGGAGAGAGAGAGTCATTGTAGGTGTGCGAGGCGAGAGAGACAGTGAGTCATTGTAGGTGTGCGAGGCGAGAGAGACAGTGAGTCATTGTAGGTGTGCGGTGAGAGAGAGAGTTATTGTAGGTGTGCGGGGAGAGAGAGAGTTATTGTAGGTGTGCGGGGAGAGAGAGAGTTATTGTAGGTGTGCGGGGAGAGAGAGAGTTATTGTAGGTGTGCGGGGAGAGAGAGAGTTATTGTAGGTGTGCGGGGAGAGAGAGAGTTATTGTAGGTGTGCGGGGAGAGAGAGAGTCATTGTAGGTGTGCGGGGAGAGAGAGAGTTATTGTAGGTGTGCGGGGAGAGAGAGAGTTATTGTAGGTGTGCGGGGAGAGAGAGAGTTATTGTAGGTGTGCGGGGAGAGAGAGAGTCATTGTAGGTGTGCGGGGAGAGAGAGAGAGTTATTGTAGGTGTGCGGGGAGAGAGAGAGAGTTATTGTAGGTGTGTCATTGTAGGTGTGCGGGGAGAGAGAGAGTTATTGTAGGTGTGCGAGGCGAGAGAGACAGAGAGTCATTGTAGGTGTGCGGGGAGAGAGAGAGTTATTGTAGGTGTGCGAGGCGAGAGAGACAGAGAGTCATTGTAGGTGTGCGGGGAGAGAGAGAGTCATTGTGGGTGTGCGAGGCGAGAGAGACAGAGAGTCATTGTAGGTGTGCGAGGCGAGAGAGACAGAGAGTCATTGTAGGTGTGCGAGGCGAGAGAGACAGAGAGTCATTGTAGGTGTGCGAGGCGAGAGAGACAGAGAGTCATTGTAGGTGTGCGAGGCGAGAGAGACAGAGAGTCATTGTAGGTGTGCGAGGCGAGAGAGACAGAGAGTCATTGTAGGTGTGCGAGGCGAGAGAGACAGAGAGTCATTGTAGGTGTGCGGGGCGAGAGAAAGTCATTGTAGGTGTGCGGGGCGAGAGAGAGAATCATTGTAGGTGTGCGGGGCGAGAGAGAGAGAGAGAGAGAGTCATTGTAGGTGTGCGGGGCGAAAGAGAGAGAGAGAGAAAGTCATTGTATGTGTGCGGGGCGTGATAGAGAGAGTCATTGTGGGTGTGCGGGACGAGAGAGAGTCATAGTGAGTGAGCGCGGCGAGAGACAGAGTCATAGTGTGTGAGCGCGGCGAGAGAGAGAATCATAGTGAGTGAGCGCGGCGAGAGACAGAGTCATAGTGAGTGAGCTGAGTCATAGTGAGTGAGCTGAGTCATAGTGAGTGAGAGTGATAGTGAGTAGGGGTGGCGAGAGAGTCATTGTGAGTGAGCGCGGTAAGAGAGAGAGTCATAGTGAGTGAGCGCGACGAGAGAGAGAGTCATTGTAGGTGTGCGGGGCGAGAGAGAGAGTCATTGTAGGTGTGCGGGGCGAGAGAGAGAGAGTCATTGTAGGTGTGCGGGGCGAGAGAGAGAGAGAGTCATTGTAGGTGTGCGGGGCGAGAGAGAGAGAGAAAGTCATTGAAGGTGTGCGGGGCGAGAGAGAGTCATAGTGAGTGAGCGCGGTAAGAGAGAGAGCCATAGTGAGTGAGCGCGGCGAGAGAGAGTCATAGTGAGTGAGCGCGGTAAGAGAGAGAGTCATAGTGTGTGAGCGCGGCGAGAGACAGTCATAGTGAGTGAGCGCGGTGAGAGAGAGAGAGTCCTAGTGAGTGAGCGTGGCGAAAGAGAGTCATAGTGAGTGAGCTTGGTAAGAGAGAGAGTCATAGTTAGTGAGCGCGGCGAGAGAGAGAGTCATTGTACGTGTGCGGGGCGAGAAAGAGAGAGAGTCATTGTAGGTGTGCGGGGCGAGAGAGAGAGAGAGTCATTGTATGTGTGCGGGGCGAGAGAGAGAGAGTCATTGTAAGTGTGCGGGACGAGAGAGAGAGAGAATCATTGTAGGTGTACGGGGCGAGAGAGAGAGAGAGGGAGAGAGTCATTGTAGGTGTACGGGGCGAAAGAGAGAGAAAGTCATTGTAGGTGTGCGGGGCGAGAGACAGAGAGAGTCATTGTAGGTGTGCGGGGCGAGAGAGAGAGAGAGAGAAGCATTGTAGGTGTGCGGGGTGAGAGAGAGAGAGAGTCATTGTAGGTGTGCGGGGCGAGAGAGAGAGAGAGAGTCATTGTAGGTGTGCGGGCGAGAGAGAGAGAGAGTCATAGTAGGTGTGCGGGGCGAGAGAGAGAGTCATTGTATGTGTGCGGGGCGAGAGAGAGAGAGAGAAAGTCATTGTAGGTGTGCGGGGCGAGAGAGAGTCATAGTGATTGAGCGCGGCAAGTGTCATAGTAGGCTCGATGGGGGAGACAGAGAGATAAAAGGAGAAAGTCATAGATGGGCGGGAGAGAGAGAAAGAGAGAGAGAGAGAGGGAGGGAGTCATGGTATATCAGGGAGGCAAAAGAGAGATAGTCATAATGGATGATCGGAGGGAGAGAGAGAGAGAAAGAGAGAGAGAGAGAGAGAGAGAAACAGAAAATGAATATATCAAGCCGCCAGGCCCCGGACAGCACTATATAGTATGACTATCACAGGTTGTCACTTAATAGTTCGGCCTGTGTTGCAGGGCTACTGATTGTGTTGGTTCCATACTGACTACTTCAATGCGTGCACCAACTCATTTGCACTCAAATAGGACCCCTTGGCCCAGGTCTGTTTACCCAAGCACAAAAAAGCCTCGGTCGGTGGCATAAGTTGAGGGCAGACGTGGGCGTGAGAGATCTACTTTATAAATAATTCGTCCAACTCGTTTTTTTTCTCCTCTCGTGTTCCTTTCCATTCTACTCATACTCTCTTCTATCTATCTATTGACCTTTCGAGCCGTAACCGGCCCATAGGGCGTAGACCAAGATACACCTTCTCCTATATGAATTTTTGTTCTAGCAGTTTTCTTTTAAAGATATTTTATCAAATCTCGCCATCTGTCTCTGTTCTGTGCAAGCAGTTCTATCTCATTGAGGGAGCCGATTCCTGCTGCTCTTGCCTCTCTCATCAATGTTCTTCTCAGTGTCTCCCTGGGTCTTCCTCTTTTTCTTTTACCTGTTGTTTCCCATATGAGGGCTTGCTTTGCTATTCGATTATTATCTCTTCTCATCACATGTCCAACGTATGACCATCGTCTTTTCTTTATTACTGAAGATATTAGTGGTTGATTGGCGATTTCTCTAATTTCCTCGTTTGTTTTGAATTCGTTCCATTCTATACCAAGTATTTTCCTTAGACATTTATTTTCGAATGCGTTCAACTTTGTTTCTATATCTCTTGTTGTTTTCCAGCTTTCACACGCATACGTAAGGGTTGATAGTACATTTGATTTGAATAGCCTAAGTTTTGTGTTTGTGCTAATGAGTTTTGATTTCCACAACTTTTCAAGGCTTCTGAAAGACATTGCTGCTTTAGCCAGTCTGATTCTAATTTCTTTGCTCGTATCCCCTTCTCGATCAATGTGACTTCCAAGATAGATGAAGTGATCGATCTCTTCTACTGGTTTGTTTTCCATGTATATTTTGTCACTTGTTGGAATTAAACTTTTCATGACTTTAGTCTTTTCATGATTGACCTCAAGCCCAATTTTGCTGGCTATTGATGATAGTTCATTTGTGTTTTCCTGCATCGTTTTTATCTGATTGCTGATGAGAACTATGTCATCAGCAAAGTCCAGGTCCTCCAAATGGTCTCCTTGTATCCATTCGATGCCTTTATTACCAGTGCAGCATTTCTTCATTATGAAGTCCATAACAATTCCAAATAACAAGGGCGATAAAATACATCCTTGTTTAACCCCAGTTTCTATTGGGAAACATTCGCTCAGTCCTTCCTCTGTTCGAACTGCTCATGTGTAACCATCATACATGTCTTTGATACTCTCTTACACTCCATTTAAACCGGTTATGGTAATTTCCTTAGCTATTTTTACACTTTCTTTCTTTCACCTACCTTTCACTCTTAGTTGTTTACTTTTTTTCTTCCCTACTTCAAACTCTCTCTCTCTCTCTCTCTCTCTCTCTCTCTCTCTCTCTCTCTCTCTTAGTCATACTCTACGTTCATAATCTCTTCCATTCTCTCTCTAAGAGTATCTCTCACTCACATTATCTCTCACCCAAACACTCTCTCACTATTAACCTCTCTTTAACTCACCATTTCTTACCTTCTCTCACTATTAACCTCTCTTTAACTCGCCATTTCTTACCTTCTCTCACTATTAACCTCTCTTTAACTCACCATTTCTTACCTTCTCTCACTATTAACCTCTCTTTAACTCACCATTTCTTACCTTCTCTCACTATTAACCTCTCTTTAACTCACTATTTCTTACATCCTCTCACCATTTTTCGAATAAACTCTCTCATCCTTTCACATTTATACACCCTAACTCTGTCTATTACTTTATCTCTCTCTCTTTCATTGTCCGTTGCACTCTTTAACTTGGCTCTTAATTTATTTTCTCACTCTTTGTTTCTTAGTATCACACGATTTGTCTCACAATCGCTCTCTCTCTCTCTCTCTCTCTCTCTCTCTCTCTCTCTCTCTCTCTCTTTCTCTATCTCTCTATTTCTGTCCCTTTTTCCCACTCTTTCTATACCATTCTCTCTTATTTTATGTCACTTACTCTCATCTTCTCACTCTTTTTATTTCACACTCTCTCATTTTCTGTCACTTCATTTCTTGTTCGTTACTCACTCCCATGCATGTTCAGTCTTTATTTCCTCTCTGTTTCACGCATTTACTATCTCTTTCCCTCTCTCTCTCTCTCTTTCTCTCTCTCTCTTTCTCTCTGTGAAGAACTTCCAACCTCTACCCACCGCCCATGGATATTACCCTGGGACATATCACTTAGTTGCCAGATATTAAATGTCAACACACACACATTTGTCTATATGACGTCAGAGCGCTGCTATGAAAATCCAAACATGAGAGCGACCACAGACAGCAATAGGAGAATCAGACCATCATTATGTGCCGTGTTGCAGCTGACATTAACCCTGTCCGCTATTATCAGTCTCTCGTTCTTCTTCTTCTTCATCTTCTATCCTCCACTGCCGTTGGCGTCGATGGGAGATACAATCTGCGATTCTTTGCTCTTCTATCGGCCTCTTCTGGTGTTATCCCTCCTAGTGACTCTAGTCTCTCATTAGATCAAATATTATTTGTTTATCCAACAATAGCTTTGTCTCTAGTCTCTCGTTAGATCGAATATTATGTGTTTATCCAACAATAGCTTTGTCTCTAGTTAGATCAAATATTATTTGTTTATCCAACAATAGCTTTGTCTCTAGTCTCTCGTTAGATCAAATATTATTTGTTTATCCAACAATAGCTTTGTCTCTAGTCTCTCGTTAGATCGAATATTATTTGTTTATCCAACAATAGCTTTGTCTCTAGTCTCTCGTTAGATCAAATATTATTTGTTTATCCAACAATAGCTTTGTCTCTAGTCTCCCGTTAGATCAAATATTATTTGTTTATCCAACAATAGCTTTGTCTCTAGTCTCTCGTTAGATCAAATATTATTTGTTTATCCAACAATAGCTTTGTCTCTAGTCTCTCATTACATCAAATATTATTTGTTTATCCAACAATAGCTTTGTCTCTAGTCTCTCGTTAGATCAAATATTATTTGTTTATCCGACAATAGCTTTGTCTCTAGTCTCTCGTTAGATCAAATATTATTTGTTTATCCAACAATAGCTTTGTCTCTAGTCTCTCGTTAGATCAAATATTATTTGTTTATCCGACAATAGCTTTGTCTCTAGTCTCTCGTTAGATCAAATATTATTTGTTTATCCAACAATAGCTTTGTCTCTAGTCTCTCGTTAGATCAAATATTATTTGTTTATCCGACAATAGCTTTGTCTCTAGTCTCTCGTTAGATCAAATATTATTTGTTTATCCAACAATAGCTTTGTCTCTAGTCTCTCGTTAGATCAAATATTATTTGTTTATCCAACAATAGCTTTGTCTCTAGTCTCTCGTTAGATCAAATATTATTTGTTTATCCAACAATAGCTTTGTCTCTAGTCTCTCGTTAGATGAAATATTATTTGTTTATTCAACAATAGCATTGTCATTCTGTTCTGATTCTGTCTTTTCATCTTCTCTCTGTTTTCTTCGACTTCAGCAGTGTCAGCTGACGACTACTCTCCGCTCCTCGAATGTTCGTAAAAAGACGTTCATCATCATCAAGTACCGGGCCTGCTGGCGTAGGTGATCATGTCTCTCCACAACTTTCAATCTCGACAGTTATTATCATTTCTGTTGTTGATCTTCTTTCTGCCTAACCGTTCTCTTAAGCTGTCTGGTATTTTTTCTCTTTGCTTCCCTCTTTCTCTTCATCCCTCATTTTTTCCAGTTGTTGCAATATATTCCAGCAGTTCTCTTCTCATCACATGGCAAAAAAATGATGATGGTTTCTTTTCTAATATTGGAAATTAGCTCTCTTTTTGCTTTAGCCTCTTTCAGAACATCTTCATTACTCTTCTTAGCTGCCCATGGTATTCTCAACATTCTTCTGTAAAACCACATTTCTACAGACTCAGTGATTCGCTTGTCTGTTGTCCTATTGTCCATGATTCACATACATATGTTAAGACTGGCTCTACATAACATTTAAGAACTTTTTTTCTTGTTTCTATTGTCAAAAGTGGAAGAAAAAAAGGCGTTAAAGTCGCTTAAATGCGCTTGTGTTTACAGTAAACTGCGATGTTTGCGACTTTTTCCGAGCTCATCAGACTTCAGCACGGCATTTGCGTGACGTTTAGTAGCGTTTTCATCAGTTCTTCTTAACCGACTCTCACTCAAACAGTCAGCTATGGGTCGCTGACATCTTCAAGTCCAGATCCTTTTGGGCGTCCTCGCTCTAGTTGTCAATATGTCGTGTTGTCATTGTGTTTTCTGAGCCTTCTTTTCTATATATAGATAAAGCGTTTGTTATAATAAATACAGATGCAGTGATTTTTATCATAAATATAGATGCAGTGTTTGTTATCATAAATATAGATATAGTGTTTGCTATAATAAATATAGATATAATGTTTGTTATCATAAATATAGATGCAGTGCTTGCTATACAGTCATAAGTTTGGGTAGTACAGAGGCACGACGTTAGCCTCTGAACAGGAAGGATTCGGATTCAAAGCCCACCAGAAGAGGTGGTGATTTTTTTTTAAATAAGAAAACTTAATCCGTGCTTTCTTCGAGACGTCACACATCCCTGGTCTCTTGGGTAGTGAGATCAAGTATCCAGCCCTCTCGGATAACAGAAATAAACAAGAGGTCCACTGTGCATTCACTCACTATAAAGAACGTTATGCAGTTTACATCGGAAAGAGTAGGCCAAACATCTGGCCGCTGACCGGACAAGATTGTCTAGAAAAACCTATCCACTCTGTGGATCCCAGGCTATGTTACACGGAGCTCATGCATATCGAGGTCACATGATTTCACGAGAATGTGGAGATAATTAACGCTAATTATTTGCAGGGGAGGTGGATAATCACACAGAAATTCCATGTCACAACTTTATGAATGTAATACAGAAGTAAATAGCAAACGTTTCGTCTATAACGTTTTGTCTATAACGTTTTCTTCAGTAGACAGGAACTATATAAGAAAGTACAGACGATTATATGAATAAACATGATTCATTCTTGAACTAAGAACCAACGGTCCATAAGTCTCGGAATGTCTCGGTAAAGGTAAAGTACGAGATTTGAATCGGCGTCTTAGCACGGGATTTTTTACCCATATATCATACCGCTTACCCAGAAGTGTTCGGAGACTCCTGGAGAGTGTCGCTTCAAGCATTGAAACTCGCGATGCGAGGCGGCATTCCTCACCTTCCCAGAGTAATACCCTACCCATGTCCTCCAGCGACTGGGTCGACCGCGGTGGTATTTTTTTCCAACCACGAGTACAATTAACACTTGTTTCCAGCGGAATCGACCACTGGTTGTCCGAACGTCGGTAACCCAATCAGATGGTTTTCCCAACTAGGCTACCAAGGCCTCCAAAATTATAATGTATTATGTTCATATACTAGATGTGTTCTATGGACTGTTCCCTCATTCGACGCTCCAAAGTAACGTGTTGTGCAGCATCATCTTATCGGTGTATTATTTTGTGGCAATATTGAAATTATCAGCGAGATGTTTACACGAGTTGTGACGTCATGAATCTATATTTCACTTTCATGTCAAACAAACGTGCCCAAATCAGGAAAATCAGCCCGGAGTAGATAAGTTTAACTGGAGTCTGTAGAAATGTGGTTTTACAGAAGAATGTTGAGAATACCATGGACAGCTAAGAAGAGTAATGAAGATGTTCTGAGAGAGGTCAAAGCAAAAAGAGAGCTAAATTCCAATTTTAGGAAGAAACAATCATCATTTTTTGGCCGTGTAATGAGAAGAGAACAACTGGAATATATTGTAACAACTGGAAAAATTGAGGGACGAAGAGATAGAGGGAAGCAAAGAGAAAAAATAACAGGCTGCTTAAGAGAATGGCTTGGCAGAAGATCAGCAACAGAAACGATAAATAGCTGCCGAGATCGAAAGTTATGGAGAGACATGATCACCTACGCCAGTAGGCCCGGTACTTGATGATGTTGAGATGAGTTTAACAAAATGTACACTTTATTTAGAGACGATATTTGAGATGAGTTTAACAAAATGTACACATTATTTAGATGCGATATTTGAGATGAGTTTAACAAAATGTACACTTTATTTAGAGGCGATATTTGAGATGAGTTTAACAAAATGTACACTTTATTTAGAGGCGATATTTGAGATGAGTTTAACAAAATGTACACTTTATTTAGAGGCGATATTTGAGATGAGTTTAACAAAATGTACACTTTATTTAGATGCGATATTTGAGATGAGTTTAACAAAATGTACACTTTATTTAGATGTGATATTTGAGATGAGTTTAACAAAATGTACACTTTATTTAGAGGCGATATTTGAGATGAGTTTAACAAAATGTACACTATATTTAGATGCGATATTTGAGATGAGTTTAACAAAATGTACACTTTATTTAGAGGCGATATTTCTATTGCAGCCAAACGACAAATGATAAATAACATTTTCATACCAACTTTATAAGTCAAACATGAACCCTTTCTAAATCACAATTAAGAAAGATCAATACATGAGAGATGCGATGCTTGAGAAAAGTAACAAACAACACAAGAAGAGATAGAATACCAAATGAAACCATAAGAAAAATGGTAGGAACAAAACCCTGCCAAGAATATATAGATCAACAACTTAAATGGTTTGGCCACCTGGTCAGAATGAATCCGCACCAATCACCATTAAGGGCGTTCTTCTCGAGAATGCATGGAAAAAGATCAATAAGAAGACCCAGAAGACGATTGATAGATGCAGTGACAGAGACATGTAACAACAAAGGAAAATCACTAATTCAGACAGTTCGAGCAGCTCAAGAATGACAAATGATATAACCGCGACATCTTTTCGGTACCAGTGAGAAAGAGCAAAAAGAAGATTTAGAGGCGATGTGTTCCCTCTTTCTTGTGTGGATTATCTTGACTACTACATGGATGTGTGTTGTGTGACGATGGTAGCACACATCTAACAGTACTTGTGTACTACTAAAGCTCAGACAATTTCTTTTTCTCTTCACGTAATATCGATTATTATACATGTAGTATTGTGTGTAATAGAGCTCTTTGAAACAAGATGAATCATTTTTATAACAACTATGTACCACAGTGGACTCATTTATTTCATTTTCCTCCCGGGCCGAAGACGTCTCATAGACGGCCGAAGTCGTAGTTCGCTTTTGACGATTTACTGCTAGTTCTTGTAGTTTTTGCTTGTTTCTTAGTCACATGCTTGAGCCTTCCCTTGTAATTGTTCTGCGTAGCGATTCTCTTGTTCTTCCTTGTTTTCTTTTACCAGGCGGTTTCTAAATGAATACCTGGTGGGAATGTCTTTCTTCATTCATTCTCAGCACATGACCGATGTATTTCCAACGCCGTCTTCTTATAATGCTTGTTTAATATTCTGCACCCCAACGGACGCATGTCGGTCCTTCAGTGCAAACTTTTTTCTGTCTAGTCTAGCTTGTGAACGGTAAGTTGTACTAACTAAAGTGCTAATTGCATCAATGTTATCCCATGGTTCAAAGTTAGTTAGGTGACAATAGAGAAGAAACAGAGCATGTCAAAGCTAGCATGTAGACAGAGACAGTCAGTGCTCTCCATGGTTCAAAGTTAGTTAGGTGACAATAGAGAAGAAACAGAGCATGTCAAAGCTAGCATGTAGACAGAGACAGTCAGTGCTCTCCCATGGTTCAAAGTTAGTTAGGTGACCATACAAATGAAACAGAGCATGTCATAGCTCACATGTAGACAGAAACAGTCAGTGCTCTCCCAGGTGTCAAAGTTAGGTAGATGACCATACAAATGAAACAGAGCATGTCATAGCTCACATGTAGACAGAAACAGTCAGTGCTCTGCCATGGTTCAAAGTTAGGTAGATGACCATACAAATGAAACAGAGCATGTCATAGCTCACATGTAGACAGAGTGTCAGTGCTTTCCCACAGTTCATTGCTAGGAACAGAATATGACATAGCTCGCATGTAGACAGAGACATTCAGTGTTCTCCCACGGTTCACGGCCAGGTACTGAACATGTCATAGCCCGCATGAAGTCAGTGTTCTCCCACGGTTCACAGCCAGAAATTGAACATGTCATAGCTCGCATGAAGTCAGTGTTCTCCCACGGTTCACGGCCAGGTACAGATCATGTCATAGTTCGCATATAGTCAGCATTAGTCAAATCTTCTGAGTTCACTTTTCCAAATGCTCAGCGGCCTATGCAATGAAAAGCCCCCCCCCCCCTTTCCACCCTTTTCCCATGAATCTCACTGTTTGCAGGAAGTCTTCATATGTAGCAGCACTGCATTTATTTGCCTGTTCCTCACGTCATATGTAGCCCATAGTTTGTCTTCCACATATTTTACTTTCTACACGAGATCGAAAATCTTAAAATCTGGCAAAATTAGCAATTCAAAACTCGAACACACATTGAAAGCAAATAAAGGAAAATATGTGTTTGAGTAAACAGAGATTGAAATAGCTGAAGGCGGTTTCGTAGATCAACGCTCATTGATGGCTGCAAATGTGACTTCTCGCTAGAGAGTTCCTGATCTCACAATTATACAGTTGTTACTTTCAACGAAAAATAAACTAGCTGGAAGGAGTTAGTCCAAGAAAAAATATAACTGAGAAATCAGGAACAATGTTGGAAATCTTAAATGTATATAGGAATTGTTTATGAAATTGATGGAAAACAATTTAGCATGGGACACACATTTAGTTTTTACGACTCACAGGAACAGCTCATGATATAGCCGAAACTCACTTTACAACAAAGAGATCATCTTTGGTTGAAAAGACATTGATAAGTATGTTATATTTTTCTGTACGTATTTTGTTTAAGGATTAATACTGCTAGAGAGAAAATGTAGAAAAAGAGAAAGAATATCTGGGTATATGCCCTATGGGCCTGCCACAGCTCGAAAGGTCAATAGATAGATTTAATTGAAATAAATATTAATTAAACCGTAATAACGTTAATATTATCCACACTTGTTATGTGTGCTCACAGTAATCAGTGCTTGTATAACGAGATTTTACTGCGTTTTTTTTTCAATTGTTCTTTTCATACTACAATTATTTTTAATAATACAGAAGAAAAAAAAAACTGCGTTAAAATGGTTAAACTATCTATACCTAGATTATGCTTAAATGCGTAATGGGCATATTTGACGAATATAATTTTTTTAATTATAAGCATGGAACGCACACACTCCAAAAGAGATGCTTAAGAAATGCTGCTATCAAAACGAAAAGGGATGGAGTAAAAGATAAAACTAAAGAAATATCGCAGTAAATTATTATATATTATATTGAGTATCAAAGAATTAACTTATTTCACATTTAAAAATACACAACTAACCGGCATAACACAAGCAATGTATTAATATTATAAAGTATTATGTGTTGATGATTCTACTACAAAGAAAATAATTATATATCGGGCAAGGGACAAAGAGAATGGATACAACAAAGTTAAACTCCACAGCTGAAGATGTCCTAAAACTAACACGTAAGTTATCTCAGCAGGGCTGAAACTAAGAATGGCTAAATGTTACGTCTTCTCAATATTCCTGTATGGTGCAGAAATATGGACATTAGACAAGAAAACAGAACAGAAAATTGAAGCCTTTGAAATGTGGATTTATAGAAGAATAGGTAGAATTGGATGGAAACAAAAGATAACAAACGATGAAGTTTTAAAACAACTGAAAATAAAAAAGAGAACTACTAAATACAATTAAGACAAGACAAATGAAATTTTTGGGGCATGTTAAAAGACACAACAGCCTACTAAAAGTAATATTGGAAAGAAAAATACAAGGTGAAAGAGGCAGAGGCAGACCAAGACTAACATGGACGAGTAACATCAAAAGATGGTCAAGTCAATCTATGTCAGCCTGCACCATCAAAGCAAGAAACAGAGCAGAATGGCGATCCATGGTAGCCAACCTTCGTTGCGGAGAAGGCACGCAATGATGATGATGATGAAATTATCTCACCAAAATGAACACACGATACAAGTGGTAAGACAAACGAATAAGTCACTGTCTTTATTACTGGCTCGTAGGGGAGCCACAGCCACATAATGCCACTGATTTAACATTGGCGTTGAACATTTTTACTCTTATTCTGGTATCATCATCATTAGCCGCGATAGCTCAGTAGTTAGTGAACTGGACTACAAAGGACAAGAGGTAGGGTTCGATCCCAACTGACGGCTCCGGTTCACGCAGCCTTAATGGGTACCGGATTTTTTTCTGGGAAAGTAAAGCGGTACGGGCGTAATACCACCCCACATTACCCCAAAAATCATGTGCTGAAGGTCTCTAAAATGTATGGTCACTAACACCATATTCCCTATACGTCACTTGGCGTGACGGGGGTACTTTACTTACTTTATTATCATCATTGAGTGCCGTTCACCGCATCGAAGTTTGGCTATCATGGAACGCCATTCCACTCTGTCACCTGCTTTGATGGTGCAGATTGTCATAGGTTAACTTGTCCATCTTTTGATGTTACTCGTCCATATTAGTCTTGGTCTTTCTCTGCTTCTTTTACCTTGTATTTTCCCTTCCAGTATTACTTTTATTAGGCTGTTGTGGCTTTTAACATGCCCCAAAACGATGGGGACTACGGTTACCTTTCTTTGTTTGGGAGATGAGATATTAATTCGGATGATTACGCTGGCACAGGCGGTTGAGCAATTATGGATTTTAATTCGTTTGCAGTGATAACGGGGCCTTACCATAACCAAATGCCCCCAAAATTTCTTTTGTCTTGTTCTATTTGTGTTTAGTAGTTCTCTTTTCATTTTTAGTTGTTTTAAAACTTCATCGTTTGTTTTCTTTTCTTTGCATTCATTTCTACCTATTCTATAAATCCACATTCTGGTATACTTACATTTATACTATTATGATTATCAACGACCATATAACGAGAATTTTCATCCCAACGCTGTGCTACCAATGACAGTTCAGGACCCTAGATGCAAGAACAATTTTAAAAAAATAACCTCTACTGAGATGAAGTGTGTCAGACGAATAACAGAAAACAGTATGAGAGATTAGATCAGAAATGAAGAACTGAGAAAAAAGCTAGGAATACACCACCACCCCCCCCCCCCTTTTCCCCATAGAATTCATAAAGAAACAACATATACAATGGTTTGGCCACGTGACACGGCAGAAGATCAAAACACAACACAACGAGCCTCAAAAAACGTTGCGAGAATACCAGACCCAAAGGTCGACCACGAAAAATATGGGTTGATTGAATACTAGAAGCACAAGGAAACATAACAGCAGCAGAGGCGAACAGAAGAGCAAAAGACCGCAAATTATATCTCCCCTCGACGCTGAAAGGCAAATGAAGAAGGAAAGAAGAAGATATAACGAGAATGTCGCTTGTCGGCGAATCTAGGGGAGAGAGGGAGACAACAGATTGCTAAAATATGAATAAATCATGAAATAAGACTAACAAGATTTGTCAACTGCAAGCAAAATCATGAAATAAGACTAACAAGATTTGTTGACCGCAAGCAAAAATTATGCTCAGAGAAATACATAGAATATGGAGATCAAAGTAGCAACGATAAACATATGCGGAATAAAAAATAAAGAAATCGAACTTATAGAAGACATGACAAAAAGGAAAATTAAAATACTAGGATTAGCGGACACCAGAGTAAAAGGACAACAGATAAAGAAAACACACATGAACTACACGAAAATATTCTCGGGAGTCGACAACACAGAAAGAGCAACACATGGAGTAGGTTTTATCATCGACCCAGAACACGCAAAGAACATTCTAGAAATAAAATACTATTCAGAAAGAATTATCTCAATTAAACTACTAGAAGACGACCGAAAAACAAATTACATTCAAATCTATGCACCATGCAACAACAATGTAAAAGACAGCGAAGAATTCTACGACACATTGAGTGAAATTATTAACAAGATTGACGAAAGCGACGACATGATAGTGATGGGAGATTTTAATGGAAGGCTTGGGAAACGCAACAGTGAGAACAGTGACATCTTAGGACCCTTTGGCGATAAAACAGCTGAAATAAACGAAAACGGAAGCAGACTGCTGCAACTATGCAATCAAAACAATTTATTTATCACCAACACATTCTTCAAACACAGAGAGTCGCAAGTATACACCTGGTACAAATGGAATGACACAACATGCAGAAGCCAGATAGATTTTATACTAACAAGAAAAGAGAACAAGAAAAGAGTAACCGACAGTAGAGCAATCCCAAATATTACAGACGACACGGATCACAAGATGGTTATGATCACACTAAGACAGCCAAAAATAAAGAGAAAACACGAAAACAAACAAAAGAAGCGAAAAGAACAGACAATAAAAATAAAACAATTAAACGATCAAGAAACAAGGAAAACCCTAGAAGAAAAACTCAGAGAGGAATTCAAGAAACTCCCTAACGAAGTAAGCACAGTAGAAGAAGAGTGGAAACAATTTAAGGAAACAGTAACCAACATCTCTAAAACAGTTTGTGGAACGAAGCTAAGAACAAGAGAAGGGAAAAAGAGCACCCCGTGGTGGAACGAAACAATCAGAGAAGCAATTAAAGAAAAGAAGAAACTGTTTAAAAATTGGAGGGAGAACAAGAACCAAGAAAAATATGAAAGATATGCCTTAGTTCGAAAAAGAGTTAAAATGCTGATCAAAGAAGCTAAGCAAAGGAATTGGACAGAATTCGGACAAAACATGAGCAGGGACTTCAAGACAGCCACAAGAGATTTCTACAAAGCAGTAAAAGCCACAAGAGCGAGAATAGAAAACCATGATCCTACTGAGCTGATAAATGACAAAGACGGACAGCCAATATCAAATAACCAATGTATGCAACAGAGATGGAAAGAATATTTTGAAGACATGTTAAACATACCAACTACCAACAAGACAACAAAAACCACGCTAGAACTCACAAATACTGAACCCAACATCATGAAAGAGGAAATAGAAGAAGTAATCAAATATGCACCAAGAAACAAAGCACCAGGGATAGATAACATACCAATAGAAATAATAGCAGCAGCGGGAGAAACAGGAATGCAATGGCTGCACAGAATATTTAATGCAGCATGGCACCAACAACAAGCCCCAGAAGACTGGCAACAGGCAATCATCATACCAATATGGAAAAAGAAAGGTAGCAAAAGAGACTGCAATCAATATAGAGGTATATCTCTGCTCAGCCATGTAGGAAAGCTATACGCCAAAATCTTGGAAAAAAGACTGAGACCAATAATAGAACTACAGTTAAGCGATTCTCAAATGGGGTTCCGAAAAAAACAGAGGATGTACCGACGCACTATTCACACTAAAACAGCTTGCAGAAAAAACGAAAGAACACAAACAAAACTTATACATAGCCTTCATTGACCAGGAAAAAGCATTCGACAGAGTAAACAAAGAACAACTGTGGGAGATACTAACAACATACGGAGTAAGCCAACATCTAACCAACATTATTAAAAGTCTCTACGCCAACAGCAGCTGCAGGGTCAGAACAGCAGCAGGCTACACAGACCACTTCGAAGTTAGATCATGTGTAAGACAGGGGTGCGTACTATCCCCCTACTGTTTATTACATACATGGACCATATATGCAAGCTAGCCAACCCATCAGAGACAGAGGAGATCAACGAGCTTCTATTTGCAGACGACCAGGCACTAATACATGAAACAATAGAAGACCTACAAGAACACTTAAACAAACTCAACATCTTAGGAACAAAATACAACATGAAAATCAACATCAACAAAACAGAAGTCATGAATGTCGCCAAAAATAAACAGAACATCAACATAACTATAGAAGGCAGACAACTAAAACAAGTAGAGGAATTCAAATACCTAGGAAGTCTAATGACAAACGACAATTCCCAAACAGCAGAGATAGAATCAAGATGCAACAAAGCTTGTCAAATCATCGGACAGTTATCACCACTATTGTCCAACAAGGAAATAACTCTGGAGGCAAAACGAGCACTATACAATACAATCTTCATTCCAACGTTGTGCTACCAATGCCAGACCTGGACTCTAGATGCAAGAACAATAAGAAAAATAACCTCTACAGAGATGAAATGTGTTAGACGAATGACAGGAAACAGTCTGAGAGATAAGATCAGAAATGTAGAACTGAGAAAAAAGCTAGGAATAGCCCCAGCCATAGAATATATAAGGAAACAACAGATAAAATGGTTCGGCCACGTGACAAGGCAGAAAGAACAAAACACAACACAACGAGCCTTCAACAAACGTTGTGAGAACAACAGACCCAAGGGTCGACCACGAAAAAGATGGATCGATGGAATATTAGAAGCACTAGGAAACATAACAGCAGCAGAGGCGAACATAAGAGCAAAAGACCGCAAATTATATCTCCCCTCGACGCTGAAAGGCAGATGAGGAAGGAAAGAAGAAGAAGAAGAAGAAGAAGAAGCAAAAATGATGAAATAAGACTGACAAGATTTGTTGACCGCAAGCAAAAATGATGAAATAAGACTGACAAGATTTGTCAACCGCAAGCAAAATCATGAAATAAGACTAACAAGATTTGTTGACCGCAAGCAAAATCCTGAAATAAGACTGACAAGATTTGTTGACCGCAAGCAAAATCCTGAAATAAGACTGACAAGATTTGTTGACCGCAAGCAAAATCCTGAAATATGACTGACAAGATTTGTTGACCGCAAGCAAAAATGATGAAATAAGACTGACAAGATTTGTCAACCGCAAGCAAAATCATGAAATAAGACTGACAAGATTTGTTGACCGCAAGCAAAATCCTGAAATAAGACTGACAAGATTTGTTGACCGCAAGCAAAATCCTGAAATAAGACTGACAAGATTTGTTGACCGCAAGCAAAAATGATGAAATAAGACTGACAAGATTTGTCAACCGCAAGCAAAATCATGAAATAAGACTAACAAGATTTGTTGACCGCAAGCAAAATCCTGAAATAAGACTGACAAGATTTGTTGACCGCAAGCAATATCCTGATATAAAACTTATAAATGTGACAGAAGCTGTGAACATCAACAAACCGCAAGAGGGACAAGGCTCGGTTAAAGCCAGGCCTAGAAGATTGTTCGGAGTTTCAAGCTGAGTTGACATATGACGTAATCTACATAAGGTTATGGAGGTTATTGCACACTTTCCTGGTGACAAAAAAAATGACATTGAAACTCTGTTCGAGAAGAGCTCTCATTGTCAATTTGAATATGGTGTGTTGAGTTGCTACCTGATCAGAAAGGTCCGGGTTCGCTGCTGTTGCTGCTGCTAGCGTTCGCCCGAAGACTAAAGTATTCTAGAGTATTCTAGTAGACTAGAGAATTCCTCTTCATCATCCGCCCTTAAAGGGACGTTAAGTCTGTGTGTTGTGGTTTGCAGTATAACTGTGATATCTGCGCCTTTCGGCCCAACACATCCGACTTCAGCACAACATTTTTGAGTACCGTTTTGTCTTCCCTGTTCGATCCCTACTCGCTTGGCCAGACTAGACAGGTTAGTCTGTTACTAGCGGCACCGCGGAGAGGTCGATCCTCACAATTGTCGGATTTTTTTTTTCGGACCGACAGGGCTTTGAGATTCACTCGCCTCTAAAAATTTGTACCGAGATTTCTCTGAGAAGTAAAGCCGGTCTGGCGTGATACCGACCACATCACAAAAAAAATGTGCCGTGGTGATGGAAATATATAGTGAATGACACCATATTCCTCACACGCCTAGTGAGGAGCGAACTTTCGCACTTCACAAACTGTTGAGTCGAAGTCCAACCATGGGTAGACGACTTGTTACAAATCAATTGATTTCTTCACGTCCAAATTTGTTGACAATAAAAGATCCTTTATATCAGAATTAATACTTCTGGTTTTACTTTATATGTGCACGTAAGTGTGTGTGCACTGTGAGTAAGTGTATATGTCTGAGACATGCGTGTGTGTACTGTGTGTAAGTGTATATGTTTGATACGTGCGTGTGTGTACTGTGTGTACGTGTATCAGTTTGATACGTGCGTGTGTGTGTGTGTGCACTCTAGGTACGTGTATATGTCTGAGATATGCGCTCGTGTCTGTATGTGCACTGTGTGTAAGTGTATATGTCATAGAGATGTGCGTGTGTGTACAATGTGTGTAAGTGTATATGTCTGAGATGTGCGTGTGTGTACAATGTGTGTAAGTGTATATGTCTGAGATGTGCGTGTGTGTACAATGTGTGTAAGTGTATATGTCTGAGATGTGCGTGTGTGTACAATGTGTGTAAGTGTATATGTCTGAGATGTGCGTGTGTGTACAATGTGTATATGTGTATATTTCTGAGGTGTGCGCGCGTGTGTGTATGTGCACTGTGTGTAAGTGTATATGTCTGAGATGTGCTTGTGTGTACAATGTGTGTAAGTGTATATGTCTGAGATGTGCGGCTGTGTGTGTGTACAGTGTATGTAGGTGCATATATCTGAGATGTGTGTGTGTGTGTGTGTGCACTGTGTGTAAGTGTATATGTCTGAGATGTGACGTCCTTTAGAAAGCGAAACACCCAAGTTTGAAACACGCCCTCAGTGTGCTCTGCTGGGGAAAACATGTGGCAGTTGTCGCTAATCAGGGGAACCATCGGAGGCCACGGCTCATCTAATGTTAATATTTTATCAGAATACACATCCCTGCTCAATGAGTTAAATGTCAGTGTACAACTAGCCACCGTATTCCAGAGTCTGCCGATATATCGTTCAAATATTTCGAGCCATTACTAATAAATAAGTTTCAATGTCTATGGAGTTCAAACCTACGATGAGTACTGAAAACGAGATGGATTACTATTTGTCCAGCCAGTAATGATTATCAACCTCTTGGATTCGTCAGATTCGGAATGATTAAAATTAAGATGAATTCAATTCCAGCTGCAGTTAGGACGTCCTGGGGTCTAATGGTGACCGAAGGACAAGACTAATTGTGACCAATTGAATTCATGTTTGCAAATACACATAACGAACAACACCCACAATTAAGCACTATGTAGATACGCCTCTGACAAGAATTGCAGTAAACTGGAAAATTTAACACGATTACGGTAAACTCTAACATTTGAATCAACATGTGTGATTTCGTCATAAAAGATCAAAGGAATTCGCTGATGTGAAAAATCTGTTGTGTTTGTGGAATACAAAATACCAAAATCTTTGCGTCATCAATATTCTAAGATTGCATGCAAAATTTGAAACCAAAATAACAAGCGGTTATCACGCAAAACTAATTCAGGTGTGATTATGAATTTCTGAACGGACTATAGCTTTCTTCTGCTTTGGCCTCTTTCAGAACATTTTCATTACTCTTTTTAGCTGTCCATGGTATTCTCAATATTCTTCTGTAAAACCACATTTCTACAGCCTCCAGTGATTCTCTTGCCTGTTGCCGTGAGAAGACAACTTATTGCTAAAATAACGCCGCCCTGAAGAAAGCCGAATTTGTTGGTTGGGTGTACATATCACACTTTTGCTGTCAGTCACAGGCCAGCGCCTCAACACACACTTAAAGTTTAGACTGAACGTCTGAGAGAAGGAAAACACATTTCAAAGTTGTGATATCTTCGTCAAAACATTTTTTTTTTTTTTTTACAAACAGAAAAAAAGTCATATCACGTGATTTAGGATTGTTGCACTTTTACTGTTGTCGCGGCGACCTATCTAACGTGTGTGTATGTTTGTTGCGGATTCACCCAACCGTGTTGAAAGGGGGGATACAAAAACAACTATAAACTCAACACGATGTATGTTAGTGTCACGCTTAAGATATTACTCTGGGGAAATAATTGAGGTGGTCCTTGAAAGTGAACAGCCTATGTTGATTAGTTGGTAGGCGGTTGTTCTAGTTTACAAGTCTATACGTGGACTGTCGGCTGTCCCAGCATTCGTCATTTGTGCAGGGATCTGCTTTGTGTAACAGCTCTCGTCTTGCTGGATGGAGTAGTCCTCCCACACGGATATTGTGTTGCAACTATGCAGGTATGTTTCAATAGTTCTTTTTAATAGACTCCACTATGTTTGTGTAGCACTGTGAAACGGGCACCCATAACATATTTCACACATTTGGTACTAGTTTCTATACCTCATAACCTATTTCACACATTTGATACTAGTTTCCATACCTCATAACCTATTTCACACATTTGATACTAGTTTCCATACCTCATAACCTATTTCACACATTTGATACCAGTTTCCATACCTCATAACCTATTTCACACATTTGATACTAGTTTCCATACCTCATAACCTATTTCACACATTTGGTGCTAGTTTCTATACCTCTTAACCTATTTCACACATTTGATACTAGTTTCCATACCTCATAACCTATTTCACACATTTGGTACTAGTTTATATTTTTGTTAAATTGTAAAAGTTGCTTATTTACTACTTGTGTATTCCTGTGGATATTTATAACAGTAAGTTGTGTAGCGACATCCTTTACGCGGTCCTTTATGCTCTTACATACTTTTTGGAAGCAGGACGATGTCAATCTTTGGTCAGACGCCGCTTCGTTGAGCAGCTTCTCTGGCTGTTGTGTAGTAAATTATAACCTTTATTATCTATAGCATGGTCTAACCGTTATTGTCGAACTATATAAACGTGTTATAACCGTTATTGTACAACTCTTTAAACGTGTTATAACCGTTATTGTATAACTCTATAATCGTATTATTACCGTTATTGTCTAAATCTATAAACGTGTTATAACGTTATTGTACAACTCTTCAAACGTGTTATAAGGATGTGTATAAGGCATGAGTATTGGAACGGACTGTATCAGCGTCACCATCACAGAGGTTTTCATAAAAATTCAAATTGTTCTCTACCATTTGTCTCCCTTGGGACCAAATTTAGATTGCCCCGTCTTCATTGCTCTCTCTGTAATGTTCATATTCTTAGATTGTCCGATCTTTATATTACTCTATATAATGTTGACATTCTTAGATTGTCCCATCTTTATATTACTCTATATAATGTTGGCATTCTTAGATTGTCCCATCTTTATATTACTCTATATAATGTTGGCATTCTTAGATTGTTCGGTCTTTATTACTCTATATAATGTTGACATTCTTAGATTGTTCGGTCTTTATTACTCTATATAATGTTGACATTCTTAGATTGTTCGGTCTTTATTACTCTATATAATGTTGGCATTCTTAGATTGTTCGGTCTTTATTACTCTATATAATGTTGACATTCTTAGATTGTCCCGTCTTTTTTACTCTCTATAATGTTGGCATTCTTAGATTGTCCGGTTTTTATTACTCTCTATAATGTTGACATTCTTAGATTGTCCCGTTTTTATTACTCTCTATAATGTTGACATTCTTAGATTGTCCCGTTTTTATTACTCTCTATAATGTTGACATTCTTAGATTGTCCCGTCTTTATTACTCTCTATAATGTTGACATTCTTAGATTGTCCCGTTTTTATTACTCTCTATAATGTTGACATTTTTGTAGAACATTTTTTGAAATCTGAATACAAATGAACCCAACTGACTTATACTCTAGGAATGGGATTCAGGGGGTGGGGAGGGTGAGAGGAGAGCGCCTAGTCGTTTACACAGCCGACTTGTTAACGTTATATTAGAGTCTGTGTGAGTCACTTGTAGTCAGCAAATGCGGGCGTTCTGTTTACAGTGACCTATTCAGGGTCGAGAATATGTGGCCGCGTGTACTCTTGTCAGGTTCAAGGTAAAGATCTTGCTGGAATTTGCTGTTTGTGATTTCTTTTTGTGGATTTCTGTAGTTTACTTTATTGAGCGGTACACTTATTTCATTGATATCATATGATGAAACTGTTCTTTATGAGTACGTTCTTTTATACAGTTGTTTTTTAGCAATACTTTAGTTGACTTGCTCATGTATGCCCAGGAAGATAAAATACGCCTGATTCTTCTATTGTACGTTCACAGTTATTAGAAGATAAAATTCGCCTGATTCTTCTGTTGTACGTTCAAAGTTATCAGAAGATAAAATACGCCTGCTTCTTCTGTTGTACGTTCAAAGTTATTAGAAGATAAAATACGCCTGCTTCTTCTGTTGTACGTTCAAAGTTATTAGAAGATAAAATACGCCTGCTTCTTCTGTTGTACGTTCAAAGTTATTAGAAGATAAAATACGCCTGCTTCTTCTGTTGTACGTTCAAAGTTATTAGAAGATAAAATACGCCTGATTCTTCTGTTGTACGTTCAAATTTATCAGAAGATACAATACGCCTGATTCTTCTGTTGTAGTTTCAAAAGTTATCAGAAGATACAATACGCCTGATTCTTCTGTTGTACTTTCAAAGATATCAGAAGATACAATACGCCTGATTCTTCTGTTGTACGTTCAAATTTATGAGAAGAAACAGTATCATGCAATGTAAAACTTGTGTGGTTAAAAACGTTAATATCGGACACTCTCAGATTTGCCAGTCTGTGATATTTTGTGTTACGAGCACTGATTACTATAACATCATTCATGCATCGATATTGAATTTAGCTTACAGTTCTACTTTTCAGTGTTTGTTGTCACAAATTGAAACCACTTCCATAAAATATCAATTCTAATTTTGAGTATAATGTACACGGTTCAGGATATCTTCATCAATAAGCGATGCAAGATTTTCAAGATTAAAACTAAAGCGCTACTTTGAGATAAAAATAAACAACTGTGCAACTGTAGCTAGTTAGTTAGTCAGCATCATCATAATCAGTTGTAGAGAAGAAGATAAAGCACAGAGCATAATCTCCGTCACACCGACTAAGATTCCTAGTTCAGAAACCTGGCAAACAATTTTAACTGATGTCGAACTGGATTAAACCAAATATAATGTTCCCTTATAATATACTCGTACATAAACTTATAATATACTCGTACATAAACTTATAATATACTCGTACATAAACTTATAATATACTCGTACATAAACTTATAATATACTCGTACATAAACTTATAATATACTCGTACATAAACTTATAATATACTCGTACATAAACTTATACTATACTCGTACATAAACTTATAATATACTCGTACATAAACTTATAATATACTCGTACATAAACTTATAATATATTCGTACATAAACTTATAATATACTCGTACATAAACTTATAATATACTCGTACATAAACTTATAATATACTCGTACATAAACTTATAATATACTCGTACATAAACTTATAATATACTCGTAATTTACTGAAAGTAAGTATTATCGAGTTATAGCGGGATCAAGGAAAATATTAAGTGTAGCAATATAGGTTAAGGTCCATCTGAATAATTAATAGTTCGAGAGAAAAACCCACATAAATTAGAAGATACTAGATCTTTTATGGCACAGGTTAAGGACAAATAAGAGATGACCAGACCCAACCAAAGAGAACGTTAGTAGACTGTAGCGCCACCCGGCGGTAGTCAGTAGACCGGAACCAGACCAAGGGTCAGTCTGGGCAGAGAGGTTGAAGTGAAAGAAGCTGATCAATTAGTCAGGCAGTCGAGATGTTAGAGTTGGTAGAAGATGACTGTAGTTAGTCCGCTAGAGACTGGGCCGTGTATTCCACTAAGAAAGGTATGCTTAGATTGAGACGAGGCCATTAGATAAATTAAGCCATTATCTTAAATAAGAATAGATAGATAGCTAGGCTGTTTAAGTTAGTCGAGAGAATTGTAGATGAGAAGTTACGAGTAAGAGCAATATTTTCCAATCTATAACGTTTCAGGCTATGATCGGGTTAGTATCCAGTAGATAAAGTCCCGATTGTGTAGCAAACAATAGGTGGTGATTCTGTGATTTCGACAGAGGGGTTATTGGGAGTGATATTTTCATGAACTTTGTATTTATAATTGGTTGATCAATAAACTTAGAGGAACGAACAGCCAGCTTCGTTTCCTCAAGAAAATATACAATCGGCCTTCTGACTCCATCGTTAGTCGGCTGTTCAATATGGCAAGTCATGTCAGTTTGAGAGTTAGACAAGGAAAATACACCCTATATGAAAAGTCAGCTAAACCCTCTAGACAAGACAACTAAATCCTCTAGACAAGGCAATTAAACCCTCTAGACAAGACAACACAACCGTCTAGACAGGCAACTAAACCCTCTAGACAGGCAACTAAACCTTCCAGACAAGGCAACTAAACCCTCTAGACAAGGCAACTAAACCCTCTTGACAAGGCAACTAAACCCTCTAGACAAGTCAACTAAGCCCTCTAGACAAGGCAACTAAACCATCTAGACAAGTCAGCTAAACCCTCCAGACAAGGCAACTAAACCTCTAGACAAGTCAGCTAAACCCTCCAGACAAGGCAACTAAACCATCTAGACAAAGCAACTAAACCCTCTAGACAAGGCAACTAAACCCTTTAGACGTCAACTAAACCCTCTAGACGGGTCAACTAAACCCTCTAAACAGGGCAACTAAACCTTCTAGACAAGTAAACTAAACCATCTAGACAAGGCAACTAAACCCTCTAGACAAGAGGTTCAAATAAAGAGAAATACAACGCGAAGCACGAGTAGATACAAGGCCAGGTATTAGCTAGAAAGTATTAAACATCACTATATAAAGCTGACAACCAGATCGTATCACAGTGACATATATATGTTAACCCAGTGAACTAGTTTGTTAAATATGCAGGAGACATGTTTTCACTGAACAATGAACAAGGTTGGTTTGCCTAAATGACGCATGAAGTTATTAGTCAAATACGTTTAGAAAAGCCTGGCTATACTTTGAGAAGGCAACACAGTTTTCATCAACCTAACAAGCCCTTGTGTGTGTCTGTGTGTGTATGTGCGCGCGCGCGCGTGCGTGTGTGTGTGTGTGTGAGTGTGAATTTGTTTGTTTGTGTTAATTCAAATTCAAAAGGGACATTTGTTATATGTTATCTCACAGTTTACAGCAAAATGTAAAATTACAATCTATCTATCTATCTTTCGTTCGCCCGAAGTATTGTCTATATCTGCAATGTCGTTTCCTGTATACATTTTACTCTCTTTTATAATTCTTGCAGTGGCCCATATAGTTTTGTCTGTAGTGTTGTATCTATGGGCCAATGGATTTTCCTCAGTCTACTATATTCAGTGCAGTCTTGAAGTATGTGTTCAGCAGTCTGGGGCGTCTGTCCACATGTACAAGTAGTTGAGGTGCCGATCTTGAATTTTGTATACATGTGACTATGGAGTCGATTGTATCCTGTTCTGAGGCTTATAATGATAACTTGTTCACATCTATTCATATTATGAAAGGCATCCTTATTTGGGGCTTGTGATCCTCTGATTGATTTGATTATGTTTCTTATGATGGTATGTAACCGGTGTATCTAGTTGTGTGCCTGTTGAACCTTCCTTTGCCAAGTGATTCTCATTTCCTGGTATTCCACAGTGAGATGGGATCCACTTCAAGGCAACCCTGTGGTGCTTGCAGAGTTCAGTCAATAAGGTCTGCAGATGTGGTAATTTTCTGGAGTCAGTTCTGATTTTTAGCCCAGAAGCGAACTGCCAGCTAAAGGTGGTCATTGGTCGTTACTAGCTCACGAATTTTCTATGTAGAGACAGTTCGATTAACGTCAACTGCCAGCTAAGGGTGGTCATTGGTCGTTACTAGCTCACGAATTTTCTATGTAGAGACAGTTCGATTAACGTCAACTGCCACTCACCGCTCCCATCCAATTGTTGATTGGTCACTCATGATTATCCCAAACATTGTAAATAGTACGCCAACATCTACGGACTATAAATGACTGCGCCCCGCAGTGTACATGTGAATCTTTTCTTTTTAACTATTACTATCAAGTGTAGTACCTCCGGACGTAGAGAATCATGTGATTTGTCACAGGGGTTCCTCATCAGCTCTACTGTTGACCTCTTCTCAAACCAAACTGTTCAACAGAGAAGCGTTGCCTTCCTTTCCTTCTATCTTATATGCGGTCTTTCTCTGCCTTCCTTTCCTTCTACCTTAGCTGATGTCTTTCTCTGCCTTCCTTTCCTTCTACCTTATATGCGGTCTTTCTCTGCCTTCCTTTTCTTCTACCTTATATGCGGTCTTTCTCTGCCTTCCTTTCCTTCTACCTTAGCTGATGTCTTTCTCTGCCTTCCTTTCCTTCTACCTTATATGCGGTCTTTCTCTGCCTTTCTTTCTCTGCCTTCCTTTCCTTCTACCTTAGCTGATGTCTTTCTCTGCCTTCCTTTCCTTCTACCTTAGCTGATGTCTTTCTCTGCCTTCCTTTCCTTCTACCTTATATGCGGTCTTTCTCTGCCTTCCTTTCCTTCTACCTTAACTGATGTCTTTCTCTGCCTTCCTTTCCTTCTACCTTAGCTGATGTCTTTCTCTGCCTTCCTTTCCTTCTACCTTAGCTGATGTCTTTCTCTGCCTTCCTTTCCTTCTACCTTATATGCGGTCTTTCTCTGCCTTCCTTTCCTTCTACCTTAGCTGATGTCTTTCTATGCCTTCCTTTCCTTCTACCTTAGCTGATGTCTTTCTCTGCCTTCCTTACCTTCTACCTTAGCTGATGTCTTTCTCTGCCTTCCTTTCCTTCTACTTTTCGTTCTGCCTTCTTCTGCCCTCCTTTCCTTCTACTTTTTGTGCTGCCTTCCTCTGTTTCTACTTTTCGTTCTGGCTTCCTCTGCCTCCCTTTCATTCTACTTTTTCAGGCTGCTACAACAATTTAAAGCCTTCATTTTTTCGACCAATACGAATAATAATGCTTTTATCGAAAGCGTTCTTTGTGCATTGACTTCATTTGGTACGTTTACGTTACAGGCTACGATATCCCGAACATTGGAACACATTTATTTCCTGCTATGATCTTTATGTTAAATAAAAGCAAAACTGCATCTAGCAATTAAATTAGTAAAGAGACGATACAAACAACTAGGTAAAATGTTTTTATTTTATATGTTCTCTACTCCCAGTCCCGCATAAGTAGTATACAATGTTCCATTTGAGCCGTATTTAGGTGCGAATTAACAAAGCTATATAGTAGGTGCGCGGCGCACCTAATGTACACGAGAGACAAGGGAGTTAACCATGACCGCTCGTGTCGGGATGTTGACCTCTAGTCCCGGTGACCCGGAAGTGACCTGTTTATGTCTGGTGTGTGCTGACTTTGGGGCGCTTGGTGTACTTGAGCGATAGTGATAGGTTAGTAGATTATACAACATCAATAAAAAAAAAACATTAAATTTAAAACAGAAGACGAAGATATATTTTATTCTTTTATTACCTCAATAGGTGTATAACATACAGTGGATATTATATAACATTACAAACATATTTAGTACACTGAGTAAATATATAGTACAGGGATAACATTTACTTATAGCTATGTAGTTGGGTGTCTGCTTAACGTTGTACCATAAATGAAGCATAAGGGTGAAACAGTTAGAGATTACTGGTTAGTCTAAGCTGGTAGTATAAATATGTTCCTCGGTGTTAGTGGTTCGCTATCTCTCTCTCTCTCTCTCTCTCTCTCTCTTTCTCTCTTTCTCTCTCTCTTTCTCTCTTTCTCTCTCTCTCTCTCTCTCTCTCTACTATTCCAGCCTAGATTTCCCTCCATTAAAACACTTACTCATTCTCTCCATTTATCCCTATCATCGCGCCTTCCTTCTCTCTCTCTCTCTCTCTCTCTCTCTCTCGCTTTCTCCCCTATCCTCTCTTAGACTTCTAACCTATCAGTCCACCCTCCGCCTCTCCCTTTAGCTCCCCCGCCCTCCCTCATATTTTTAGCGTCCCTCCTATTGTAACACTTGATTATTCTCACCCTTTATACCTAGCATCTCGCCTTCTTTCTCATAGGCTTCTCTCGCTCTCTCTCTCTCTCTCTCTCTCTCTCTCTCTCGCTCTTCTAACCCCTACTAGACTTCTCTCCTACCATTCCACCTTTCTTCCTCTCTCTCTCGCTCTCTCTCTCTCTCTCTCTCTCTCTCTCGCTCTTCTAACCCCTACTAGACTTCTCTCCTACCATTCCACCTTTCTTCCTCTCTCTCTCTCTCTCTCTCTCTCTCTCTCTTTACCTCGCCTAGCGTTCCGCCTTCATTCGTATTTTTACCTTACCGCCAGTGTAACACATTAATAACATTGAATATCAATTACAAAAAGACTTGAAATATCTACTTTTTAAAGTAACAATAAGATAAACATATGAAAAACGAAGGAATAATACACTCGACAAGGCTTAACAGACGTACTTTATACACATCACCATTAATACAACTGAAATTCATTTAATGATAACCTATCACATCGTTATGAGCTAAGAGAAAAACAGAAAAAAATTCAACTTACACTGTAAAATATTCCACTACAACACAGACCGCTAGACTGAACAGTACTATGAAAATAAACGTCCGTGAATCAAGCGCGCTTATAACACGAAGTCTCACATCCGACTAGTTTAAATATAATCTGGTAAATAAAATTTGGACGACACTATTCCACCCTCGACTAAAATCTAGGTTAACCAATCAGAGAAGAAGATTTCTATCGGACACCCATCAACGAAATGACTGACCTCTGGATTAACTAATCAGAGAAGAGGATTACTGTTATTGTGATAACTGACCTCATTTTCAACTTGAAGTGCTGTCGAGTCTGATGCATGGGTTACTTTAAATCGATTCGGCCCCTGATACAATCCACCTAGCGGGTCAAAGGTGGGGGAAATAATACAAGTGGCGGGTTACTTGAACGCGTTTTGACCCCTGATGCAATACCAGGAGTTCCATGACAGTTATAAATAGTTGGATACAACGAGCAGGAAGTTATATTCAAGGTCCAAAATGTTAGACCAAATCACTAAGATTTTACCGCCATAACACACAAATTTAGGCTCATATTAAAAAAGTCGATTTTAAAACTCTACAAATCTACTTCCATACTCATACTAGTTAGACACATCAAACAGATAATTACTTCCAAACTCCAAAAAGTTAGACCAAATCACGCCTCGATCGTTCTCTAACATTGCGGAACTTGTGTCCCTCATATGCTATTGCAAAAGTGAGGCAAGGGCAGAAACCTAGGAGGCAAGGGCAGAAACCTAGGAGGCAAGGTCAGAAACCTAGGAGGCAAGGACAGAAAACTAGGAAGCAAAGGCTGAAAACAAGGAGGCAAGGGCAGAAACCTAGGAGGCAAGGGCAGAAACCTAAGAGGCAAGGACAGAAAACCTAGGAGGCAAGGGCAGAAACCTAGGAGGCAAGGGCAGAAACCTAGGAGGCAAGGGCAGAAACCTAAGAGGCAAGGACAGAAAACTAGGAAGCAAAGGCTGAAAACAAGGAGGGAAGGGCAGAAACCTAGGAGGCAAGGGCAGAAACCTAGGAGGCAAGGTCAGAAACCTAGGAGGCAAGGGCAGAAACCTATGAGGCAAGGACAGAAACCTAAGAGGCAAAGACAGAAAACTAGGAAGCAAAGGCTGAAAACAAGGAGGGAAGGGTAGAAACCTAGGAGGCAAGGTCAGACTCAATAGACTTAACTTACATACTTTATACATATTACCATTAATACAATCGAGTAGGCTTTTATTGATAACCTATCACATCGTTATGAGATGAGAGAAAAACAGAAAAAATATTCAACTTACAACATAAAAATAGACCCACAACACAGACCGCTAGACTGAACAGTACTATGAAAATAAACTTCCGTGAATCAATCTCGCTTATAACACGAAGTTTCACATGCGACTAGTTTAAATATAATCTGGTAAATAAAAGTTGGACGACACTATTCCACTCTCGACTAACATCTAGGCTAACCAATCAGAGAAGAGGATTTCTATTGGACACCCATCAACGAAATAACTGACCTTTAGATTAACCAATCAGAGAAGAGGATTTCTATCGGACACCCACCAACGAAATGACTGGCCTCTGGATTAACTAATCAGAGAAGAGGACTACTTTTATCGTGATAACTAACCTCATTTTCCACTTGAAGTACTGTCGAGTCTGACGCATGGGTTACTTTAAAGCGATTCGGTCCTGATACAATCCACCTGTCGGGTCATTGGTGGGGAAATAATTCATGTGGCGGGTTACTTGAACGCGCTTTGACCCCTGATGTAATACCAGAGGAGTTGCATAAGGCCCAAAAATTACGCCAAATCGCAAACATTTTACTACCAGAACACAAAAAATTTTAACTCATAAGCGAAAAAGTCGACCTCAAAACCCTAAAAATCTACTCACATAGTCATAATAGTTAGACACAACGAGAAGAAAGTTATATTCAAAGTCCAAAAAGAGTGGTCAAATCACTAACATTTTACCTCCAGAACACAAAAATGTAGGCTCATACTCAAAAAAGCGACCTCAAAACCATAAAAAATCTACTCACATAGTCATACTAGTTAGACACATCGAACAGATAGTTACAGCCAAAGTCCCAAAAAAAGTTTGGTCAAATCGAAAATATTTTACCCACAGAACACAAAAATGTAGGCTCATACTCAAAAAATCGACCTCAACACCATAAAAAGGTACTCACATAGTCATACTAGTTAGACACATCGAACAGATAGTTACAAACAAAGTCCCAAAAAGAGTGGCCAAATCACTAACGTTTTACCTCCAGAACACAAAAATTTAGGCTCATACTAAAAAAGTCGACCTAAAAATCCAAAAAAGCTACTCACATAGTCATAATAGTTAGACACAACGAGTAGAAAGTTATATTCAAGGTCCAAAAAACGTTATTTTAGTCATCCCCATAGCAAAAAGGTACTTATAACTCACCTTCGAAATTGTTTCCCCCTTACTATTTTTAGGGATACGCCCATAAAATCGGTAAAATCGTAAATTTTCACTCTAGGCATACGCACCAAACTTTATTTTAAACATCCCCATTACAAAAATTTACATTAAAAAACCACTTTTATGATTTTACCCCCTTAGCATTTTTGAGGGTTACACCCATGAAATCGGTAAAAATCGTAAATTTTCACTCTAGGCATACCCCAAACTTTATTTTAGACATCCCCATTGCAAAAATTTACGTTAAAAACCACTTTTAGGATTTTACCCCCTTATCATTTTGTGAGGGTTACGCCCCTGAAATCGATAAAAATCGTAAATTTAGCACGTTGGCTTACTTAAAACTTTATTTTAGACATCCCCATACCAAAAATTTACTTAAAAATCACTTTTGAAATTGTTACCCCCCTTACCGTTTTTGAGGGTTACGCTCATGAAATCGGTAAAAATCGTAAATTTTCACTCTAGGCATACCCCAAACTTTATTTTAGACATCCCCACACCATAAATTAACTTAAAAATCACTTTTGAAATTGTTACCCCCCCCCCACCCCCCCCTTACCATTTTTGAGGGTTACGCCCATGGAATCGATAAAAATCGTAAATTTAGCACGTAGGCTTACCTAAAACTCTATTTTAGACATCCCCACACTAAAAATTAACTTAAAAATCACTTTTGAAATTGTTACCCCCTTAAAATTTTTGAGGGTTACGCCCCTGAAATCGATAAAAAATTGAAATATAACCTCAAGGCATACCTCCCACATAATTTTTGACACCCCTACATATCAAATTCCATCAAAAAAACAACAAAAAGCTAGTAGTGCTAGTGGCGGTGTACATACCCGAACATGCTACTTCTCGTGCGGTTTTGGTGCAGTTTCGGTGCATGTACGTGCACTTTTAGTTGGGTTCACAGCCACTATCACTACTAGCTTTTTTTTTTTTAGAAGAGCGAGAGAGAGAGAGAGAGAGAGAGAGAGAGCGAGAGAAGCCTATGAGAAAGAAGGCGAGATGCTAGGTATAAAGGGTGAGAATAATCGAGTGTTACAATAGGAGGGACGCTAAAAATATGAGGGAGGGCGGGGGAGCTAAAGGGAGAGGCGGAGGGTGGACTGATAGGTTAGAAGTCTAAGAGAGGATAGGGGAGAAAGCGAGAGAGAGAGAGAGAGAAGGAAGGCGCGATGATAGGGATAAATGGAGAGAATGAGTAAGTGTTTCAATGGAGGGAAATCTAGGCTGGAATAGTAGAGAGAGAGAAAGAGAGAGAGAAAGAGAGAGAGAGAGAGAGAGAGAGAGAGACAGCGAACCACTAACACCGAGGAACATATTTATACTACCAGCTTAGACTAACCAGTAATCTCTAACTGTTTCACCCTTATGCTTCATTTATGGTACAACGTTAAGCAGACACCCAACTACATAGCTATAAATAAATGTTATCCCTGTACTATATATTTACTCAGTGTACTAAATATGTTTGTAATGTTATATAATATCCACGGTATGTTATACACCTATTGAGATAATAAAAGAATAAAATATATCTTCGTCTTCTGATTTAAATTTAATGTTTTTTTTTTATTGATGTTGTATAATCTACTAACCTATCACTATCGCTCAAGTACACCAAGCGCCCCAAAGTCAGCACACACCAGACATAAACAGGTCACTTCCGGGTCACCGGGACTAGAGGTCAACATCCCGACACGAGCGGTCATGGTTAACTCCCCTTGTCTCTCGTGTACATTAGGTGCGCCGCGCACCTACTATATAGCTTTGTTAATTCGCACCTAAATACGGCTCAAATGGAACATTGTATACTACTCGCATAGTATTTAATATATTTCATATTAGTGCTTATCTCAAATGATCTTCATAGTTGTTCATCTATTGTCCATGACTCACTTCCGTGTAACAGGGCAGGATCTAAGTATCACTGAATAAATCTATTTTGCTTATTTCTATGAATGTGCTCTTGTAGCTAAAGCTTTTATTTTTCTGGAATACTGTCTTTGTTTTGGACATCCTGCTTTATTTCAGCTGTACGGTTAATGTTACACACATTTGTTAGTTATCAATTTGGTTAAATAGGAAACATGATTCACAAATGCAAGTGTTGATAAGTTTTTAAACATGATTCACAAATGTAAGTGTTGATAAGTTATTAATTTATACTTATTAAAATAAAATGTTAAAATGCACGATTGTTCACACAAGTAATTGCCATGCCGGTCTTACTGCTCTCCGTTCTCTATAACTCGAGTGTCTGTTCAAAGTTGCACATTTTTTGGCGATAAAGTTCTCGTACTTCAATCCTAGTCTGCTCGACACTTCCTAGTTGAATAACTGAGGGGTAACAATTAGTTCCTGGCTCGATAGGTTGAGGACGGTAATAACAGCGTGTTTAAAAAAAAAACTGACATTCAACTTGTGCTCTAAATGTTTCTGCCCAGTATGTTGAACTTGAATACTTCACATTCATTCTGCAACATACGCTACAGGACACGAATTATACAGTTTAGATGCTTCATTTGCATTGACTAGAATATCAGTAACTGGAATACGTCTACGGTAAATCTGACAATACGGGCTCTGAGAGAACCGGTTTAACCAGGATTCGAGAGTGGTTGTTAGATTTTGTTCCCTGAATCAATTCGACTTAATAAAAAAATAATTGTAAATAAAATGATCCTACCTTCTGCCAATGACAAAAATAGACAAAAACCAACATGTTTAAATTCACTCTTAACATTAACATATTGCAACTGTTTATGGATAATAAACCGTTAAAAAAAATATGTTTTGTCCTTGACATTCTGTAATATGAGAAATATGCTATGATATGTTATGACAATAATTTGTTAGATGCTGTAAAGCTAGTAAAGTGCATCCGTTTCTAGTTTTCGTTTTCACGTACTGTCTGTGTTCCTGAAGAAGGCTATGTTCGGGCGGCAACGTTGTAACGTTTTTGTGTCATCTTTTACCACCGGAAACTGTAATCTTTGGCTCGTTCTCCCTGTTCTCGTCGTACGAGAAATGTCCTGCTAGGTTAGAGAGTATCTTTATTCTGGACATTAGTTGGGGTGCAAGTAGAAACATCTCAATTTATTCTGTGAACGTCATTTAGTTTTGGACACGGTAAGGATGTGGGGAACAAGGACAAATACATTCCTAAGATTCTGAAATAATTTGGAATAAAGAGCGTCGTTAATAAGGAGGAAATGATGGCGATCAATAAGAATAGTGTTTAACCAGCGAGCTAAGGAAACCATTGTCACTCTTACCATTTTTTTCATCAGAAAGGGCGTGGCACTTACCATTTTTACAAGTTGGAAAGGACTGGTCCTGTCGAGATGGTAATCAGTTTACTGACAATTTACAAACTGGTAATCAATCTACTGACAATTTACAAACTGGTAATCAATTACTGACAATTTATAAACTGGTAATCAATTACTGACAATTTATAAACTGGTAATCAATCTACTGACAATTTACAAACTGGTAATCAATTACTGACAATTTATAAACTGGTAATCAATTACTGACAATTTACAAACTGGTAATCAATTTACTGACAATTTACAAATTGGTAATCAATTTACTGGTCATCATCATCATAATTGAGCGCCGTCTCTGCAACGAAGGTTGGCTACCATGAAGCGTCATTCTGCTCTGCCTCTTGCTTTGATGGTGCAGGTTGTCATAGACTGTCCTGTCCATCTTTTGATGCTACTCGTCCATGTTAGTCTTGGTCTGCCTCTTTTACCTAATATTTTCCCTTCCAATACCATTTTTTGTAGGCTGCTGTGTCTCTTGCCCCAAAAATCTCATTTGTCTTGCTTGAATTGTGTTTAGCATCTCTCTTTTAATTTTTAGTTGTTTTAAGACTTCATCGTTTGTTTTCTTTTCTTTCCATCCAATTCTTCCTATTTCTCTATAAATCCACATTTCAAAGGCTTCAATTTTCTGTTCTGTTTTCTTGTCTAATTTGCATGTTTCTGCACCATACAGGAATGTTGAGAAGATATAACATTTTCCTATTCTTAGTTTTAGCCTTGGTGTTAATTGTTTTGAGTTCAGTATATTTTTTCATGGCATTAAAATTACTTTTTGCAAATCCTATTCTTTTGTTTATTTCAGTTGCTGATTTTCCATCACTGGTTATAGTATGGCCAAGGCAGTTGTAGCTCTGAACTGTTTCCAGGTCTATTCCTCCAATGTTGATATCCACTTGTAGGTTTTTAGTATCTTCTTTGTTTATGATCATAGTTTTAGTCTTTTTGATATTCATATCTAGTCTATATTTTTTGCTTGTCATGTTTATTTCATCAAGTAATTGTTGTAGATCGTTAGGATTTTCTGCTAGCAGAACAGTATCATCAGCATATCTTAGGTTATTGATTAACTGTCTAGAAATTTACTGGTACGATTTTGTAAATGAAAAAAAAAACGTAACCAATTTGCTGTTATGACTTATTACATGAAATAAAAAATACGGTCTGTTGCGTAATATCTTACTCTGCCGCTGGGTTAACTAAAGATTTATGATTGAAGGTAGCGTGTCCCAGTCAGCTGTCACGTAGTAAACAAACTATGCTTTTTATTTAACCCTCCACTTGACAGTAAATCGAACTCTTATCCACTGGATCCTCAAAATTTGCAGAAATAATTAACTTTTACCACCGTTTAACTCTTAGAATACGAGTGCATACAAATTGACATTCTTGATTTTGTAAAATGTATATATATATATATGATTATCTGTGATGGTTTAACATACGTTTATTTTCTTTCATACAGTCATGGTTTATGTATGTAGAAATGTAATATATTTTCATATTTACATAAAACAGTTGTTCACGGTAGTGGTTTAATAAACGACATAAAACATATGAAAAAAAAATGTAACGCAAATTCTAGAGCTGAACCATCTAAACACCACCATACTTATACCTTTTTTTGTCTTTTGTCCGTTAATTCTAAAAATGTGAATACATTAGATGTTACCCTCCTCATAGCGGCGTGGCACTAGCATATCACGTGGGCGTTTCCTGAGTTCAGGGAGAGGGCTAGTATATTTGTTTAACGTCAAGGAACAATCTTATTGACATCATAATATTATGCATATAACAAATCAATTAGATCAATGATGGTGATGATGATGATGATGATGATGCTGACGACGATGATGATGATGACGACGATGACGACGACGACGATGATGATGATGACGATGACGATGACGACGACGATGATGATGATGATGATGACGATTACGACGATGATGATGATGATGATGATGACGATGACGATGATGATGATGATGACGATGACGACGATGATGATGATGATGATGATGACGATGATGATGATGATGACGACGACGATGATGATGATGATGATGACGATGACGACGACAATGATGATGACGATGACGACGACGATGATGATGACGATGACGAAGACGATGATGATGATGATGATAAGGATGACAACGACGACGACGTCGACGACGATGATGATGATGATGATGATGATGGATGGATGGATGGATGGATGGATGGATGATTGATGGATGGATGGATGATGGATGGATGGATAATGGATGGATGGATGGATGGATGGATGGATGATGTATGGATGATGGATGGATGGATGATGGACGGATGGATGGATGGTGGATGGATGGTGGATGGATGGATGGATGGTGGATGGATGGATGGTGGATGGATGGATGGTGGATGGATGGATGGTGGATGGATGGATGGTGGATGGATGGATGGTGGATGGATGGTGGATTGTGGATGGATGGTGGATGGATGGTGGATGGATGGTGGATGGATGGATGGTGGATGGATGGATGGATGGTGGATGGATGGATGGTGGATGGTGGATGGATGGTGGGTGGATGGTGGATGGTGGGTGGATGGTGGATGGTGGATGGTGGATGGTGGATGGATGGTGGATGGTGGATGGATGGTGGATGGATGGTGAATGGTGGATGGATGGATGGTGGATGGATGGTGGATGGATGGATGGTGGATGGATGGATGGATGGTGGATGGATGGTGGATGGATGGATGGTGGATGGATGGATGGTGGATGGATGGATGGTGGATGGATGGATGGTGGATGGATGATGGATGGATGGATGATGGATGATGGATGATGGATGGATGATGGATGTATGATGGATGGATGATGGGTGGATGATGATGGATGATGGATGATGGATGGTGATGGAAGATGGATGATGATGGATGATGATGAATGATGATGGATGATGATGGATGATGGATGATGATTGATGATGATGATGATGATGATGATTGATGATTGATTGATGATTGATGATGATTGATGATGATTGATGATGATTGATGATGATTGATGATGATGATTGATGATGATGATTGATGATGATTGATGATGATTGATGATGATTGATGATTGATGATGATTGATGATGATTGATGATGATTGATGATTGATGATGATTGATGATGATTGATGATGATTGATGATGATTGATGATGATTGATGATTGATGATGATTGATGATTGATGATGATTGATGATGATATATGATGGATGATGGATGATGGATGATTGATGGATGAGGATGATGGATGAGGATGATGATGATTGATGATGATTGATGATGAGGAGGAGAAGGAGGGGGAGGAAAATTTATTTAAAAGAAAAAAAGTGGTATGGTAACAGCTTTACGTAGGTGAGAAACAAAACAAAGCTAGAACGAAGTTTCGATCAAGAAGGCCTCCAGCTGGAATCTATTTTTGTGTTGTTTGTTGTTCCAGCAGAAGGCCTTCTTGACTGAAACGTCGTTCTACTTTTATTTTTTTTCTCATCTATGTAAAACTGTTACCATGACACTTTTGTTTTTACATTTTCATTATTATCATCGGCTTTACAGAAGTTCTCCATTTCTATGCATCTCTATGCCTTTACCCTTGAAGTAAATCGACAGAGTTCTCTGTGTACGTGACTCTTCAGTACCGGAGTATTATATTCGTTGTATCTGTTAGACTACAGTCGTGTAAAGATCAAGTACAGCACATTGATTTGTGTGGGTTCAGTATAGGCAACAAATCGTCGTGATAATTAATTCAGTTAAAGACAACAGTCTATTCTTCTTTCTGACAAAAGTCTTTTTGGTCACAAGACTTATCTCCTCTTCTCTGTGTCTGAAACAAGCTTCTGCGAATCTCAAATAAGTGTCTTTTTGTCTGAAACAAACTTCTCTGTGTCTGAAGCAAACTTCTATATGTCTGAAACAAGCTCCAATATGTCTGTAACAAGCTTCTATATGTCTGAAACAAGCTTTTCTGTGTCTGTAACAAGCTTTTCTGTGTCTGTAACAAGCTTCTATATGTCTGAAACAAGCTCCTATATGTCTGTAACAAGCTTCTATATGTCTGAAACAAGCTTTTCTGTGTCTGTAACAAGCTTCTCTATGTCTGAAACAAGCTCCTATATGTCTGTAACAAGCTCCTATATGTCTGTAACAAGCTTCTATATGTCTGAAACAAGCTTCTATATGTCTGTAACAAGCTTCTCTGTTTCTGAAACAAGTTTCTGTGTGTCTGTAACAAGTTTCTCTGTGTCTGTAACAAGTTTCTCTGTGTCTGTAACAAGTTTATCTGTGTCTGTAACAAGTTTCTCTGTGTCTGAAACAAGTTTCTCTGTGTCTGAAACAAGCTTCTCTGTGTCTGAGACAAGCTTCTCTGTGACTGAGACAAGTTTCTCTGAGTCTGAAACAAGCTTCTCTGTGTCTGAGACAAGCTTCTCTGTGTCTGAAACAAGCTTCTCTGTGTCTGAGACAAGTTTCTCTGTGTCTGAAACAAGCTTCTCTGTGTCTGAGACAAGCTTCTCTGTGTCTGAGATAAGCTTCTCTGTGTCTGAGACAATTTTCTCTGTGTCTGAAACAAGCTTCTCTGTGTCTGAGACAACCTTCTCTGTGTCTGAGACAATTTTCTCTGTGTCTGAAACAAGCTTCTCTGTGTCTGAGGCAAGTTTCTCTGTGTCTGATACAAGCTTCTCTGTGTCTGAGACAAGTTTCTCTGTGTCTGAAACAAGCTTCTCTGTGTCTGAATCAAGCTTCTCTGTGTCTGAGACAAGCTTCTCTGTTTCTGAATCAAGCTTCTCTGTGTCTGAAACAAGCTTCTCTGTTTCTGAATCAAGCTTCTCTGTGTCTGAGACAAGCTTCTCTGTGTTTGAAACAAGCTTCTCTTTGTCTAAAACAAACTTCTCTGTGTCTGAGGCAAGTTTCTCTGTGTCTGAGACAAGCTTCTCTGTGTCTGAGACAAGTTTCTCTGTGTCTGAAACAAGCTTCTCTGTGTCTGAATCAAGCTTCTCTGTGTCTGAAACAAGCTTCTCTGTGTCTGAGACAATTTTCTCTGTGTCTGAAACAAGCTTCTCTGTGTCTGAGGCAAGTTTCTCTGTGTCTGATACAAGCTTCTCTGTTTCTGAGACAAGTTTCTCTGTGTCTGAAACAAGCTTCTCTGTGTCTGAATCAAGCTTCTCTGTGTCTGAGACAAGCTTCTCTGTTTCTGAATCAAGCTTCTCTTTGTCTGAAACAAGTTTCTCTGTGTCTGAGACAAGCTTCTCTGTGTCTGAGACAAGTTTCTCTGTGTCTGAATCAAGTTTCTCTGTGTCTGAATCAAGTTTCTCTGTGTCTGAAACAAGCTTCTCTGTGTCTGAGGCAAGTTTCTCTGTGTCTGAGACAAGTTTCTCTGTGTCTGAAACAAGTTGCTCTGTGTCTGAATCAAGCTTCTCTGTGTCTGAAACAAGCTTCTCTGTGTCTGAAACAAGCTTCTCTGTGTCTGAAACAAGCTTTTCTGTGTCTGTAACAAGCTTCTCTGTGTCTGTAACAAGCTTCTCTGTGTCTGTAACATGCTTTTCTGTGTATGAAACAAGCTTCCCTGTGAATGAAACAAGCTTCTCTGTTTCTGAAACATGCTTTTCTGTGTCTGTAACAAGCTTTTCTGTGTCTGTAACAAGCTTCTCTGTGACTGTAACATGCTTTTATGTGTCTGAAACAAGCTTCTCTGTGTCTGAAACAAGCTTCTCTGTGTCTGAAACAAGCTTCTCTGTTTCTGAAACAAGCTTCTCTGTTTCTGAAACAAGCTTCTCTGTGACTGTAACAAGCTTTTCTGTGTCTGTAACAAGCTTCTATATGTCTGAAACAAGCTTCTCTGTGACTGTAACATGCTTTTCTGTGTCTGAAACAAGCTTCTCTGTTTCTGAAACAAGCTTCTCTGTGTCTGAAACAAGCTTCTCTGTTTCTGAAACAAGCTTCTCTGTTTCTGAAACATGCTTCTCTGTGTCTGTAACAAGCTTTTCTGTGTCTGTAACAAGCTTCTATATGTCTGAAACAAGCTCCTATATATCTGTAACAAGCTTCTATATGTCTGAAACAAGCTTTTCTGTGTCTGTAACAAGCTTCTCTATGTCTGAAACAAGCTCCTATATGTCTGTAACAAGCTTCTATATGTCTGAAACAAGCTCCTATATGTTTGTAACAAGCTTCTATATGTCTGTAACATGCTTCTCTGTTTCTGAAACAAGTTTCTGTGTGTCTGTAACAAGTTTCTCTGTGTCTGTAACAAGTTTCTCTGTGTCTGTAACAAGTTTATCTGTGTCTGTAACAAGTTTCTCTGTGTCTGAAACAAGTTTCACTGTGTCTGAAACAAGCTTCTCTGTGTCTGAGACAAGCTTCTCTGTGTCTGAGACAAGTTTCTCTGTGTCTGAAACCAGCTTCTCTGTGTCTGAATCAAGCTTCTCTGAGTCTGAGACAAGCTTTTCTGTTTCTGAATCAAGGTTCTCTGTGTCTGAAACAAGCTTCTCTGTTTCTGAATCAAGCTTCTATGTGTCTGAGACAAGCTTCTCTGTGTCTGAAACAAGCTTCTCTTTGTCTAAAACAAACTTCTCTGTGTCTGAGGCAAGTTTCTCTGTGTCTGAGACAATCTTCTCTGTGTCTGAGACAAGTTTCTCTGTGTCTGAAACAAGCTTCTCTGTGTCTGAATCAAGCTTCTCTGTGTCTGAAACAAGCTTCTCTGTGTCTGAGACAAGTTTCTCTGTGTCTGAAACAAGCTTCTCTGTGTTTGAGGCAAGTTTCTCTGTGTCTGAAACAAGCTTCTCTGTGTCTGAGACAAGTTTCTCTGTGTCTGAAACAAGCTTCTCTGTGTCTGAGGCAAGTTTCTCTGTGTCTGATACAAGCTTCTCTGTGTCTGAGACAAGTTTCTCTGTGTCTGAAACAAGCTTCTCTATGTCTGATTCAAGCTTCTCTGTGTCTGAGACAAGCTTCTCTGTTTCTGAATCAAGCTTCTCTGTGTCTGAAACAAGCTTCTCTGTTTCTGAATCAAGCTTCTCTGTGTCTGAGACAAGCTTCTCTGTGTCTGAAACAAGCTTCTCTTTGTCTAAAACAAACTTCTCTGTGTCTGAGGCAAGTTTCTCTGTGTCTGAGACAAGCTTCTCTGTGTCTGAGACAAGTTTCTCTGTGTCTGAATCAAGCTTCTCTGTGTCTGAATCAAGCTTCTCTGTGTCTGAAACAAGCTTCTCTGTGTCTGAGACAAGTTTCTCTGTGTCTGAAACAAGCTTCTCTTTGTCTGAGACAAGTTTCTCTGTGTCTGAAACAAGCTTCTCTGTGACTGAAACAAGCTTTTCTGTGTCTGTTACAAGCTTCTCTGTGTCTGAAACAAGCTTCTCTGTGTCTGTAACATGCTTTTCTGTGTATGAAACAAGCTTCCCTGTGTATGAAACACGCTTCTCTGTTTCTGAAACATGCTTTTCTGTGTCTGTAACAAGCTTTTCTGTGTCTGTAACAAGCTTCTCTGTGTCAGAAACAAGCTTCTCCGTGTCTGAGATAAGTTTCTCTGTGTCTGAGACAAGCTTCTCCGTGTCTGAGACAAGTTTCTCTGTGTCTGAGACAAGCTTCTCTGTGTCTGAGACAAGTTTCTCTGTGTCTGAATCAAATTTCTCTGTGTCTGAATCAAGTTTCTCTGTGTCTGAAACAAGCTTTTCTGTGTCTGAGGCAAGTTTCTCTGTGTCTGAAACAAGCTTCTCTGTGTCTGAGACAAGTTTCTCTGTGTCTGAAACAAGTTTCTCTGTGTCTGAATCAAGCTTCTCTGTGTCTGAAACAAGCTTCTCTGTGTCTGAAACAAGCTTCTCTGTGTCTGAAACAAGCTTTTCTGTGTCTGTAACAAGCTTCTCTGTGTCTGTAACAAGCTTCTCTGTGTCTGTAACATGCTTTTCTGTGTATGAAACAAGCTTCCCTGTGTATGAAACAAGCTTCTCTGTTTCTGAAACATGCTTTTCTGTGTCTGTAACAAGCTTTTCTGTGTCTGAAACAAGTTTCTCTGTGTCTGAAACAAGCTTCTCTGTTTCTGAAACAAGCTTCTCTGTGTCTGAAACAAGCTTTCTGATTCTGAAACAAGCTTTTCTGTTACTGTAACAAGCTTCTCTGTGTCTGTAACAAGTTTCTCTGTGTCTGTAACATGCTTTTCTGTGTCTGAAACAAGCTTCCCTGTGTCTGAAACAAACTTCTCTGTGTCTGTAACATGCTTTTCTGTGTCTGAAACAAGCTTCCCTGTGAATGAAACAAGCTTCTCTGTTTCTGAAACAAGCTTTTCTGTGTCTGTAACAAGCTTCTCTGTGTCTGTAACAAGCTTCTCTGTGTCTGTAACATGCTTTTCTGTGTCTGAAACAAGCTTCTCTGTGTCTGAAACAAGCTTCTCTGTGTCTGAAACAAGCTTCTCTGTGTCTGAAACAAGCTTCTCTGTTTCTGAATCAAGCTTTTCTGTGTCTGTAACAAGCTTCTCTGTGTCTGTAACAAGCTTCTCTGTGTCTGTAACATGCTTTTCTGTGTCTGAAACAAGCTTCCCTGTGTCTGAAACAAGCTTCCCTGTGTCTGTAACATGCTTTTCTGTGTCTGTAACAAACTTCTCTGCGTCTGTAACAAGCTTCTCTGTGTCTGTAACAAGTTTCTTTGTGTCTGTAACAAGCTTCTCTGTGTCTGTAACATGCTTTTCTGTGTCTGAGCCAAGTTTCTCTGTGTCTGATACAAGCTTCTCTGTGTCTGAGACAAGTTTCTCTGTGTCTGAAACAAGCTTCTCTGTGTCTGAATCAAGCTTCTCTGTGTCTGAGACAAGCTTCTCTGTTTCTGAATCAAGCTTCTCTGTGTCTGAAACAAGCTTCTCTGTTTCTGAATCAAGCTTCTCTGTGTCTGAGACAAGCTTCTCTGTGTTTGAAACAAGCTTCTCTTTGTCTAAAACAAACTTCTCTGTGTCTGAGGCAAGTTTCTCTGTGTCTGAGACAAGCTTCTCTGTGTCTGAGACAAGTTTCTCTGTGTCTGAAACAAGCTTCTCTGTGTCTGAATCAAGCTTCTCTGTGTCTGAAACAAGCTTCTCTGTGTCTGAGACAAGTTTCTCTGTGTCTGAAACAAGCTTCTCTGTGTCTGAGGCAAGTTTCTCTGTCTGAAACAAGCTTCTCTGTGTCTGAGACAAGTTTCTCTGTGTCTGAGACAATTTTCTCTGTGTCTGAAACAAGCTTCTCTGTGTCTGAGGCAAGTTTCTCTGTGTCTGATACAAGCTTCTCTGTTTCTGAGACTAGTTTCTCTGTGTCTGAAACAAGCTTCTCTGTGTCTGAGACAAGCTTCTCTGTGACTGAGACAAGTTTCTCTGAGTCTGAAACAAGCTTCTCTGTGTCTGAGACAAGTTTCTCTGTGTCTGAAACAAACTTCTCTGTGTCTGAAACAAGTTTCTCTGTGTCTGAAACAAGCTTCTCTGTGTCTGAGACAAGCTTCTCTGTGTCTGAGACAAGCTTCTCTGTGTCTGAGACAATTTTCTCTGTGTCTGAAACAAGCTTCTCTGTGTCTGAGACAACCTTCTCTGTGTCTGAGACAATTTTCTCTGTGTCTGAAACAAGCTTCTCTGTGTCTGAGGCAAGTTTCTCTGTGTCTGATACAAGCTTCTCTGTGTCTGAGACAAGTTTCTCTGTGTCTGAAACAAGCTTCTCTGTGTCTGAATCAAGCTTCTCTGTGTCTGAGACAAGCTTCTCTGTTTCTGAATCAAGCTTCTCTGTGTCTGAAACAAGCTTCTCTGTTTCTGAATCAAGCTTCTCTGTGTCTGAGACAAGCTTCTCTGTGTTTGAAACAAGCTTCTCTTTGTCTAAAACAAACTTCTCTGTGTCTGAGGCAAGTTTCTCTGTGTCTGAGACAAGCTTCTCTGTGTCTGAGACAAGTTTCTCTGTGTCTGAAACAAGCTTCTCTGTGTCTGAATCAAGCTTCTCTGTGTCTGAAACAAGCTTCTCTGTGTCTGAGACAAGTTTCTCTGTGTCTGAAACAAGCTTCTCTGTGTCTGAGGCAAGTTTCTCTGTGTCTGAAACAAGCTTCTCTGTGTCTGAAACAAGCTTCTCCGTGTCTGAGACAAGTTTCTCTGTGTCTGAGACAAGCTTCTCCGTGTCTGAGACAAGTTTCTCTGTGTCTGAAACAAGCTTCTCTGTGTCTGAATCAAGCTTCTCTGTGTCTGAAACAAGCTTCTCTGTGTCTGAGACAAGTTTCTCTGTGTCTGAAACAAGCTTCTCTGTGTCTGAGACAAGTTTCTCTGTGTCTGAAACAAGCTTCTCTGTGTCTGAAACAAGCTTCTCCGTGTCTGAGACAAGTTTCTCTGTGTCTGAGACAAGCTTCTCCGTGTCTGAGACAAGTTTCTCTGTGTCTGAGACAAGCTTCTCTGTGTCTGAGACAAGTTTCTCTGTGTCTGAATCAAGTTTCTCTGTGTCTGAATCAAGTTTCTCTGTGTCTGAAACAAGCTTCTCTGTGTCTGAGGCAAGTTTCTCTGTGTCTGAGACAAGTTTCTCTGTGTCTGTAACAAGTTTCTCTGTGTCTGAATCAAGCTTCTCTGTGTCTGAAACAAGCTTCTCTGTGTCTGAAACAAGCTTCTCTGTGTCTGAAACAAGCTTTTCTGTGTCTGTAACAAGCTTGTCTGTGTCTGTAACAAGCTTCTCTGTGTCTGTAACATGCTTTTCTGTGTATGAAACAAGATTCCCTGTTTCTGAAACATGCTTTTCTGTGTCTGTAACAAGCTTTTCTGTGTCTGTAACAAGCTTCTCTGTGTCTGTAACATGTTTTTCTGTGTCTGAAACAAGCTTCTCTGTTTCTGAAACAAGCTTCTCTGTGTCTGAAACAAGCTTCTCTGTTTCTGAAACAACCTTCTCTGTTTCTGAAACAAGCTTTTCTGTTACTGTAACAAGCTTCTCTGTGTCTGTAACAAGTTTCTCTGTGTCTGTAACATGCTTTTCTGTGTCTGAAACAAGCTTCCCTGTGTCTGAAACAAACTTCTCTGTGTCTGTAACATGCTTTTCTGTGTCTGAAACAAGCTTCCCTGTGTCTGAAACAAGCTTCTCTGTTTCTGAAACAAGCTTTTCTGTGTCTGTAACAAGCTTCTCTGTGTCTGTAACAAGCTTCTCTGTGTCTGAAACAAGCTTCTCTGTGTCTGAAACAAGCTTCTCTGTTTCTGAAACAAGCTTTTTTGTGTCTGTAACAAGCTCCTTTGTGTCTGTAACAAGCTTCTCTGTGTCTGTAACATGCTTTTCTGTGTCTGAAACAAGCTTCCCTGTGTCTGAAACAAGCTTCCCTGTGTCTGTAACACGCTTTTCTGTGTCTGAAACAAACTTCTCTGCGTCTGTAACAAGCTTCTCTGTGTCCGTAACAAGTTTCTCTGTGTCTGTAACAAGCTTCTCTGTGTCTGTAACATGCTTTTCTGTGTCTGAGCCAAGTTTCTCTGTGTCTGATACAAGCTTCTCTGTGTCTGAGACAAGTTTCTCTGTGTCTGAAGCAAGCTTCTCTGTGTCTGAATCAAGCTTCTCTGTGTCTGAGACAAGCTTCTCTGTTTCTGAAACAAGCTTCTCTGTGTCTGAAACAAGCTTTTCTGTGTCTGTAACAAGCTTCTCTGTGTCTGTAACATGCTTCTCTGTGTCTGTAACATGCTTTTCTGTGTATGAAACAAGCTTCCCTGTGTATGAAACAAGCTTCTCTGTTTCTGAAACATGCTTTTCTGTGTCTGTAACAAGCTTTTCTGTGTCTGTAACAAGCTTCTCTGTGTCTGTAACATGCTTTTCTGTGTCTGAAACAAGCTTCTCTGTTTCTGAAACAAGCTTCTCTGTGTCTGAAACAAGCTTCTCTGTTTCTGAAACAAGCTTCTCTGTGTCTGAAACAAGCTTCTCTGTGTCTGTAACAAGCTCTTCTGTGTCTGTAACAAGTTTCTCTATATCTGAAACAAGCTCCTATATATCTGTAACAAGCTTCTATATGTCTGAAACAAGCTTTTCTGTGTCTGTAACAAGCTTCTCTATGTCTGAAACAAGCTCCTATATGTCTGTAACAAGCTTCTATATGTCTGAAACAAGCTCCTATATGTTTGTAACAAGCTTCTATATGTCTGTAACAAGCTTCTGTTTCTGAAACAAGTTTCTGTGTGTCTGTAACAATTTTCTCTGTGTCTGTAACAAGTTTCTCTGTGTCTGTAACAAGTTTATCTGTGTCTGTAACAAGTTTCTCTGTGTCTGAAACAAGTTTCTCTGTGTCTGAAACAAGCTTCTCTGTGTCTGAGACAAGCTTCTATGTGTCTGAGACAAGTTTCTCTTTGTCTGAAACAAGCTTCTCTGTGTCTGTAACATGCTTTTCTGTGTCTGAAACAAGCTTCTCTGTTTCTGAAACAAGCTTCTCTGTGTCTGAAACAAGTTTCTCTGTTTCTGAAACAAGCTTCTCTGTTTCTGAAACAAGCTTTTCTGTTACTGTAACAAGCTTCTCTGTGTCTGTAACAAGTTTCTCTGTGTCTGTGACATGCTTTTCTGTGTCTGAAACAAGCTTCCCTGTGTCTGAAACAAACTTCTCTGTTTCTGTAACATGCTTTTCTGTGTTTGAAACAAGCTTCCCTGTGTCTGAAACAAGCTTCTCTGTTTCTGAAACAAGCTTTTCTGTGTCTGTAACAAGCTTCTCTGTGTCTGTAACAAGCTTCTCTGTGTCTGTAACATGCTTTTCTTTGTCTGAAACAAGCTTCTCTGTGTCTGAAACAAGCTTCTCTGTGTCTGAAACAAGCTTCTCTGTTTCTGAAACAAGCTTTTCTATGTCTGTAACAAGCTTCTCTGTGTCTGTAACAAGCTTCTCTGTGTCTGTAACATGCTTTTCTGTGTCTGAAACAAGCTTCCCTGTGTCTGAAACAAGCTTCCCTGTGTCTGTAACATGCTTTTCTGTGTCTGTAACAAACTTCTCTGCGTCTGTAACAAGCTTCTCTGTGTCTGTAACAAGTTTCTCTGTGTCTGTAACAAGCTTCTCTGTGTCTGTAACATGCTTTTCTGTGTCTGAGGCAAGTTTCTCTGTGTCTGATACAAGCTTTTCTGAGTCTGAAACAAGTTTCTCTGTGTCTGAAACAAGCTTTTCTGTGTCTGAATCAAGCTTCTCTGTGTCTGAGACAAGCTTCTCTGTTTCTGAATCAAGCTTCTCTGTGTCTGAAACAAGCTTCTCTGTTTCTGAATCAAGCTTCTCTGTGTCTGAGACAAGCTTCTCTGTGTTTGAAACAAGCTTCTCTTTGTCTAAAACAAACTTCTCTGTGTCTGAGGCAAGTTTCTCTGTGTCTGAGACAAGCTTCTCTGTGTCTGAGACAAGTTTCTCTGTGTCTGAAACAAGCTTCTTTGTGTCTGAATCAAGCTTCTCTGTGTCTGAAACAAGCTTCTCTGTGTCTGAGACAAGTTTCTCTGTGTCTGAAACAAGCTTCTCTGTGTCTGAGGCAAGTTTCTCTGTGTCTGAAACAAGCTTCTCTGTGTCTGAGACAAGTTTCTCTGTGTCTGAGACAATTTTCTCTGTGTCTGAAACAAGCTTCTCTGTGTCTGAGGCAAGTTTCTCTGTGTCTGATACAAGCTTCTCTGTTTCTGAGACAAGTTTCTCTGTGACTGAAACAAGCTTCTCTGTGTCTGAATCAAGCTTCTCTGTTTCTGAATCAAGCTTCTCTGTGTCTGAAACAAGCTTCTCTGTTTCTGAATCAAGCTTCTCTGTGTCTGAGACAAGCTTCTCTGTGTCTGAAACAAGCTTCTCTTTGTCTAAAACAAACTTCTCTGTGTCTGAGGCAAGTTTCTCTGTGTCTGAGACAAGCTTCTCTGTGTCTGAGACAAGTTTCTCTGTGTCTGAAACAAGCTTCTCTGTGTCTGAATCAAGCTTCTCTGTGTCTGAAACAAGCTTCTCTGTGTCTGAGACAAGTTTCTCTGTGTCTGAAACATGCTTCTCTGTGTCTGAGGCAAGTTTCTCTGTGTCTGAGACAAGTTTCTCTGTGTCTGAAACAAGCTTCTCTGTGTCTGAAACAAGCTTCTCCGTGTCTGAGACAAGTTTCTCTGTGTCTGAGACAAGCTTCTCCGTGTCTGAGACAAGTTTCTCTGTGTCTGAGACAAGCTTCTCTGTGTCTGAGACAAGTTTCTCTGTGTCTGAATCAAGTTTCTCTGTGTCTGAATCAAGTTTCTCTGTGTCTGAAACAAGCTTCTCTGTGTCTGAGGTAAGTTTCTCTGTGTCTGAGACAAGTTTCTCTGTGTCTGAAACAAGCTTCTCTGTGTCTGAATCAAGCTTCTCTGTGTCTGAAACAAGCTTCTCTGTGTCTGAAACAAGCTTCTCTGTGTCTGAAACAAGCTTTTCTGTGTCTGTAACAAGCTTCCCTGTGTCTGTAACAAGCTTCTCTGTGTCTGTAACATGCTTTTCTATGTATGAAACAAGCTTCCCTGTGTATGAAACAAGCTTCTCTGTTTCTGAAACATGCTTTTCTGTGTCTGTAACAAGCTTCTCTGTGTCTGTAACATGCTTTTCTGTGTCTGAAACAAGCTTCTCTGTTTCTGAAACAAGCTTCTCGGTGTCTGAAACAAGCTTCTCTGTTTCTGAAACAAGCTTCTCTGTTTCTGAAACAAGCTTCTATATGTCTGAAACAAGCTCCTAAATGTTTTTAACAAGCTTCTATATGTCTGAAACAAGCTCCTATATGTTTGTAACAAGCTTCTATATGTCTGTAACAAGCTTCTCTGTTTCTGAAACAAGTTTATGTGTGTCTGTAACAATTTTCTCTGTGTCTGTAACAAGTTTCTCTGTGTCTGTAACAAGTTTATCTGTGTCTGTAACAAGTTTCTCTGTGTCTGAAACAAGTTTCTCTGTGTCTGAAACAAGCTTCTCTGTGTCTGAGACAAGTTTCTCTGTGTCTGAAACAAGCTTCTCTGTGTCTGAAACAAGCTTCTCTGTGTCTGAATCAAGCTTCTCTGTGTCTGAGACAAGCTTCTCTGTTTCTGAATCAAGCTTCTCTGTGTCTGAAACAAGCTTCTCTGTTTCTGAATCAAGCTTCTCTGTGTCTGAGACAAGCTTCTCTGTGTCTGAGACAAGTTTCTCTGTGTCTGAAACAAGCTTCTCTGTGTCTGAATCAAGCTTCTCTGTGTCTGAAACAAGCTTCTCTGTGTCTGAGACAAGTTTCTCTGTGTCTGAAACAAGCTTCTCTGTGTCTGAGGCAAGTTTCTCTGTGTCTGAAACAAGCTTCTCTGTGTCTGAGACAAGTTTCTCTGTGTCTGAGACAATTTTCTCTGTGTCTGAAACAAGCTTCTCTGTGTCTGAGACAAGCTTCTCTGTGTCTGAGACAAGTTTATCTGTATCTGAATCAAGTTTCTCTGTGTCTGAATCAAGTTTCTCTATGTCTGAAACAAGCTTCTCTGTGTCTGAGGCAAGTTTCTCTGTGTCTGAAACAAGTTTCTCTGTGTCTGAATCAAGCTTCTCTGTGTCTGAAACAAGCTTCTCTGTGTCTGAAACAAGCTTCTCTGTGTCTGAAACAAGCTTTTCTGTGTCTGTAACAAGCTTCTCTGTGTCTGTAACAAGCTTCTCTGTGTCTGTAACATGCTTTTCTGTGTATGAAACAAGCTTCCCTGTGTATGAAACAAGCTTCTCTGTTTCTGAAACATGCTTTTCTGTGTCTGTAACAAGCTTTTCTGTGTCTGTAACAAGCTTCTCTGTGTCTGTAACATGCTTTTCTGTGTCTGAAACAAGCTTCTCTGTTTCTGAAACAAGCTTCTCTGTGTCTGAAACAAGCTACTCTGTTTCTGAAACAAGCTTCTCTGTTTCTGAAACAAGCTTTTCTGTTACTGTAACAAGCTTCTCTGTGTCTGTAACATGCTTTTCTGTGTCTGAAACAAGCTTCCCTGTGTCTGAAACAAGCTTCCCTGTGTCTGTAACATGCTTTTCTGTGTCTGTAACAAACTTCTCTGCGTCTGTAACAAGCTTCTCTGTGTCTGTAACAAGTTTCTCTGTGTCTGTAACAAGCTTCTCTGTGTCTGTAACATGCTTTTCTGTGTCTGTAACAAGTTTCTCTGTGTCTGTAACAAGCTTCTCTGTGTCTGAAACAAGTTTCTCTGTGTCTGTAACAAGCTTCTCTGTGTCTGAGACAAGTTTCTCTGTTTCTGTAACAAGCTTCTCTGTGTCTGTAACATGCTTTTCTGTGTCTGAAACATTCTTCTCTGCTTCAGCTAATTGTGGTTTCTCCTCTTCTTACAAACTAACAATCTACTAGCTTAGTCATCTTTTGATACTAATTCTGATATCACCACTGTACCTGTCTCTGGTCTGCAACAACTCAACGAGCTGTAAATGCAGCGTTCCTCATGACCTTCCTAGCATAGCCTATTTTTTCCCCTTGTATTCCCGTGTCTGTGTCCATTTATCTTTAAATTTAACTTTGCTTCTTTGATTCCGTGTACAATCTACTTGCGCTCACTCTGTCTTCTTACTAGTACCGTCTTGTTCGGCCTTATTTCTTTACTCCTCTCTGTTGTTGTATATTCTTCAGAGTTGTAAGTCTGTTCTCTAATATTTTCGTTTTAATCTCTTTCATTTGTTTGAGTATACCTTTACACAATGTTTATTTGATCTTCTCTCGTTGTGTTTTTTTTTCTTTTGAGTTTATTAAAAAGAAAACCATATAAGTTATTATTTCTTTCTATATTCTTCTTCTTCTACCTTTCAACTCCCTGTGGAGCATAGGTCTTCAACAAACACTTTCCAATCCCTTCTGCTTCTTGCCATTCTTTTAAGATCACCCAATGTTTTTCCACTCATCTTCATCTCTGCTTCCATCTGCCTTCTCCAAAAAAACTTTGGTCTTCCTCTTTGTCTTTTTTTCCTGGTAGACAAATGGTGAGTCGGCGATCCGTTTTCGTTACAGCTTTCTCCGGATTGCGTGTTACATCTCTTAGACAGAGAGCTTTTATCTTTCCTGAATGGCGGATTTACTTTTATTCTTTTTCTTTGACTTGTCCGTGTTTGTGAAGTTTTTTCTGCTTATATTTTTTTATAGTGCTGGATAGCCAGTCCCATGCCCAACCCTCCATAGTGCCCTCTTACGAACATGCCTGGTATGGAACAGCGCCATTATTCTTTACTCCCCTTTCGAGCCCCAGCAGCGCACGGTCGTCTATCTATATTATTTTAAGCTATATTGACTAGACCATTAAACGGTTGCCATATTTTCAACATTATCTGATTCTTTTCTTGCGAAATTTTCAGATCCGGTGAACTGTTGACACCTTATTACTTCTGCCTCTTTGTAGTAGGGAGTGCATCTAACAAGTCCATAAATGCATAGTTCGCCTCCTCAGCTAATATCGCAGTGTTAAACGACTGAGGAAAAACAGATCCTCCACGCAGTAGGGATCTTGAATTTAGACAACATTCCTCGTGACTTGAAGATCTGACAGTCGTACCGACGCTACAGATTATTCACGCACAACGAACTTGACAACAACGGAAGCCGTATTTACACCACCTGATCCACTGACGTCATCTACATACTCTCTAACTCTATCTCTATCTCTATCTCTATCTCTCTAAAAACGCGTACCCTCATATCTAAAATTCGTCTAATTGCCCCCCGAGATAGTGTACTGGACAAACGCGATGCCGATATCACGATCTTTTCTTGTGGTCAACAAATAAGTTACCTTACCAAAGACAACAAAACATGTTTGAAGCTTATCTTTTGTTCTTTTCTTATTTTATTCTCTGACTATTAGCCCAATAATTTATTTATCGTATGTATTATGTAGAAAGGGGAGCCGCGATAGCTCAGTGGTTAGTGAACTGGACTACAAAGGACAGGAGGTTGGGTTCGATTTAAACCGTCGGTTTCCGGTTCATCCAGCCCTTAATGGGTACCGTATTTTTTCTGGAAAAGTAAAGCGGCACGGGCGTAGTACCGACCACATCACCCCAAAAATCATGTGCCGAAGGTCTGTAAAATGTATGGTCACTAACACCATATTCCCTATGCGCCACTTGGCGTGACGGGGGTACTTTACTTTTTTTTCCCTATTATTAGGTAGAAAGGTGGTATATTCTTACAAGTTTATTACGAGAATTTAAAAATGACATATTGTTACCAATGTGTAAAGTAAAAATAAAAGTTGTTCTCATGATCTACTGTACGGTATTGTATTGTTTACACAAGGAAACAAGTTAGGCTGCAACATTTTTATTCGTGATTTCTTTTTCAGAGGTTATGAAATAAAACTTTGTGCACGTTTCAATGTGGGTGGCGCTCACTTACCTGTGCAGTTACAAGTGTTTCATACTATTCATGGGGAGATCATCACTGCGCTAGTTAAATCATGTAAAAAGTACCATAATGGAGAACGTATCACAGATAAATATGAACGTGTGCAGATGAAATCAAGCGCACGGGAAAATGTAATCGTTGAAATAGAGATTATCAAGAGTTAACGGACCTATCTTTTTTCACAGCGTAAAGATTAAACCAACAGTAGCGATCTGTAGCAATATGGTTGTCAGCTGCTGGAACGACTATATCGGTTATTTCACATAATTTCAATGTTCCCGGAACACAGTGTCACGTGCTTAAGTTTGTTACCACTTAACCGGATCCTCTGCTGATCGCTACAGAAGTGGCCGTTCACGAGTTACCACCCCTACACACGATCATTTAATACATGCCTTATGCATCTTCGTAACAAATTTATTTGGGCAACATGGCTGACTGGGAAAATTCAAGCCCCTGAAATTAAATATTTTGCAGACAGGTCACTGTCCTAGCAGTGTACACCACCCTAGCAGTGTACGCCGCCCTAGCAGTGTACACCACCCTAGCAGTGTACGCCGCCCTAGCAGTGTACACCGCCTTAGCAGTGCACACCGCTATCTTAACCTTCTGGTGTAGATTTGGAACAATTTAGTCTTGGTTATTGTGTTAAACTTTCTAGTAACGGGTGAACGAATTAGCAACATTTTGTCCTACTAATCCTTGTCCCACTAATCCTTGTCCTACTAGTAGTTGTCCTACTAATCCTTGTCCTACTAATCCTTGTCCTACTAATCCTTGTCCTACTAATCCTTGTCCTACTAGTAGTTGTCCTACTAATCCTTGTCCTACTAGTAGTTGTCCTACTAATCCTTGTCCTACTAATCCTTGTCCTACTAGTAGCTGTCCTACTAATCCTTGTCCTACTAATCCTTATCCTACTAGTATTTGCCCTACTAATCCTTGTCCTACTAGTAGTTGTCCTACTAATCCTTGTCCTACTAATCCTTGTCCTACTAATCCTTATCCTACTAGTATTTGCCCTACTAATCCTTGTCCTACTAGTAGTTGTCCTACTAATCCTTGTCCTACTAATCCTTGTCTACTAGTAGCTGCCCTACTAATCCTTGTCCTACTAATCCTTATCCTACTAGTATTTGCCCTACTAATCCTTGTCCTACTACATCGTCCTCCTAATTGCATGTGTGCACGTCTCAATTCAAGAGGTCGGGTTCTGTTCTGATCGACGATTTCCAGGTTCACCCAGCCTTAAATGGGTATCGGATTTTTTAATGGGAAAGTAAAGCGGCACGGGCGTAATACCGACCACATTACTCCAAAAATCATGTGCTGAAGGTCTGTAAAAATTATGGCCGATAACACCATATTCCCTATTCGCCCACTTGGCGTGACGGCGCTCTTTATTTTACTTTTACGTCTCAATTCGATCCCGTCTATCTACGAGCGGCCGAATGCGAACACAGAAACGTTTTACTGCCCAGACGCCAGTTGACCAAAAACTTACGACTGATTTCGCCTTCAACACGAAACCTCCGTAACGATAACAACGTTCCACGACCACTATAGAGCTAAGGCCCCCATTTTACCCGGTGTCTGAGTGAGCCATAGGAGTTCTTGTAAACCTCAATTTCTGCTCGTGGCATTCAAACCAGTGCAGCCTTGTCGGTGGCAAGTACTTTTCATAACTACACGACCACGGCATTTAAAACTGACATCTATTATTGCACTGTATAATTTTGTTACTTTTGCCCCAAACGGTTAAACATACACTTTTAAGCTGAAGGTTATTATGGCAACCTTTTATTGCATTTTCTGTAAATATTTGACGGAGCAATTATTTATAATGGGACATTCCTTACGGGCCGAAAACATAAGTTAGTGTCGTGTGCTACAATTTGTTAGCAGGAAAATAGCATAATTTGAACGTAATTTACTTGCTCTGTGGGCATGACTTATAGGCGGGATACTGTATGCTACACCTCCCTCTAAATCGCTTACATCCGGGGAATAAAAAGAAAAGGGGAAAAAATATATGCAACATGATTTATTTGACCATTTTTTAAACTCGCTTTAACAACATAAAGGGGAAGTTTATAACATATTTGTCGAGAAACCTTTATTGCGACAACAAACAATACAGATGTAATGACATTATGGAAAGAATACTTGATTCAACAGACTTGTATGGCTACACGTTATAAGATCTGGATACAGGACATCATTAGCCCCATGCAGGATGTGTTTATTTTTAATGAGATCAAAATGTCTTCTAAAAGAGTTTGTTACTTAAGGGTTAAACTCAGAAGGTCTATGGAGCTGATGGGTACACATGGGCGAGAAAGGGAAGTAGTTAGTGAGAGACAGATATATATATATATATATATAGAGAGAGAGAGAGAGAGAGAGAGAGACTGGAGACAGCAAAGTGGGATTGGTGTGTAATTAGGGTTACCAGTTGATGAAAAGGAAAAGCAGAAAAGATTTCTGAGAAAGGATAACATTTTATTTGAAGTAAGCAGGACATTTTGTTAGAAATAAGCAGGACATTTTGTTAGAAATAAGCAGGACATTGTATCCAAAAAAGCAGGACATTTTGTTAGAAATAAGCAGGACATTGTATCCAAAAAAGCAGGACATTTTGTTAGAAATAAGCGGGACATTTTGTTAGAAATAAGCAGGACATTTTGTTAGAAATAAGCGGGACATTTTGTTAGAAATAAGCAGGACATTTTGTTAGAAATAAGCAGGACATTTTGTTAGAAATAAGCAGGACATTGTATCCAAAAAAGCAGGACATTTTGTTAGAAATAAGCAGGACATTGTATCCAAAAAAGCAGGACATTTTGTTAGAAATAAGCGGGACATTTTGTTAGAAATAAGCAGGACATTTTGTTAGAAATAAGCAGGACATTTTGTTAGAAATAAGCAGGACATTGTATCCAAAAAAGCAGGATATTTTGTTAGAAATAAGCAGGACATTGTATCCAAAAAAGCAGGACATTTTGTTAGAAATAAGCAGGACATTGTATCCAAAAAAGCAGGACATTTCTTGGTGAAAAAAGATGATTTTTTAAACAGAAAAGCAGGACACAAAAATGTGACTCTTATTTTCAACCTTTTATAATCTAATAAGGTCAGATGCAGGTCACACTTTAACAAAATACTGTGTGGCCGGCGAAATCCTGGCGTCTGGTCACCGTAGATGTAATTGTAACGTATTAGCCCGTCACAAGGGCGGGTAACGAGCGTAACTAGTCATTTTAACGAGTGACAACCACACAGATTGACGTGGATATTAACACACGAATGGTTATTGTGGCAATTAAGGAAATCAGTTTGTCCTGGGATCGGGCCAACAAAGAAATTGGTGATATTTAACCTCAACTCGCTTGGCCAGTCCGAATAATCGATGTCTAGGCCTACCACAGGGAGCGGGATCTTTATCAGTTCAGATTCACTGATCCTTATGCAAAGAATAAGCTATGAGTCTTTGAACCCTTCCAGCTCGTGTGCTGGTGGGTGTAACATTCAGGATCTTGTATAGGTATGTTATTATGTTTATCAATGTTCATTGTTAGAAATGTTTCGTTACATTTTGATTTCATTTTAGTTGTTTAACTCTTAACATATCATCGTTGTGTATGTGGGGTGGGGGGGGGGGGTGTGCGTGTGTGTGTGTGTGCGTGTGCGTGTGTGTGTGAGGTGGTGTGAGGTAGGGGGGGGGGGGGGGGGTTCAGCCAGAACTGTTTGGAACGTGCCCCTGTAAAGTTTTAAGGGCCTCACAATTTATTTACTGACAGTTTTTAGCTTCCGTTTGATGGATGTGATATAAATAGTGTCTGGCTCGCTACCGAACCATGCGTTTCCTCAATAATTCTAAACCAAATGAAAATATAGCAAGGAAATTTGAACAGGAGAACGTTCATTTTGTGAGAAATGAAAAGAAATGTGTCTGTTGTATGTATATATGTGTGTGTGTGTGTGTGTGTGTGTGTGTGTGTGTGTGTGTGTGTGTGTGTGTGTGTGCCTAATTCGTTGTGGCACGCCTGCCTGACACGCCTCTCTGCTGACCTCTGTTATTTGGTTAAAGGTGCCTGCACAATACGGTACTTGGGCGTTCGTGTACACTATGTCTGAGTTCACACGGGAGTGCTGGAACATGTGTTGGCATACTCTAGAGAAGAGAGTGTGTAGTGGTAAAACTATTACAGAAATGTTGGGTTCGACAGCCAGCGAGATCCCTTATATATAATAAATGGTATGATATAATTTCCCTCTTTATCTATATTACTGCCCAGATATATGTAAGATAAAGAGGGAGGTACAGAAAATGATACCAAAATAAGGATATCAAAAGCAAGAGGAGCTTTTGTTGCACTGGGAAACATAGGGCAGTCCAAAGAACTTAGGTTATATACAAAAAATAAAAATGTTCAACTCCAATGTTAAGTTAGTCCTATTATATGGCTGTGAAACAAGGAGAACAACAAAATTGACAATCATGAAGATACAGACTTTCATTAATGGATGCTTACGCAAAATAAAATGATGGAAATGGCAGGACAAAATCACTAACATAGAATTATGGAAATGTACCAGTCAAATACCAGTGGATAAAGAGATACAGCGAAGACGATGACGCTGGATAGGACACACTGCGGAAACCAACTGAGAGTAATACACAACAGGCCCTTTTTTGGAATCCCCAGGGGAAAAGACAAAGAGGAAGACCAAGAAACTCTTGGAGAAGATAGACAGAAGCAGAGATAAAGATGATGAGGAAGACAAGGAATGATCTTAAAAGAATGGCAAGAAACAGAACGACTTGGAAAGTGTTTGTTGAAGACCTATGCTCCAGAGGGAGTTGAAAGGTAGAAGAAAGAGCTGATATCATTTAATAAATACAGAATCCATTCGACAAATGTAAGCACACCAAAGTTTCAGAAACCTATATATTATATCTGTCTCACTTTATGGGATGACATAACAGAGTTCCAGTAAATTTTCTGTCACAAATAAAACCATATTTGGTGACATCCGTAGTGTCTCTGAAAATGCGCATTATCTTGGGGTGTACGAGAGACACACCCTGTGTAGCAATGAGGTATCTTCTTGACTTTCCAACCATGGATAACAGGATCAAGATCTAGAGCACACGAGCATACCTGAAGATAATTGCAGATAAAGAGCATTCATTGTGTCACGAGCTCAATGATAGGTGTCAGGTTAAAAAGAGGCAAATCATGGGTGGGCCGAGCAGAAGATGTCATCAAACAAGTCTGTGGGTTTACCAATATCAGCGTTGGTGAGGAGTGGATACCGGCGCCTACGTCGTTCAAAGGGACTTTCTCTTGTATTGTCACACTCGACAGGAAAAGTAGGGAACAGAACTCTATCGTGGTCAATGCGGAGGTCAACGGTCTCATCTGGGATAATACCGATGAGAAAGATGCAGTCATCTATACAGATGTATCTGTAAGACGACACCAAAGAAGTGCATGGGCATTTACAACACGCTTGGCAGGCAGAATAGTCAAAGAAGACAGTGGTGCATACGTCATGGCCACGAGTAGTATGACGATGGAGGTGAAGGCAGTGACCAAGGCATTCAAATGGTTAGAGTCACAAGACTACACTCACGCCTGCATACTAAGTGATTTGATGAGCATGATAAAGAAAATGGAGGCGGGCTCTGTACGCATGCAATTGGTAGAGTCATAGCAGAAGTAAAAAATAAGTAAGGCCACCTTTACCTACGTCACAGGACATGCGGGAGTACGGGGAAATGAAAGAGCGGACTGATTGGCTAGCTGCGCTGTCGTTGAAGAAGGTCAACTAATGGATCGGGCGGACATCATCAATGCTCCCCGAGATGTGGGAAGGGCACAGGACTTCGACAACCATAAGTCGACGTCACACCTTCGGATGAAAGAGATGGGAGTTAAGATGGGTACAGCCATAAACGAGAAACTTATTGGGCGTGTAAGAAGACTTGTCAACCAACACAGAACTGGAGTCGTCAATAGCTGGACACTGCGAGACTTGCTGAGGAGGGGATCTGAGCACCTATGGACATGTTCGGAATGCAATGACGATGACCTGCAAACAACTCAATAACTCAATCCGTAGTGTAGTGGTTAGCGCACTGGTTCGGTGATCAAGTGGCCGTGGGTTCAATCACAGTATGAGGCCTTCGGTTTGACCCAGTGAGTAATAAATGACTCATAAGATGAGCATGCTAATGACTGAAAGGAGGAACACTGTCCATCTTCACCTTTGAATGATGCGACCTAAATTTGTGAAGTTTCATACCTCACTCCGTCGATATTTTAGGTTCAGTAACATTCTTTACCTTTGTGCACGCTTTGATTGATTTCTATTTGCGTGAAAGATCAATTTTTCGCCAACGTTTTACGTCTTCTCTTTTTTTTAGGGCGGGAAGCCGGTTACGGGATAAGGGGGAACTCGAACACCTTCCCAATGCGTCAAATGACTTGAATGGTTTCTGCATGAAATCGCTTGACACTAAGATCATCTGACACATATTAACCAATTGTATTGCTCCTTTTTTAAGAAAATGGTTCTATTTTTGAACTTCTTTGCATTCGCCAGATGACTAGAGGAATAGTTAAACCTCTTCTTCATCCACTTTTTAAAGGACGTTGCGTGAACGTAAATACGCTGTGTCGGCGTTTGCAGTAAAAGTGATATTTACACATTTCGGTCCAACACATCCGTTTTCGGCATGACGTTTTTAAATACCAGATTGTCTTCCCACTCGATCCCTACACACGTGACAAGACTAGACCAGTAATATGTTACGGGGGCACTGCGAAGAAGTGGAGTATGGTCTGATTTGTTCCAATTCACTGTTCCTGGAGCAAGCTATCAGCTATGAGTCGTTGACAGCTTGCAGCTTTGTTGTTGTCTGTGACTTTGTCCTTGTCTGACGTTAATATTGTTAGAAAACATAAAACAATTAGTCTATTATCTTTTGCCATCAAGGAACATGTTCGCCCATTTTGCAACCTCGTTGAAGCAGAGAGACAACGATACGTCACTCTTAATTACCAACAGCAAAGACAGCTTACAAGGCGTTTCTTTTTAACGATCTAACAGAAAGTAAAAATAAAAGTACTAAAGTACCTCCGTCACGCCATGTGGCGTAGAGGGAATATGGTGTTAGTGACCATAAATTTTACAGACCTTCGGCACATGATTTTTGGGGTAATGTGGTCGGTATTACGCCCGTGTCGCTTCATTTTCCCAGAAAAAAAATCCGGTACCCATTAAAGGCTGGGTGAACCCGGAAGCCGTCGGTTGGGATCGAACCCTACCTCTTGTCCTTTGTAGTACAGTTCACTAACCACTGAGCTATCGCGGCTCCCTGATCTGACAGAAGAACACTCTAAATTGTAGTTAATGGCAGTCAAGTGGCGGGAAAAGATGCAGGCACACGTTTTGACAATTGCTATGCCCACGCAAAACTGTGAAGCAGCAGTATAAACAAAAAAAAAACACGCCATTATGGGTGTATTATTGTCATGGCTACCTGACTATCTGTCTGCATGTACACGCCGTCCTGCTCTTGTCTCATTACTCCACACAAACAATGTTTGTCTCTCTGAACTAAAAAACTAACAACATCTTTTGAAAACGTTTTATTTTGTCTGAAAAATGTCGCCAATGCACAGGGGAGTCTATCGGATATTCTTGGCATTGTGGGAACGAAGTTGGAGGGAAACCGTGTCTAAGGTTCGCCCTATTCTCAGTTTGCTCACTCCTTGAGGGAATTATCCACTTTATGTGTGGGAATTTTGTCTAAGTTTTCACTGTAAGAGACCAATGTACATCATGTGTGGGAATTTTGTCTAAGTTTGCACTGTAAGAGACCAATGTACATCATGTGTGGGAATTTTGTCTAAGTTTGCACTGTACGAGACCAATGTACATCCTGTGTGGGAATTTTGTCTAAGTTTGCACTGTAAGAGACCAATGTACATCCTGTGTGGGAATTTTGTCAAAGTTTGCACTGTAAGAGACCAATGTACATCATGTGTGGGAATTTTGTCTAAGTTTGCACTGTACGAGACCAATGTACATCATGTGTGGGAATTTTGTCTAAGTTTGCACTGTAAGAAACCAATGTACATCATGTGTGGGAATTTCTAGCAGATTTTCGTAAGTGTTGAGCTCACCGGATGTGAGGGAACTATCATAAGATTATTGTAAGTTTTGAGCTCACCTGATGTGAGGGAACTATCGGAAGATTATTGTAAGTTTTGAGCTCTCCTGATGTGAGGGAACTATCAGAAGATTATTGTAAGTTTTGAGCTCTCCTGATGTGAGGGAACTATCGGAAGATTATTGTAAGTTTTGAGCTCACCTGATGTAAGAAGATTGTGTCTTATATTTGTTTTGTTAAATATCAACTTACTTTATGTGTAGAACGGGGGACTGTATCTTGTGGCTCAGTATCATATCTGTGACATTTTGGGGAGTCCGTAGAATTTCCTGCCCACCTGGGCCTAGACCGTAGAATTTCCTGCCCACCTGGGCCTAGACCGTAGAATTTCCTGCCCACCTGGGTCTAGACCGTAGAATTTCCTGCCCACCTGGGCCTAGACCGTAGAATTTCCTGCCCACCTGGGCCTAGACCGTAGAATTTCCTGCCCACCTGGGCCTAGACCGTAGAATTTCCTGCCCACCTGGGCCTAGACCGTAGAATTTCCTGCCCACCTGGGCCTAGACCGTAGAATTTCCTGCCCACCTGGGGTAAACCGTAGTCTTTTCTGCCCACATGGGGTAGACCGTAGTCTTTTCTGCCCACATGGGGTAGACCGTAGTCTTTTCTGCCCACATGGGGTAGACCGTAGTCTTTTCTGCCCACATGGGGTAGACCGTAGTCTTTTCTTCCCACCTGGACCTAAAAAAATACCTCACATCAAGGAGAGACATAAGTTAGTGATTATATATCTCCTTCAAGATGCTACAATCAGGACAACACTGCGCCGACTCTACGCCACTAGTTGCCTGCTGATTGCGCCGAATTTCTTTATCGTTCTAGACATAAAACCAGGAATCTGAGAAGTAGCAATGATATCGCTCTGTCTTGAACTACTACAATGGAGTGCCGGGTAGTCTAGAGGTAAGACATCGGCCTCTCTACTGGAAGGTCCCGGGTTCGATTCACACCACATGAGATGGACATTAAAAAAAAAATCGAATCCACAGTTTCTTTGTTACTTTACTCTCTCCCCGGCCACTGAGTAGTGAGATAGCATACCTAGCCCTGGCTTCATTTCCTTTTCAACACTCACGACAGCCACACTTTTGTTACCATTTCCTTTTCATACACACAGGAAAGACATTTTTCTTTAACATATTTCGAATATTTTTGTTTTGAATGTTCCGTTTTTAGTTGTGCGTGTGTGTGTTTTTCTTGTTTGTTCCTGCTGAAGGCCTATTGGGCCGTCATTTAGTCTGTGTCGTCCACTTGTCACGTAAAGCTTCTAACGTACCATTTTTTTGTATTTTAAAAATGTTTCCTCATTCCTAGCCCTCTCGGAAAACTGCAAAAAAAACAGGAGTTCCCGTGTGCAGTCGTTCACGGTAAAGGAACTCCTTGACAGTTAAAATCGAAAAGTGAAGACCAAAAAAATGGTGGAGCAAAATCAACCCATGCAGGCCAAAGACGGATGTGTCGAGCCAAAGGCGCAGATATCGCGGCTATATGCCGTAAACTAGCGACACAACGCATTCACGCCCACTTAACTGGTAGATGCTAAGAAGAGAAGAGCTATAACATTATAACCTGAACCGTGTCAATACATTGTTGTTTCGGTGAAGTGACAACACTGTCTTTTTTGCCTCCCTGTGTCTATTTTTCAACAGTATGATGTCCTCCCCGACCACAGACAGGGAATGTATATAAACTATCATCATCAAGTACCGGGCCTGCTGGAGTAGGTGATCATGTCTCTCCACAACTTTCGATCTCGACAGTTATTTATAATTTCTTTTGTTGACCTGCCAAGCCATTCTCTTAAGCTGTCTTGTATCTTTTCTCTTTGCTTCCCTCTATCTCTTCGTCACTCAATTTTCCCAGTAAAAGTAAAGTAGTAAAGTACCCCGTCACGCCAAGTGGCGTATAGGGAATATGGTGTTAGTGATCATAAATTTTACAGACCCTTGGCACATGATTTTTGGGGTAATGTGGTCGGTATTACGAGGAAAAATTAAAAAATAGAAAAAAATGATATGTTAGAAGCTTTACGTGATTAGTGGACGACACAGATTAAACGACGTTTCGGCCCAATAGGCCTTCAGCAGGGATAAACAAAAAACACACACGGATATGTAAAAATAAAGGTGTAATGACCTTGCCGCTTTACTTTCCCAGACAAAAATCCGGTACCCATTAAAGGCTGGGTGAACCGGTACCGTCGGTTGGGATCGAACCCTACCTCTTGTCCTTTGTAGACCAGTTCACTAACCACTAAGCTATCGCGGTTCCCAATTTTCCAAGTAGTTACAATATATTCCAGCTGTTCTGTCCTCATTACATGGCCCAAAAAATGATGATTGTTTCTTCCTAATTTTGGAAATTATATAGCTCTCTTTTTGCTTTGGCCTCTTTCAGAACGTTTTCTACTCTTCTTAGCTGTCCATGGTATTCTCAACATCCTTCTGTAAAACCACATTTCTACAGACTCCGGTGATTTTCTTGTCTGTTGTCCTATTGTCCATGATTCACACCCATATGTTAAGACTGGCTCTACATAACATTTAAGAACTCTTTTTCTTGTTTCTATTGTCAAAAATGGATTGCATGGTATCTTCCTCAATTTTTGGAAAGCTGATTTTGCCTGAGCCATTCAGCATCTCACCTTTGTTGTACATCTTCCGTCTGAAGTTAACAAAGTTCCCAAATATTTAAATTAATTCATATAAACTATCAGGAAACTAATTTATACGGAGGCATTGCTTGTAAGATGTTCGGATATAATAAAACATCAGGTCTGGTGAAATACCAACTAAGCTATAATGGTATATGGGTGTCATATTTGACAGGTCACAGGAAAGGCTGCTAGAGCTGGCTTATGCAGGATGTAAAGAGCCAACGCAAGGCTCTCTTATTATTCGGCGCTGGTCTAAATCTGTGTTTTTTCCACTTAATGTGTCACGTCTGGCTGCTGTGACGCAAATTGTCCTCAAATGTGCAGGTTCCGGTTTGTGACGACGTGAACGTCACGTGGGCTGTTATAATTTTGTGGCGGGGGAGGGAAAGGAGTGAAGGGGGCGGGGAAAAGAAACTAATAAAGAATTGTTGCTGGGGTGAATTTTGAAGGTACTATATTTTTTCCTTCCTGTGTGTTACCGGGGTCTCATTATGAGTAAAGAATAGTGACACTGTGACCTTCCAAGCATGTCGTAAGAGGCGACTAAGGAGGTTGATCGATGGCTTGACAAACTGTCATTGTAAAAACTATCGTTATGGAAACAGAGCTATAGATTTTAGAGGCAGTGATCTCTGCAATATGTGCCATTTTGGCATGCAAGGTTTCTGTTTTTGAGATTTTGGTTCTGCCCTATGTGCCGTCTTCGGCTCGAAAGGACAATAGATAGATAGACAGACGGACGGACGGATGGATATTTTTTCCATGTAAGTTTAAAAAAAAAAAATAGAATAAAAACACGACAGCATTATTTTTGATTCAGGAAGTCTTCAACGTTGAAACACAGATCCAGCACGCCCTTTTTTACCTCCATGAAAAATAATTTTAATGAATAATAATTGTTAACAAATTAAATTTTAAAAAAAACAACTGAAGTGCAGTTACTATTTTAGCCCTTATTCGGTACATGCAGTGGGATGCTACATTGTTCATTCTTTGCTTGGTACATGCGGTGTGGTACTATAATGTTCATTTTTTGCTTGGAACATGCAGTGTGGTATTACATTGTTCATTCTTTGCTTGGTACATGCGGTGTGGTACGACATTGTTCATTCTCTGCTTGGTACATGCGGTGTGGTGCTACATTGTTCATTCTCTGCTTGGTACATGCGGTGTGGTGCTACATTGTTCATTCTCTGCTTGGTACATGCGGTGTGGTGCTACATTGTTCATTCTCTGCTTGGTACATGCGGTGTGGTACTACAATGTTCATTCTCTGCTTGGTACATGCGGTGTGGTGCTACATTGTTCATTCTTTGCTTGGTACATGCGGTGTGGTGCTACATTGTTCATTCTCTGCTTGGTACATGCGGTGTGGTGCTACATTGTTCATTCTTTGCTTGGTACATGCGGTGTGGTACTACAATGTTCATTCTCTGCTTGGTACATGCGGTGTGGTACGACATTGTTCATTCTCTGCTTGGTACATGCAGTGTGGTACTACATTCATTGTTCATTCTCTGCTTTGTACATGCAGTGTGGTGCTACAATGTTCATTCTTTGCTTGGTACATGCAATGTGGTACTACATTGTTCATTCTTTGCTTGGTACATGCGGTGTGGTATTACATTGTTCATTCTTTGCTTGGTACATGCGGTGTGGTATTACATTGTTCATTCTTTGCTTGGTACATGCATTAGTTCTTATAAATGTAGTTACTTGTTTTGGTACGCAGTGAGCTGGTCCTGGATTCTAGATGGAAGGACAATAAGAAAAATAACCTCTACTGAGATGAAATGTGTCAGACGAATGACAGGAGAACAGCCTAAGAGTCAAGATCAGGGATGAAGAACTGGGGAAAAAAGCTAAGAATAATTCCAGCCATAGAATATATAAAGAAACAACAGAAAAAATGGTCTCGCCGTGTGATAATGCAGAAAGATCAACACAACACAACGAGCCCTCAATAAACGTTTCGAGAACACCAGACCCAAGGGCCACCATGAAAAAGATGGATTGACGGAATATTAGAATCACTAGGAAACATAGCAGCAGAGGCGAACAGAAGAGCAAAAGACCGCAAATTGTATCTCCCCTCGACGCTGAAAAGCAAATAAGGAAGGAAATAATAAGAAGTGTGCTGTTACACTTTTAGCACCTCTTCTGGTACGCAATGAGTTGTTGCAATTTTAACAGCAATGAGTTGTTGCAATCTTAACAACTGGATCAGTGCACAATAAGTTTAAAAAATGGTTAAATAACCTGACCTAATAACTTGTCACGAATTGTGGGGAGAGAGAAGTGAGTTGAGGGCGCGGTGTTGTCAATGCGGTTGTCTTTTCTGGCGCAGGCCTTGAGGGCTAAAAATAGCTTATGAAAAGAGCAAATACATCTTTGTTCAGCTGGCCCTGGCATTTGAATACACAACCTGGCAAATCAAGCAGCGGATCTAGGCCAGAACGCCGGGAGAATACGCTATTTGAACTGAACACCTTGTACGCTGCGGTTGGAAGTGATCAAGAACTGTAATGTGAAGTCTTGGGAGCTCTAGGAGCTTTGTAATGCTTCCATGAATACACCGCTAAAATGTAAATGTTTAGGAGGGAATGTAACACAATATTGCACATTGAAATATAGATGATTTAACACTGTATAAATAATCACATTAAATATAGATGATTTAACAATGTATAAATACTCAAATTTAAAAACGATGATTTAACAAAGTATAACATTTTCCTATACAGATTACCAAAATGTAATAAATGTGAATGTAAGTGGATGCAACAAATCTTGACACACATTGCAAGAACCTCATTCACAAGCAAATAAAGAGAACGCATGAAAGGGAAGCAACTTAGGGGTAGAACTAATTAAACAAGTTGAATCTCACTTTACTTTTGGATGGCAATTGCGATCTCACAATGTTGAGGTTGAACGGGTCATGTCTCGCTGAGAAGTGTGCACCACCAGGGCATCAAGTAGACATAATCTGTGCCTATTGATAGTGGTACTCCTGAGCGATTTATGAAAAAAAAAACATTAACAAATCTGGCAAAAAGTCAAATCAAATGGAGAATTGACAAAGGAAATGGATAGAAACATTCCAAAATTAAATGAAGTCAAAGTTAGGGTATAAAAGATATAAGAAAAGAAGTGAGGCACCGCGGCATACATTTACATTGTTCATCCTTCGACTTAAACTACCTTTTGTTAACTTTGACAGAATTAGCAGCCGCGAGAGAAGCTGGTCGACAAAACACCGTCTGTGAACTGACTACCAAAGGTCGTTACATGCGCGCTTCCAACAAAATATTCCGCGTCCATAGCGACTTCTTCAGCTGTTACAACTTCAACATTTCCAGTGTTATGTAGTTACTAGTCTAGTACAATAAACGATGTTTGTTACAACTTCAACATTTCCAGTGTTATGTAGTTACTAGTCTAGTACAATAAACGATGTTTGTTACAACTTCAACATTTCCAGTGTTATGTAGTTACTAGTCTAGTACAATAAACGATGTTTGTTACAACCTCAACATTTCCAGTGTTATGTAGTTACTAGTCTAGTACAATAAACGATGTTTTACTAATTAAAAGACTAAATAAAACTAAAGCTGTGATGTTTGTTACTAATTAAAAGACTAAATAAAACTAAAGCTTGGATGGTAAAGGTAAAACATGAGACTTGAATCGGCATTTTGGCAAGCGTGTATTACTGGGATGCTGGTTCTTTAATGATTGGTTTGCCGCTGAGTACCTAATATACCCACCTTCTACTATTTGATGTGATGAAGTTATTGGAAATCTTTCTGAGCTGTTCTTGTGTTCATTTTATCAGACCTCGGCGGAAGAGGTATCCAGACACCAGCAAGAGCAAGACATTCAAATTGAAGATTTTCAACAGCTTCACAAGGATACGTAAACAGCTGTTACTCTGAAGTGCGCTCTGGCTGTATTCCGTCCAAATACTATTATGTTGTATATGTTACTTGAGAGGTATGATATGGTACTCCAATCAATCATACCCTGAGCTTGATGCTGCTTTCGGTTTAGATGTTTACAGATTTCTCTTCCAATATTTTCCTGGACTTACCTGATCAGTTAATTTTGTTTGTTTCTTATCTTCATTAGCTGCTGCTTCACTGTCTGTGGGCATGTTGGTGGGCATGATGGCCTTGTCTTGATCCCTTCACGGGTAGTCTCCCTTCATTCTCTAGATCCACCATCTTTACAACGGAAGTGCATTGGTGAAATTTAATTCCCTGTTCAATCATCCAAACATTCACATATAATATGGTATGTGGTAGATAAATATGTTGATTAACTCTTTCGGTACGGAAGCTTTTATCAATGCAACCGAAGAGATTTCAGAGACAAACAAATCGATATATTTATATTTATCTAACACGTAACATATCATATATGAATCTCTAGATAATTGAACAAGGAATTAGATTTCACCAATACCAAGATGATACAAGACACGCAAAAAAACATGGTTTGATGACGATTCACACCAATCAAATTGGGAGTGACGCACTGTGCGGTGAAACGTACGCGGCCGAAATCAGCATGGCGCACGGTGCGGCGAAACATGCGGAAAGAGTTAATATTTCAAGACATTACAATTTTTTTATTTCCGAAATCTCTACCGCTAAACTGATCATAACCTTTCCGTGCTGAAAGAATTAAAGAATTAATTATTTTAAAAAAAATAAATAATAGTAACACATTAATATAAGCAAATAATCGTTAACGAAGTTAACAGAGTATATAATGGACTTCGTAGCATTTACTTCTTATGATTGGAAACCCTTCGATCCAATTACCACACTCGGGATTTTTTTGTACGTAATATTGCTTAAATCCAGCTTTCTCAATGGACTGCAATGTTTGAAGTTTTGGTAACAGATACTCTAGTGAAACATCAGTCACGTGATACTCAACCATCAGCTGCTTAACTCCATTCAGTTGGCCAGATTTGCACATCTCTAAGATTGACGACCATTCTGCGCTTTCAATATACATTTTAAGTACGTAGATTGTCTTGTTCTGGTGTCCCAACATTGCTCGTATACCACCCAGAGTGTTTAGCTTCCAACCGTCGATTGTCTTGTTCTGGTGTCCCAACATTGCTCGTATACCGCCCAGAGTGTTTAGCTTCCAACCGTCGATTGTCTTGTTCTGGTGTCCCAACATTGCTCGTATACCACCCACGGTGTTTAGCTTCCAACCGTCGATTGTCTTGTTCTGGTGTCCCAACATTGCACGTATACCACCCATAGTGTTTAGCTTCCAACCGTCGATTGTCTTGTTCTGGTGTCCCAACATTGCTCGTATACCACCCAGAGTGTTTAGCTTCCAACCGTCGATTGTCTTGTTCTGGCGTCCCAACATTGCTCGTATACCACCCAGAGTGTTTAGCTTCCAACCGTTGGTTGTCTTGTTCTGGTGTCCCAACATTGCTCGTATACCACCCAGAGTGTTTAGCTTCCAACCGTCGATTGTCTTGTTCTGGTGTCCCAACATTGCTCGTATACCACCCAGAGTGTTTAGCTTCCAACCATTTTTACTTCCTGCTGTATCTGAAAGTCCAATTTTGTAGAAGTGAACCAGCCTTGATCTTTCAACTTTGTCCGCGAACTTGCTCATGCTGGGGTCAAGGGAGTACACGTGACAGCCATACACATGTGCAGCATCATCGTCGAACGAGAAGTCGTAGCTGATACCGAAAGAATAAATGATACATGGTTGTCTTGGGCGCACATCAGAATCGTCAAATATCTCCCAGCCGCCATCTCCAATTTTACCCATACGTAACTTCCTGCGACAAACAACGTCTGTGTTGTCTGTGTCTGTGTTGTCTGTGTACAAGTGGATAATTAACCGAAGATCATCCACTCTGAGTTTGGACAAATCAGAGTTTTTCACGTTTGCAACTTTCCCTTTCTGACGAAGAACTGAAAGATCGTTGTTGTAAGCCGCTTCATTATCAACAACTTCATCGTTCACAGACATCTGAGGCGTGATTACTTTCAAGGAAGTCCAGGCCGAGGCATTTTTAATCGACGACACATAACTGTACCTCAGATTTACCAACAGAATGGCCACAATTAACATCAAGCACACAACCACAGCGAATCTGGACTGACCGAGGTTCAACGTCCTAACCTACTAGAAATGAGACATACAATAAGAACGTGACGTTTAATAAGAAAAAAAAAAGTAAAGTACTCCCTTCACGCCAAGTGGCGGCATATAGGGAATATGGTGTTAGTGACCATACATTTTACAGACCTTCGGCACATGATTTTTGGGGTTCGTTCGTTCGTTCGCTTTCGTCAGCTTTGACCTCTGACGAAGTCCCACCCACTCAATTTTGTGGGACTGAATTTTGCGTGTAAAGTCTGTTTTATCCCATTACAGGATGCCCCTCGCCATGCAGGCAGATTTACTCCGACTTCAGAGGTAATGATTTTTGGGGTAATGTGGTCGGTATTACGCCCGTGCCGCTTTACTTTCCCAGAAAAAAAATCCGGTACCCATTTAAGGCTGGGTGAACCCGGAAGCCGTCGGTTGGGATCGAACCCTACCCCTTGTCCTTTGTAGACCAGTTCACTAACTACTGAGTTATGTGACGTTTAATGCTCACTGAAAAATACTAATGAGACGAACGTTACAGTGTGTGACATGAAGTTTTAACATTAAAAACACTGAAGCGAAGTGAACAATAAATCAGCCCTTCCCTCATTTCCCCTACTCCATTCCTTCCTTTAAAACCCAGAACACAGTCGTCACTAAGCGACATTTTACGGTTGTGCAACACGTTTCATGTGTAGATGTATGTGTGTGTGATATGAGTCATTGATGGCTATGGCGGGAACGTGTGTATTTGATACAGCTCATGCTAGGATTATCATGGATTCGATGACTCTCATATAAACTGTAATTAAAATATTCATGCACATACATAAGTTAACAAGATATATTTTACAATATTCATGTAGGTGCATAAGTTAACAATATATATTTTACAATATTCATGTACGTACATAGGTTAACAAGTTATATTTTACAATATTCATGTAGGTACATAAGTTAACAAGATATATTTTACAATATTCATGTACGTACATAAGTTAACAAGATATATTTTACAATATTCATGTAGGTACACAAGATATATATTTTATAATATTCATGTAGGTACATAAGTTAACAAGATATATTTTACAATATTCATGTAGGTACATAAGTTAACAAGATATATTTTACAATATTCATGTAGGTACATAAGTTACAAGATATATTTTACAATATTCATGTACATACATAAGGTAACAGGATATATTTTACAATATTTATGTACGTACATAGGTTAACAAGATATATTTTACACTATTCATGTAGGTACATAAGTTAACAAGATATATTTTACAATATTCATGTAGGTACATAAGTTACAAGACATATTTTACAATATTCATGTACATACATAAGGTAACAGGATATATTTTACAATATTTATGTACGTACATAGGTTAACAAGATATATTTTACAATATTCATGTAGGTACATAAGTTACAAGATATATTTTACAATATTCATGTACGTACATAAGTTAACAAGATATATTTTACAATATTCATGTACGTACATAGGTTAACAAGATATATTTTACAGTATTCATGTAGGTACATAAATTAACAAGATAAATTTTACAATATTCATGTAGGTACACGAGATATATTTTACAATATTCATGTAGGTACACAAGATATATATTTTATAATATTCATTTAGGTACATAAGTTAACAAGATATATTTTGCAATATTCATTTAGGTACATAAGTTAACAAGATATATTTTACAATATTCATGTAGGTACATAAGTTAACAAGATATATTTTACAATATTCATGTAGGTACATAAGTTAACAAGATATATTTTACAATATTCATGTAGGTACATAAGTTAACAAGATATATTATACAATATCAACCAGCTGAGTTTGAATAAGGTCCAATATCTCTAATATTTGTTTGGAAATATATCTAAAATCACAAATATCCGTTGTAATTTTTGCTTTGAACTTGCAATGATTTCTGTTGTCTTGTATGGTTTATTATATATTTTGATAAATTGTTAGCATTTAATCAGCGAAAGTAACTATTCTTTTCCAGTTTCCTATGCTCCTCACTGACATCGGTGATTCTACAGTCTAGACCATACTTTTGGTGCTGTCAATCTCTTTCTTTCTCTATCTGTAACTTCTCACACTTCCTGGGTTCTCCCAAACCCCGCAAGCTTGATATGCATATTTATGGACGTGCCTGCACATCTTCCATTCCTCCATGGTGTCAAGGAGATCCTCGCTAAATTCGCTTGCAGATTTCTTTGTAATTCTGCCTTTAACATTGTTTTCGTACGTTTCTACGCACCATGCACTAAGCCGATTTCGGTTCCGTACGTTTAGCCGCACTGTGCGTAATTTCCAACTTCATTAGTGTAAACTGTCATCAAACAATATTCTTATTATATGTCTCGTATAATTTTGGTATTGCTGAAATCTAATTCCTTGTTTAATTATCTAAAAATTCATAAATAATATGTTAATTGTTAGATAAATATAAACATGTAGATTGATATTTAAAACCATCAAAAATGTTGTGTCTACTCTGATTGAGACTTGATCGCAAAAGAGAGAGAGAGAGAGAGAGAGAGAGAGAGAGAGAAAGAGAGAAAGAGAGAGAATGTTTTAAAAGAATTGGAGAATCTAGAAATATCATAATAACCATAGGGAAAAGACAATCAAAGATATATTGGGCATGTGATGCGAAAAGAGGACACTGAGAATAGTATAACAACGGGTTACAACATAATGAGAAGAGAACTATTAAACACAATTAGAACAAGACAAATGAAATTTTTGTGGGGCATGTTAAAAGACACAACAGCCTAATAAAAGTAATATTGGAAGGGAAAATACAGGTAAAAGAGGCGGTGGCAGACCAAGACTAATATGGACGAGTAACATCAAAAGATGGACAAGTCACCCTATGACAATCTGCACCATCAATGCAAGAGACAGAGTGGAATGACGCTCCATGGTAGCCAAAATTCGATGCGGAGACGGCACTCAATGATGATGATGATGATAACTACGGGCAGAATGAATGGAAAAAAAAGGTCAGAGGAAAACCAAGAGGAAAAAGAAATATTGAACAGCTTATCCAGATAAAAGATCACCACTGAAATTATGAGATTTGTGAAGATGTTGAGAGATGATGATTGCCTATGTCAACCGGCATGGCACCAGCTGATGATAATGATATGGACAACGGATCTTCCCTATACGTCACTGGACGTGACGAGATTCTTTCTTTCCGTCCGCAATAACTTAATTCCATAGCCACTGTTTCAGTGCAATAATGACGTCACGTATAAACAAAGGCATGGAAGCAGTTATCACACCCTGTATCAGCTGTTATTCATTCACTTCCTGTCATGTGACTATTTCACTACCAATTACCCCTTTTTTGGTAGTCGTTACTGTTCAATCCATGAAACGTCGGTATTTTGTTGTGTTCCTTTTGTGTAAAGCTGTCACTATAACTTGTAGAAGTTTACGTTACACCCTCTACTGGCTCCTTGCTACCAGCTTTACCGCAGTACTGCAATTATTTTCCTGTTCGCTATTACCAGTAAACAGGTTCTTCTTAATTAAATCTACCATAAACAGTATCAATGTTCTGATAGCGTGAACACCCACACAGGGGCTACGTTTGCCACTTTGATCTATGTTTAATAAGAGAACAATATACAGATTAATGTTATCGATAATTGAACTCCTGTAGAGTTTTCCTTTTATTTCATATATTATGGCTTGCCATCAACTAAAGACAGAACGCATCTACACCCAATAACGTCCTCTAAAGACGCTTAGATGAACAGTGAAGAAGAATGTTTGTTTCGAGGGCGGGAGGGTATACCCAGGATTGATCGTGTTATTGAATACATTTGTCCGTTTACAAATTCGCAAACAGCGAAGGTAGACTCGGGATGCAGCGGGGCTTGTCAGGTCATTGGACAGCTGTCGTCGCTACAGGGAAATAGCTCTGGAAGTAAAAACAGGCATCCTACAATACAATCTTTGTTCCAACGTTGTGCTACCAATGCCAGTCCTGGACCCTAGATGCTGGAACAGTTAGAAAAAAAATGACTTCCACTGAGATGAAATGTGTTAGACGAATAGAGACGCCTGAGAGATAAGATCAGAAATGAAAAACTGAGGAAAAAAGCTAGGAATAACCGCCGCAATAGAATATATATATAGAAACAACAGATAAAATGGTTTGGCCACGTGACAAAGCAGAAAGATCAAAATACAACACAACGGGCCCTCAATAAACGTTGGGATAAAACCAGACCCAAAGGCCGACCACGAAAAAATGGATTGACTGAGTATTAGAATCACTGAAAAAACATGTCAGCAGCTGAGACGACCAGAAGAGCTAAGACCGCAAAGTATATCTCCCTCGACGCTGAAAGGCAAATGAGGAAGGAAAGTAGAAGAAGAAAGTTCGTTTACAATGCCCTGTGTTCAAATTGTTCCTCCTCCATTTCTTTCATCTTCCTCTTCCTTATTGTTATTGTCTTATTCTGATGTTTCTTCTGCTGCTGTACCTATTTTCTATGTTTAACAAACTACACAGATGAGCTCTATTCACCCCGAGATCTAGCAACCAAAATAAAGCCTCCACGAGCGCCCTTACCTAGCTCGTCTGCTCGTCTGTTAATTGCTTTTTGCGTGGTACCAGATTTATCATCACACTTTACGTGCTACATGCAAAACATGATTAGGAGCCTGGATCTCTTGCAGTCTGTGGAGGCGGGCAGTGGCCCTACTTGTTTTTTTTTTAAATTATGCTTCTTTTCCACTTTCTTTTTCTCCGTTGTGTAATTCCACACCCCCCCCCCCCCCTTTACCTCCCAACCTCCCGCCCTCGACACCTCATTCCAATGCTTGTTGTACATATCGTTCGTTACTAGTGTATGATGCAAATAACAGCAGTGACAAGTCCATATTGTCAATTGAGAAGTGGGTTGATGCCCTTGATAATTTTGAGAAGTGGGTTGATGCCCTTGATGACATTGAGGAGTGGGTTGATGCCGTTGATGATATTGAGAAGTGGGTTGATGCCCTTGATAACATTGAGAAGTGGGTTGATGCCGTTGATAACATTGAGAAGTGGGTTGATGCCCCTGATAACATTGAGAAGTGAATTAATTCCCTTGATGGTATTGAGAAGTGGGTTGATGCCCTTGATAACATTGAGAAGTGGGTTGATGCCCCTGATGACATTGAGAAGTGGGTTGATGTCCTTGATGATCTTGAGATGTGGGTTGATGCCCTTGATAACATTGAGAAGTGGGTTGATGCCCCTGATAACATTGAGAAGTGAATTAATTCCCTTGATGATATTGAGAAGTGGGTTGATTCCTTTAATGATATTGAGAAGTGGGTTGATGCACTTTATGATATTGAGAAGTGGGTTGATTCCCTTGATGATATTGAGAAGTGGGTTGATGCCCTTGATGACATTGAGAAGTGGGTTTATGTCCTTGATGATATTGAGAAGTGGGCTGATGCACTTTATGATATTGAGAAGTGGGTTGATGCACTTTATGATATTGAGAAGTGGGTTGATTCCCTTGATGATATTGAGAAGTGGGTTGATGCCCTTGATGATATTGAGAAGTGGGTTGATGCCGTTGATGATATTGAGAAGTGGGTTGATTCCTTTAATGATATTGAGAAGTGGGTTGATGCCCTTGATGATATTGAGAAGTGGGTTGATGCCGTTGATGATATTGAGAAGTGGGTTGATTCCTTTAATGATTTTGAGAAGTGGGTTGATGCCCTTGATGATATTGAGAAGTTTGTTGATGCCCTTGATGATAATGAGAAGGGGGCTGATGCACTTGATTATATTGAGAAGTGGGTTGATGCCTTTGATGGTATTGAGAAGTGAGTTTGATGCCTTTGGTAATATTGATAAGTGGGTTGATTCTCTTGATGATATTGAGAAGTGGGTTGATGCCCTTGATGATATTGAGAAGTGAGTTGATAATATAGAGAAGTGAGTTGATGCCCTTAATGATATTGAGAAGTGGGTTGATGTCCTTGATGATATTGAGAAGTGGGTTGATGCCCTTGATGATATTGAGAAGTGGGTTGATGCCCTTGATGATATTGAGAAGTGGGTTGATGCCCTTGATGATATTGAGAAGTGGGTTGATGCCCTTGATGATATTGAGAAGTGGGTTGATGCCCTTGATGATATTGAGAAGTGGGTTGATGCCCTTGATGTTATTGAAAAGTGGATTGATGCCCTTGATGATGTTCAAAATGTGTTCTCAAGTACATCATCAATACCTCCGCCGCTGCTTGCGGGAATACAGAAACACATGTAGCAAGTCACCACAATCTTCTATCAATCCTCTTCTTGACTTCCTACAAAACTATTCTCGTAAACTGTTCTAAGGCCTTCTTGGCTAATCGTTATTTTACTTTTGTTTCGTTTCTCTCCTACGTAAAGCTGTTACCATACCACTTTTCCTTTTTGTTTTAGATTTTCATCATCCTTATAATCATCATCTAGGGGACTGGTTGGTTTCGAGGCAAGGCGCCGGTCTCGAGACAGAGAGGTTGTGAGTTCAAATCCCGACTGAACCACTTGGGATTTGTATTTAACATTTCTCTCTGCGGCAACCACCCCTGGTCTCAGCAGCGAGGCCCGACTTGGAACGTTAATTACTTACGGACGGAAAAAAAAATATGAGTACCTTCAAAGATGGAGTTATCTGTACCTGTACGGCGAGGGACCCCTGTGCACACGGCTGCCAGGGAAAAATGGATTAACATGCACAATTCAGTTGCTAGTCTCTAGGGACTTCAGAGGTGAAAGCTGGCGAACGCAAAATTAAAAAAAAAAAAATCATCATCATCTCTTAAACTGTTCCATCTTCTCCCGCGCCCCTCAGTTTTCTTCCAGTTGTCACATTATATTCTGTTTCTTCCCACCAAGACAATGAAGAGGTTGACAAGAAATAAACAGACAATTCTACAAACAGAGTAAACAAGCTGGATGACATATAAACACAAATAAATACAGAAGCCATGAAGGAAAAGAAATAAGAAACTCGACGCCAGTCAAATTGGAGAACCAAGAGTGGTGAACACATTCGGCACACACACACTGGGCTTCTGGCGAAGGTGTCTGACATGATATAAACACAAGAATAAATACAACAGGTATGGCTTTTGGAACAACTTAAACAATTCAGCCAAGAAATAAATAAAAAGGGCTAAAGTAAAGATATGCGAGTGTTAAGTACTTTCATTGTTTGTATGTGGGTCTGTATTGATTATGGAACAACAGTAAAGGAAAAGACAAGACTGTCATTAATTCCTGTCAATTGTCTGAAGAAAATTACCAGATTTTTTTTTACCAAACAAAATAATAAACAAAGAACTTCTCAAGACATTGATAGTAGGCAGACATTGGTTATGGGGTCCTAGTTTATAAGTAAGTCACGTATAACGAATGACGTTGAAAGTCATGTATAATGAGTGACGTTGAAAGTCACGTAGAACGAGTGACGTTGAAAGTCACGTAGAACGAGTGATGTAGAAAGTCACGTATAACGAGTGACGTATAAAGTCACGTATAACGAGTGACATAGAAAGTCACGCATAACGAGTATAGCGCCAGTATTCTCGTTTTTCACTAACGTAAAGCACATTTTTTTAACGCCAGGCCGCCCTACTGTCCCAGGAACAAAAATCTCTAACTTAACTATAATTGTGAACTAACTCGAAGCCGGGCACAGCTGTTTTTTCTCACATTAAAGTCTATCTATCTTTCTTTTGTTCGCCCGAAGTATTGGCTATATCTGCAATGTCGTTTCCTGTATAAATGTTACTGTCTTTTGTAATTCTTGCAGTGGCCCATATAGTTTTGTCTGTAGTGTTGTATCTATGGGCCAATGGATTTTCCTCAGTCTACTACATTCAGTGCAGTCTTGAAGTATGTGTTCAGCAGTCTGGGGCGCCTGACCACATGTACATGTAGTTGAGGTGCCGATCTTGAATTTTGTATACATGTGACTATGGAGTCGATTGTGTCCTGTTCTGAGGCGTATAATGATAACTTGTTCATATCTATTCATATTATGAAAGGCATCCTTATTTGGGGCTTGTGGCGCTCTGATTAATTTGATTATCTGTTTCTTATGATGGTATGTAACTGGTGTATCTAGTTGTGCGCCTGTTGAACCTTTCTTTCCCAACTGATCTGCTTTTACTCATTTTCTAGTATTTCACAGTGACATGGGATCCATTGCAGGGCAACCCTGTGGTGCTTGCAGAGTTCAGTCAATAAGATCTGCAGATGTGGTAATTTTCTGGATTGTAGTGCCTGGAGTACTGATCTTACCTCTGTCAAAAACACTACAGGCTGTGGTCTAAGATTACTGTTCAGCAGTTTTTCTATTGCCAACTTTATTGCTTGTATTTCTGCATCATAATTGTGACAATATTTCCCTATTGCTATTTTATTCATATCCCTAGTGTTATTTGGGTACTCTATATATGCACCTGCTCCCCCATTCTTTACTGCATTCTGTGCTGATCCATCTGTGTACACACGAATCCATAGGTCTTGTGGGTATTCTTCATCCAAGAAACTGAGAGTTATTGTTTTTCGCGGTAGACTATTTTGTTCCTCTTTGTCAACTATTCCTTTAACTTCTGTCCGTATTTGTATTGATAATCCTGATTCCTCTGTCCAGGAAGTCTATTCTGGTATGGGCAGTAGGGGGTTAACAACTCTTGGCATGTCTGGTGTTTGTCTACTAATACGCTTGACTTGGTGGATAAAACTGCTTCTCTTAAGTCGTCCCAATGCAAGATTTTGGAATCGGTCCTTCATTGGATATCTGGTCATTCATGCAAATTTTTCTGCCTGTATCAGCACCTTTGTGTCCCTCCATTCTCTCAGTGCTGGTAACCTCCACAATTTCTCCATCTCCAATATTGGCATTGATTTCATTGCTCCTGTGATGACCCTAAGTGTCTGGTTTTGTACTTTGTCCAGTTCTTGCAGTGTGGTGTTTGATGCTGAGCACCATGCAGATGATCCATATTCTAAATGTGGGCGTATACTCTGATGGTAAACTTTACTGAGTATTTTCCCACTCGCACCTCATGTGGTTCCACACATCTTTCTTAGAATAGCCAACTTCCTCCTTGCTTTTTGGGTTGCCTTATTTATTTGCTGTTTCCAAGATATTTTGTTGTCAAATGTGACTCCGAGATACGTAGCTTGTATGTCTTCTTTCACAGGCTCATTGTTTATGTAGATGGTTCCTGCTTTTTGTTTTGGGAAGAGAGTGAAAAGTGTAGTACTGCATTTGTCTGTATTGATGCTAATACACCATCTATTTGTCAATGAATTCAGTGCATTCATAGCTCTTTGTAGCAATTTGGAGGCCACTGTCGCATACTCCTCTGTGCACCACATTACCAAGTCATCTGCATACATTGCCACTTTTGATGTCATGTGGTAGTTCAGTAACTAGGTCATTGATGTAGATCAGAAAAAGTGTTGGCGATAGTACCCCTACCTGTGGAACGCCCTGGCGCAGTAAAACCTTCTTACTCTTAAGACCATCTCATTTTGCACCACTAAAAAGACTGGTCGATGGTCGCTGCCTCCAAGTTGTTTCCCAACAATACGTGTGATATTCCAATCCAGGTTTGGTGAATGGAAAGCAATGTCTGGTGTAGATGTGGTATGCCATGATCTGGAGTAGAATGTTGGTGGATCTGTTGTCTGGTTTAATAGTATAAGCCCATTGTCATCCTGCCAATTTTCAAGTTCTTCATCTCTCTTGTCCATATGTTCATAGCTCCAGCTCTGTGAATGGCTGTTAAAGTCTCCACATACAAGTATTCTTTCTTTTAATGTAATTGTGTCAAGTGCTAGTGGGCGGTCACTCGGACAGTAGTAGTTAAGTAGATGAAAGTCTGTATTTACTGTCCTGAGGTGCAGTATTTGATATTCCGCCCCATCCATATACACTTGAATCTGACATGCATTGATGCTTTTCTTTACAAGTGTCAATATTCCACCCTTTTGTCTGTTTTTTTTTTCTCTCAGATCGGTAGCACTGATATCCCATAATCGTCAAGGCTATGTCGTTGTTTAGATGGGTTTCCTGCAAACAGCATATGCTTACTTGTTCTTCATGCAGCATATTTTCTAATTCTATCTTTTTACTGTACCCATCTCTTTTGCTGTTGATGCTTTCCGCATTCCAGTGCATTATTTTGAGTGGTCTTATTTTGGATTGGCCAGTAGCTCTATTCTCTCGCACCCTGACTCCACAGAGCGGTTGAGAAGGACATCCAGTAATAGAGGTTAGGCTCTTTCGAGGCTGAGGGCCCGGCGCTGCACCTGCCTGAGTGTCCATCACAGGGCGAGTGCCATATCGATTTGCGGTTATAGACATACTTCCCATTGGCGTGAGTGCGTGGCATCCTGATTGTTGTAGTGCGCCTTTTGGCTGGTTGCCTCCGACTTCAACACTTAAACTTGCTAGAGCAGACTGTGATCTTGCTCGGGTGTAGGAAGGCCTGGCCAGTCTTGGTTTTCAGTCCCTGGTTACTGGTAAGCCCCATCCCCACGACAAGGAGCTGACCTTGATGAGGTTACATTAAAGTGACATTTTAGTTCTAAACTTAGAAAGTTTGCAACATTTAGGGTAACGATATCCCGAGCTACGTGCGCTGCACTCAATCTTACAATTTATATTTTATGGAAGTTGTTTGAATTGTGACACCGAACACAAGACCTGAAAATTAAAAGTAAAAGTCGATGTATGAATGATACTTTGGTAGCCAATACTCATAGCGCAAAGAGTGGCAATTCTGAGGTTTCGGGGGATGAAGATTCACCTTTTAACCACAACAGTTTTTACTTTTTAAGAAACACATTTCTCTAATTTCTTTGAACGCATAACGAATGAAACATGTTTTGTTCTATTTTCCTGGAAAGACACAAATAACGCATTAATTAAAGCAGCGATAAACAACTGTGTCAGATGGTCCGGGGGAGGGGGGGATCGCTGAAATGAACCTGGAACCTTGTGGTCAGTAGCGAATACATTGACCACTACCATCGTCTGTAACATTGATCATTTATGAAATCATGATTTCTATTGGTGATGGGAAATGTGCAACTGCAATAAGCAAACGAATAGGAATAGCAAAAAGTAATTTTAATGTCATGAAGAACATACTAACTTCAAAACAAATAACACCAGGGCTAAAACTAAGAATAGCAAAATGTTATGTCTTCTTAACATTCCCATATGGTGCAGAAACATGTACATTAGACAGAGAACTGAAATCTTTGAAATGTGGATATATAGAAGAATAGGTAGAATTGGATGGAAGGAAAAGAAAACAAACGATGAAGTCTTAAAACAACTAAAAATGAAAAGAGAACTACTAAGCACAATTCAAACAAGACAAATGCGATTTTTGGGCCATATTAAAAGACACAACAGCCTACTAAAAGTAATCCTGGAGGGGAAAATACAAGATAAAAGAAGCAGAGGCAGCCCAAGACTAACATGGACGAGTAACATCAAAAGATGGACAAACCAGCCTATGACAACCTGCACCATCAAAGAAAGAGACAGGGCAGAATGGCGCTCCATTATAGCCAACCTTCGTTGCGGAGATGGCACTCGATGATGATGATGATTTGGATTGGTTGGCTAGCTTTCGGGTCCTTTGTCATTTCTTGACGAGGCACGATTCGTCCAATCTCAGAATGTCCTCTGGGTTACATTAGACCGCTATTGACATTACAAATAAAGAAATACAATTGTAGCTGAAACAACATTTTTATTATCGGTTGTGAACTTGTCTCCTGTCAACATGTTCCGGTCAATATTTATATCTATTTATTTATTATATATATATTTATTATTATAGCATTTAAGGACAAGAGTCGATCCTGATCGACGGCTTCCAGGTTCACCCAGCCTTTAAAGAGTGCCGGATTTTTTATGGGAAAGTAAAGCGGCACGGGTGTAATACCGGCCACATTACCCCAAAAATAATGTGTCGAAGGTTTATAAAAATTATGGTCACTAACACCATATTCCCTATTACGCCACTTGGCGTCCAGGGGAGATACGCTGTGCGGACTGTTGCTCTCCTGTTGGCCTCTCCTGTTATGCTATAAGTTTCCATTATATTCAGTTATCGACAGCTACGAAGAGTAATGAAAACATTCTGAAGAAGGCCAAAGCAAAGAGAAAGCCATTTTCCATATTAGGAAAAAACAATCATAATTTTTTGGCCATGTAATGAGAAAGGAACATTTAGAATATATTGTGACAACTGGGAAAGTTGAGCGACGAAGAGATAGAGGGAAGCAAAGAGAAAAGATACCAGACAGCTTAAGAGAATGGCTTAGCAGAACAACAGAAATGATAAATAACTGTTGAGATCGAAAGTTGTGGAGAGACACGATCACCTACGCCAGCAGGCATGGTACTTGATGATGATTGATATTCAATCCATCTTTTTCGTGGTCGGCCCGTGGATCCGGTGTTCTGGTATGTTTGTTGCTGACTCGTCGTGTCACAGTTAGTCATTATGTTTTATCACGTGGCCAATCCGTTTTATCTGTTACTTTTAAAATATATTCAGAATACTCTTCTTCTTTGTTTTTTTCTGGCGTGTGGGGTAATTATTCACTTCTGATCTTGTCTCTCAAGCTGTTTCCTGTCATGTGACTAACACATTTTACTTCAGTAGTGATTATTTTCTGAACGTTCCCGAGTGTAGTGTTAAAATCTGACGTATGTGGCACAAGTTAGCGTGAAGACTAGCGCCTAAAATAAAATGTGGCTCTAAGAATTCTGAAATCTGGCATCAGACTCGGCACTAGCTAGAACGGATCAACCGAGAAGACTAACAAATGTGTGGAATTAGTGAACTGCGACAAACATCAACTTACGATCTTTTTTTTTCCAGAGACTAAACATTTTTAGAATTGACATTTAAATGAAAAACGTCTTATGCAACAAATCTATGGCAATAGAAATGAGAAAGAGAGTTTTTCGGTGCTATATAGAGCCAATTCTGACCTATGGAAGCGAATCTTAGACAGTAAACACGGAAATGAAAAGACGATTAGATGCAACAGAGATTGGATTTCTCAGAAAAAGTTTGAATGTTCCCTGTACAGCTGAAAAGACCAACGAGGAAATACGCAAAGAGGCCAACAGAAAAAGGGAGCTCCTAAGAACATCAGAAAAAAAACAATCAACATTTTTCGGGCACATCATGAGAAGAGGAAAGTTGGAATACTTGGTTACAACTGGTAAAATACAGGGAAAAAGAGATCGCGGACGACAAAGAGAGAAAATACTAGATAGCTTGGTGTTATGGCATGGAAAACAGTCAACAACAGAATTGATACGATGTACTGTGGATAGAAGATTGTGGAAGGGCAAGATCGCCTACGTCAACCTGTATGGTACATGATGATGATGAAACATATTTAGCCCTGCTCCATGCGCCTTGTTTTCTTTACCACGTCAGTCTGCTACATAAGGATTAACAGTTCCGTGTAAATTATTATGATTTATTGCTTGAACTTTTTTTTCCCTTTTGAACATTTGCACCATTTACGACCACCTGAGTTCTCCAAATGGACGAGTCGACCCTGAAAAATTCAAACAAATCTACTAAAAAGAGGTAAATTTACTGTGAAAACATGGCCTAGATTATTCATAATTGTGCCCGCGCGCAAATTCTTCGTTGTATTAATAAAACGGGAAGTGAAATGCGTTGACAAAGAAGTGTATCGACAAAAAGGGGCTGAAGGGAAGCAGTGCACCAGGTGAACACCGAACCGGTTACATTTAAGTTAGTTTTAATAAGCGTCCTCTCAGCGTACACTTTATCGTCCTGTGTGTGTGTGTCGCTGTTTCACGCTCTTTAAACAGGCGGTTATTTGTGAGGAATACCGTGTTTTTTTATTATAATTGTGTGATTTAGTTTCCAAATTATAACCGCTTGCAGTGTTTGTTTGTGGTTTAGGTCTGCCATGATATTAATACTTTACGTGATAAGTTGTTAAAAAGGGGCCAGTGCTTGTTTTTGTCTTTCCTTAACCTAACTCATCAGTGAATCAGGTATTTATTCCTTCTTCCACTGGTTCCATTGAGGATCATCTAGGTGTGATCAAACTTATCTTCTCAAAACTGCCAAGTTTACGCGTTACCGCCACGCCACTGACACTCTTGCATAAGTTACTATTGTGTCAGTATTTTAAGTCTAAGTACAGTGAGGGGTGATATGTGGATATACAAGAGAGTGGCACTTCTAATACCAATATATGATTATCTGACATACAGGTGAGTAATTAGTCTACACACATGTAATAAGATGATATACATGGGAGTATTAAATCTATATTCATAGGAGTAATGTACAAAATAAGAGTAATATAAACAGCAGAAAATATTAAATCTAATGTGGACGAGTAACATAAGTCCACAAACAGTCGAGTAATAGATTTAATTCAGGCAGATAAAATAAATTTACAAACAGGCGAGTAATAGATTTAATTCAGGCAGATAAAATAAGTTTACAAACAGGCGAGTAATAGATTTAATTCAGGCAGATAAAATAAGTTTACAAACAGGCGAGTAATAGATTTAATTCAGGCAGATAAAATAAGTTTACAAACAGGCGAGTAATAGATTTAATTTAGGCAGATAAAATAAGTTTACAAACAGGCGAGTAATAGATTTAATTTAGGCAGATAAAATAAGTTTACAAACAGGCGAGTAATAGATTTAATTTAGGCAGATAAAATAAGTTTACAAACAGGCGAGTAATAGATTTAATTTAGGCAAATAAAATAAGTTTACAAACAGGCGAGTAATAGATTTAATTTAGGCAGATAAAATAAGTTTACAAACAGGCGAGTAATAGATTTAATTCAGGCAGATAAAATAAGTTTACAAACAGGCGAGTAATAGATTTAATTTAGGCAGATAAAATAAGTTTACAAACAGGCGAGTAATAGATTTAATTTAGGCAAATAAAATCAGTTTACAAACAGGCGAGTAATAGATTTAATTCAGGCAGATAAAATAAGTTTACAAACAGGCGAGTAATAGATTTAATTTAGGCAGATAAAATAAGTTTACAAACAGGCGAGTAATAGATTTAATTTAGGCAAATAAAATCAGTTTACAAACAGGCGAGTAATAGATTTAATTTAGGCAGATAAAATAGGTTTACAAACAGACGAGTAATAGATTTAATTTAGGCAGATAAAATAAGTTTACAAACAGGCGAGTAATAGATTTAATTTAGGCAAATAAAATAAGTTTACAAACAGGCGAGTAATAGATTTAATTTAGGCAGATAAAATAAGTTTACAAACAGACGAATAATAGATCTCTAAATCAGAGTAATGGGTATATATCCTAGTGAGTAATAAAAGTGTACAAACAAGTAAGTAAGTAATACGTGTTTATTGAAGTTAGTGATATATGTGTAACAGTAGGTGAGTAATGAATCTGTATAACGATGAATATAGTGTCCTTAAACATGTCTCTGAAAATGATATGCACGCGTAAGGTGAGTGATAGATTTATACACAGTTGAGTGATGTGTCTAATTATATGTGAGTAATAAGTATTTACATACAAATGATTGTTATGATGCATGCATGCATAGGATAGCGACAATACATCTTTACACGTGGATATCGATATTTATCTCTGCATATCCGTGCTGCTGCACAATTTCATTGGAACTTTATGCGACGATGATCCACGTTGTTTCATTTACAACTCATCAGCATCATCATCGTTGAGTGCCGTCTCCGCGACGAAGGTTGGCTACCATGGAGCGCCATTCTGCTCTGTCTCTTTCTTTGATGGTGCAGGTTGTCATAGGCTGACTTGTCCATCTTTTGATGTTACTCGTCCATGTTAGTCTTGGTCTGCCTCTGCCTCTGTTACCTTGTATTTTCCCCTTCAGGATTACTTTTAGTAGGCTGTTGTGTCTTTTAACATGGCCCAAAAATCGCATTTATCTTGTTTGAATTGTGCTTCGTAGTTCTCTTTTCATTTTTAGTTATTTTACGACCTCATCGTTTGTTTTCTTTTCTTTCCATCTAATTCTACCTATTCTTCTATATATCCACATTTCAAAGATTTAAATTTTCTGTTTTGTTTTCTTGTCTAATGTCCATGTTTCTGCACCATACAGGAATGTTGAAAAGATATAACATTTTACTATTCTCTGTTTTAGCGCTGGTGTTATTTTCATTTACAGCTACTATTCCCAATCAACGACATAAACATATATATGGTGTTTACTTAACAACACTGGTGCACCAGTCTCCTTCATCATCTTATATTATAAACTTATATTTGTAACCTTTAGTATTGTGTTTGGTCAATGTAATTTGTCGTTGTTTGCTTTCGCAAGCTTTATAACTCTAGGTTAGGTCCCTCAAATCTGAACTGTGTGTGAGCATTTTATTTAAAACATTTTTCACACTGGCAGCCGAGCGCTAAGTTGTCCCTCGCCATACAGGCAGATAATTTCCGACTTCAGAGGTACTTTCATTCTCTTGTTAAACGTCTGGTATTTTGCCGCCCCCCCCTCGCCCACCCCCCAACAATTTTTCCTGGGCTGAGGCCATTCTTGGCCAGTTCTTTTCGATTTTTTTTCGTTCGCCAGCTGCTATAATACGCCAGCTCTAGGAAAAGAATTGTGTGTGTTGATCCGTTTTTCCTTGGCAGCTGAGTGCACAGAGGTCCCTCGCCGCACAGGCAGATAACTCTGACGTCGGAGGTGCTCATATATATTTTTTGTCCGTCGATGTGTAATTGACGTTTCAAGCCGGGCCTCGCTGCTGAGACCAGAGTGGTTGCCGCAGAGAGAAATCACAAAAAAAAAAAATCCCAACTGGTGCAGACGGGATTTGAACTCGCAACTTATCTGTTTCGAGACCGGCGTCTTGCCTTGAGACCAACCAGTCCCCGCGATCTTTCAGATTTACAATAGCCAAGGGTTCTCGAACGTGCGCAGAGTGCACACGGAGTATTCTTTTTTTTCCGTTATCAGAAAAGGGCCAGATTTCCGGACCTCACTAGCCAGGGAGCAGAGGAGGGTTAAGTCATGAAGGGTCTACGGGTTCAAAGTGAACAATTCCGTCGCGTATTGTGACATTCGAACCTGGACCTTCATGACCTTCGTACCTCTAGGCCATCCAGACCCCCACCCCCCTCACCCTTCCTCTTTCCATCTCCGACAATGTTCAGTGAGAAAGAAGAGTCAGAGACCCTCGACAAGCCTCGGGTTGTGGTGTGCAGGAAATATGCTATCGTCCAGATTTGTTTGGTTTTTACACATTTTGGAGTAATGATGAAGGTCATTCCCTTCCTTTCTCTCTCTCACTCTCTCTCTCTCACTCTCTCTCTCTCACTCTCTCTCTCTCACTCTCTCTCTCACTCTCTCTCTCTCTCTTTCTCTCACTCTTTCTCCACTCTCAAAAGAAATAATTAATTAGTTAATTAAAAATTATATATATATAATTTTAATTAACTAATTAATTATTTTTTTAAGATTAAAAAAAATAATTAATTAAAAAATTTCTCTCTCTGCGATCAGGACTCAATCAGAGTAGGACTCCAGGTTCCTGCACGAAGACAGCTGTCTGTTTAAGCCTGTTAGATCCACTCCGCTTGAATACCTGTTAAAACGTTGCACTGTGTTCTGCGCCAGTGGCCCAGTGCATCCGATTTCAGCCAGCATTTTGTTCAGGTTTGCTTTCCTTAGTCTTTGATTGTCCCCAATCTTCCTGCAAGGCAGCAGATGATCTTTTCTGTAGGGGGATTCTGCCCTTAGATGGTCGGCCCTCACAGATTTACGAGCACCATCTGCCCGAGTCACTAGAGGTGACTAACACAGACATGCGACTTGTAATATGTGGAAACTGTAACTAGGAACAATTTTCATGCACAGCCTCCAACTTTTCCCGCCGCCTATCCCCATATACCGGTAAGTCACGCCCTCTTGAAAATGATGATCGTCGTAGCACTTGATGATGTTAGGCCATAGTTAATGACTCCAATTCCGAACATTTAGATACACAGTCAGTCGTCAAATTATCCCCGTCGCACATCAAACAGCAAACCGTAAGATTTGCGCACGGCCGGTTTAGGGAACCATTACGATGACGTTGCACACAACAATGTCGCCGAACACATAATCTCGCTCCCTTTAGATTTATGTCTGATAACTCTAGTGTAAGCAGCCCACGACGAACAAAACACGAAGCAACTTCCCCGAAGAGACTAAACTGCGGCTGACGAAGTAGTTTACATTAATGTGTAACATGGAAATAACTTGCGTCAAAGAATTCCAACAACGGTCATGAACAGCACCAATGTGACGTAAAGCGCAGATCAAGTCTAGACGGTGGAAGGTCTCATTCACAACACTTGATTTGTCAAAAACGGACTGTTGTCAGCCTACGACCTCGCTTTAGCAACACAGATGTATTGGGTATATCATCATTTTGACTTTAACGCATACAATTGCAAAGGAGATCCGAAATTAATCAGACCCTGGGTGCACTTTCTGCAGCGATCGAGAGGACGTGGACTAGATCCGCCATCTTGGAGACGGAAGTCAAAAAAAAAATTTCTAATACCCAAATAATGAAGGATGATACCATAAACACAGATCTATGGAAGGAAGGCAGGGGCTGGGAAAGAACTCGACTTCCTGTTCTGAAGTGTGACCAGTTGATGCTCTATCGATTCTATCAATGTCATATTTGTGGTTCCACATTTATTTTTTAGCTAAACAGGAAAATCGCCTGCGAGCGCGAACGAGCACCGTAGCACCTGCGATGTTCTTTTTTTCATAATTTCCGAAAATTGTTTGCGTTACTTACGTATGCGAAATATGGAGGATAACTCGAGTTGCTGCAAGAAAATGTCATAATTTTGGGTGAAATGCTACAGAAGAATACTTCATATAAGTTGAATAGACAAAAAGAGTAAATAAAAAATTTAAACGAAGTGAAACTGACGCAATCTTTTTAGTTAAATTAACGAAACAAACTAAATGACAGTGTTTCGATCATCTTCGTCTTCTTCTTCTACCTTTTTTAGCTCCCAGTGGAGCATAGGTCTTCAACAAACACTTTCCAAGTCGTTCTGTTTCTTGCCATTCTTTTAAGATCATTCCATGTCTTTCCCATCATCTTCATATCTGCTTCTATCTGTCTTCTCCAAGAATTCCTTAGTCTTCCTCTTTGTCTTTTCCCCTGGGGATTCCAAAAAAGGGCCTGTTGTGTAATACTCTCAATTGGCTTCCGTAGTGTGTGTCCTATCCAGCGCCATCGTCTTCGCTGTATCTCTTTATCCACTGGTGTTTGACTGGTACATTTCCATAATTTTATGTTAGTGATTTTGTCCTGCCATTTCCATCCTTTTATTCTGTGTAAGCATCCATTAATGAAAGTCTGTATCTTCGTGATTGTCAATTTTGTTGTTCTCCATGTTTCACAGCCATATAATAGGACCGCTTTAACATCTGAGTTGAAAATTTTTGTTTCTGTATTTAACCTAATCTCTTTGGATTTCCATGTTTCCCAGTGCAATGAAAGCTCCTCTTGCTTTTGATATCCTTATCTTGGTATCATTTTATCTTTGATTTGTCCATGTTTGTGAAGTTTTTTTTCGGCTTATGCTTTTTTACAGTATGGGATAGCCAGTCCCATGCCCAACCCTCCTTTCTCGCCTCTTACGAACATGCCTGGTAGGGTGCAACGACACTATTCTTTACTCCCCTTTCGGGCCCCTGCAGCGCACGGGCGGTGCTTCGATCATATCAAATGTTAATTGGATACTGAATGATCTATCACGTGGGATGTAGTTCGTGGATAGTGAAGTAGTGGTCGACGGACGACGGGACCAAGATATCAAGAGTTCCTTACAGACCACACTCACAGAGACAGACAGCAGAACTAAACAACATTCAAACTGGCAGTTAAATAGCTACGCTTCCGTTTCAGCATAGTAGTAAAAAGAAAAGAAAAGTAAAGAGCCGTGTCACGCCAAGAGGCGTATAAGGAATATGGTGTTAGTGGCCATAATTTTTACAAACCTTCGGCACATGATTTTTGGGGTAATGTGGACGATGTTACACACGTGCCACTTTAATTTCCCAGAAAAAAAAATCCGGTACCCATTTAAGGCTGGGCGAACCCGAAAGCCGTCAATCAGGGTCGAATCTTACCTCTTGTCGTTTGTAGTCCAGTTCACTAACCACTGAGCTATCGCGGCTCCCTTTCGTTTCAGCATGCTAATTAACAATGATGCTGATGATAATGATGAATGATTATGATGATTAATATGATTAAAATTATGTGATGAATTTTAGTTGTTTTTTTTTTTACGTTTTCTGCTTTAAAAAAATTGTTGAACAACAGTAATAATTTCCATGCTCACTCAGAAAACAGGACATAACGTTTTATCGTTCGTTTCCAATAGGTTTTGGCACTCAATCTCACCTACTTTTATTGATGAATTCTCGTAGGGGAAAACCATCGATCCCTACTAATGGGAATCTAAACGGTTAATACCTTATATCCCAATACCACAGTGCTATAACGACTCCCTACGATTCATTTCTTTGTCCCTGTTCGTGTGCAGTAAACTGCCAGCGAGGTTTATTAAACATCGATCTGTGTAATCTTATAAAGCAAATGTTCAACATCTGCTGCAACATATATACGACGAATACAGAAACCCACATAACCGTCCCCAGTTGTACTCCAGCACACGCTGTATGGAGATGTTAGTAACCTTGGCCCGATCACTGATTTCTTTAAACTTAATGTGAATGGTGTTCAAAAGTGTGCACAGTTAAAGAAAGAATCAAACTCTTGTATGTATATTCTAAGCTATAGCAAAAATTATATTATATATATTTTAGTATTTGAAAATTTGCATGAAGTATATATCTATAATGTGGGAGCCGCGATAGCTCAGTGGTTAGTGAACTGGACTACAAAGGACAAATGGTAGGGTTCGATTCCAACCGACGGCTCCGGTTCACCCAGCTTTAATGTGTACCGGATTTTTTTATGGGAAAGTAAAGCGGCACGGGCGTAATACCGACCACATTACTCAAAAAATCAGGTGCCAAAGGTCTGTAAAATTTATGGTCACTAACACCATATTCGCTATACGCCACTTGGTGTGACGAGGGCACTTTACTTTATATATATATATATATATATATATATATATATATATATATTATCTTATATTATATATATATAATAAATAAAAATATTGAATGATATCTACAACAGCGGATATATACCAGACGACATGCTCATATCAATATTCATAGCCCTGCCAAAGAAATCGGGTGCGATTGAATGCGATGATTATCGCACAATAAACCTTATGAGTCATATGACCAAGATATTACAAAGAATCATCATGCGAAGAGTGCGAAACAAAATCAGTCCAGAAATTAGCGATGAACGGTGTGGTTTTGTTAGAGATAAAGGAACAAGCAATGCCATTTACATAATAAAAGATCTTTAGTAGAGAGAGCCATAGAGGTGAAAACAGATCTATACCTATGTTTCATAGATTACACTAAGGCATTTAACAAAGTAAAGCACCAAGAAATAATCAACATTTTAGAAAGCATAAACGTAGACAGCAAAGATTTAAGAATAATAAAGAACATGTATTAGCAACAAACAGCGGCCATAAGAAGTGGAAACCAATTGGAAATGTTTCAACAAATAACCCAGGGTGTTAGACAAGGTTGTGTGCTGTCACCAGATTTGTTTAATATTTGTAGTGAGACTATCTTAAGATCCATAAGGGACATGCCTGAAATAACAATTGGAGGTAATAATATAAATAATCTAAGGTATGCTGATGATACAGTCTTAATCGCTAAGAGTGAAAATGAGTTACAAGAAATGTTAGACATTATAGTGAAAGAAAGCAAAAATAAAGGACTCAGCCTTAATAGCAAAAAGACAGAGGTAATGGAAGTACAACTTGCAAAAAAGAAAAATACATCACCTCAGTGCAAAATAAAGACAAGTGGAACAATATTAAAACAGGTAAATGAATTTAAATATCTGGGAACATTGTTAACCTCAGATGATAGATGTACAGCTGAGGTGAGATGCAGAATGGTTTAGGCAAAAGCAGCTTTCCCACAAATAATTAGGAAGATAATGTGCAATCCATTTTTGACAAAAGAAACAAGAAAAGGAGTTCTTAAATGTTATTTAGAGCCAGTCTTAACATATGGATTTGAATCATGAACAATACAGACAAGAAAATCACTGGAGGCTGTAGAGATGTGGTTTTACAGAAGAGTGTTGAGAATACCACGGACAGCTAAGAGGAGAAATGAAAACGTTTTGAAAGAGGCCAAAACAAAAAGATAGCTAAATTCCAATATTAGGAAGAAACAATCATCATTTTTGGCCATATAATTAGAATGGAACAGCTGGAATATATTGTAACAGCTGGAAAAATCGAGAGACGAAGAGATAGAGGAAGGCAAAGAGAAAAGATACCATACAACTTAAAAGAATGGACTTGGCAGAAGGTCAACAACAGAAATGATAAATAACTGTCGAGATGGAAAGTTGTGAAGAGACATGATCACCTACGCCAGCAGACACGGTGCTTGATGATGATGATGATGATGATATATATACAATGTTAGCGGCGACAGTTCACAGAACTGTGAAAGGTATATGTTAAATTATCAACCCAGATGGGTTTATTTTCCCTTGTTAGAGATGCGCAAATATGCAATATAGTAACAAGGCATTTTTATGTCGTTTTTTGAAGACATTTTTGGGCTATCCCCGGCGCCGTGCTGTGTCGTACTTATAATTTGTGTTGTAAAGTACTTGCAAGGTTCTCACCGAAGACACAACTAAAATTTTCATCGTTATATAGAATTCAACATGTGGCTGCCCTGCTGCCTTGAAGGCATGCCCGGGAGAGTAAAAGGCTAAGGGAGGGTACCCCGAAGTAAAACAACCCCACTGCCTTGTGGGTGAGACTTTTTAGTCAAAGGCTAGTGAAGCCAACCGTAAACAAACCGACGGAAGGCAACAGAGAACCATCGTCCTAATTTCTTTGTACAATCATGATATTATCACCTACGCCAGCACCCGGTACTTGATGATGATAATGAAAGAATTCAAAATATCGTGGTTGTTGAAGTAAACAAATATGACAGAAACGATATGTTGAGTCTGTTGTATTTTTCTTGCGAAGTGTGTCAGATAGTAGATCTATATTCGCCTGGAAATTCTTCATTACTATGGAGTGTTGCGCCGAAAGCCACACCAGTCGAACGTTTTTAATCAACTACCGGTTAGGTGGCATATTATTTCGTATTTATTTCAGCACAGTTGTTTGTCATTGATACGTTAGTTGATTTGAACATTTGCTACTTCCAGGAAGATACACGCACACACTTTTTTGATACATTCAAAAGTGAATAGAAAAAGTGGAATCTCAAAATATAAAAATTCTGTGTGGCTAAAAATAGAATACTGCACCCTAAGAAACACTTGGATTAGCACATCTTTGATCTTTTTGTTACGTGCATTAACTACTAACATGTAACACATTAACACATACATATTGACTGTAACTAGGGGTAGGGTCTGATCCAAACCGACGGCTTCCGGGTTCACCCAGCCTTAAATGGGTACCGGATTCTTTTCTGGGAAAGTAAAGCGGCACGGGCGTAATACCGACCACATTACCCCAGAAATCATGTGCTGAAGGTCTGTAAAATTTATGGTCACTAACACCATATTCCCTATACGCCACTTGGCGTAACGGTGGTTCTTTACTTTACTTATTGACTGTAACTAAACAAAATATTGACGTTTTGTACATGATATCACACAAGAAAATCACTGGAGTCTGTAGAAATGTATTTTACAGAAGAATGTTCAGAATACCATGGACAGCTAAGAAGAGTAATGAAAACGTTCTGAAAGAAGCCAAAGCAAAAGGAGAGCTTATTTCCAATATTAGGAAGAAACAATCATTATTTTTTGGGGCCATGCAATGAGAAGAGAACAGCTGGAATATATTGTAACAGCTGGGAAAATTGAGGGACGAACAGATAGAGGGAAGTAAGAGGAAAGATAATTCACAGCTTAAGTGAATGGCTTGGCAGAAGGTCAATAACAGAAATGATAAATAACTGTCGAGATCGAGAGTTATGGAGAGACATGATCACCTAAGCCAGCAGGCATGAAACTTGATGTTGATGATGTGATGTCACAAATTGAAACCACTCCCATAAAGTATCAATTTAAAGAATGAAGGAAATGTGCAAGACTCATGACATCTTCATCCATAAACGACGCAACATTTCCAAGATTGAACTAAAATATCACTTTGCGATGAAAACAAACAGATGGTGCAGATGCACATTATGCACGCCTTTACCTTGACCTTCAAAGTTATACTCATAATGAAATTATAATTTTCCCGCTGCTAAAAATGCGCAAGAGACCAAAGCACCGCCTTTTCGACCAATGTTGATTTGGGTAAACATTAACATGTACACGTGTCACCGACTTGTGACATCTGCTGCAAGCTTATCGACGTACACATAACTAAAGAAATCAGTATATAGAAGCCTTTTCTTAATCTAATGAACATTTTTTGTCCTAAACACGGCCATCTATAATATTAAGGCCAGCGGGAAGAAAGGGATTGAGTTATTAGCGGGTCATCATCATTGCACTCCGAACATGTCCATAGGTGCTCAGATCCCCTCCTCAGTAAGTCCCGCAGTGTCCAGCGACTGACGACTCCAGGTTGGTTGATAAGCCTTCTTACACGACCACTAAGTTTCTCGTTCTGGCCGTGCCCATCTTAACTCCCATTTCCTCATCCGAAGAAGTGACGTGAATCTGTGTTTGTCGAAGTCCTGTGCTCTTCCCACATCTCGGAGGGCATTGATGATATCCGCCCGATCCATTGGTTGCCCGTCCTCAACGACAGCGCAGCTAGCCAACCTGTCCGCTCTTTCATTTTCTGATTTCTGAGAAAACCCCCACAATCATGATGTCTTCAGCTATGCTAGCTATCGAAAACTGACGTGATTGTTGTCACGAATGACCCTACCGGCAAACCCGATAACGTCACAAACTTGGGGTGATTTCTTTCTGTCCGCTGACCTTACAACTATAGATGGCAGTGGTCTTAATATGGAACTGTTGGGAGCTTTGTATGCAGCCCGGATCAAGGCAGCATAGTAGTAGTAGTAGCCTCCGTCAGTCATAGTTGACTATGGATTTTTCAGCGCCCCTAGAAATGTTATTTTTTTCTTTTCTTTTTTTTCGTCGTGTATTCTCTTTCTCCGTGAATCTGTCTGCTTCTTCTTTGAGGTGAACCTTTAGAGTGTGTTTCCAGAGATTGCGGTCTGCAGCTTTGTCTTCACATGCTGCAGGGTTTATGTTCAGAGTCTTCATGTCGCGTTTACACACATCTACGAATCCAAGTTTTGGGCGCCCCCTAGTTCTTTTACCATCTGCCAGTTGTCCATACAGTATATCTTTCGGTATGCGGCCATCTTTCATACGGTGTACATGGCCAAGCCAGCGTAACCTACGTTGTTTGAGCAGCGTGTAGATATTCGGTAGGCCTGTGCAGGTCATGACCTCCACGTTTGTCACTTTATCCTTCCAGGTGATACCAAGAATAAGGCGTAGACATCGCATATGGAATGCATTTAGCCTTCTCTCCTGCTTAACATAGGTTGTCCAAGATTCGCTGCCATACATGAGGATACTAATTATGTAGGCATTGTACACTGCGGCTTTTGTTTTAATTGTCAGTTTGTTGTTTTGCCAGACACGCCTAGAAAGACGGGCAAAGGTGGTAGCAGCTTTACCAATACGAGTGTCAATTTCTGTATCTAAAGATAGTCTGTCGCTGATGATGGACTCCAGGTAGTTATACTGCCGCACGATATCAAGTTTATAGTTGTTGATAGAGATTTCAGGTGTTGCTTCGGTGTCCTGACCGAGTATGTTAGTTTTCTGCAAACTTATTGTTAGACCGAAGTCTCGGCAGGCATGCGCAAAGCGATGTACCATGCTCTGGAGTTCTTCCTGACTTTGCGTGACAAGTGCAGCGTTGTCAGCAAATAACAGATCTCTAATATAAATATGTCTGACCTTAGACCCTGCCTTTAGTCTTGAGATATTGAACAATCGACCATCAGATCTAGTATGCAGATAGACACCTTCATTCGCATGTGAGAATGCATGTTTTAACAGAACAGCGAAGAAGATTCCCAATAGAGTTGGAGCAAGAACGCATCCTTGCTTGACACCGCTGCATATGCTGAAGGGTTGTGATGTGCTGCCATCGTATTGGATGGTGCCCTTCATGTCCTCGTGAAACGATTTGACTAACGTCAGTAGAGTATGTGGGCAGCCTATTTTGGAAAGTATTTTGAAAAGACCTTCTCTGCTGACAAGGTGAAATGCCTTTGTAAGGTCGATAAAGGCTATGAAGAGAGGCTTTTTCTGCTCTCTAGATTTTTCTTGAAGTAGACGTAAAGAGAAAATCATGTCTGCAGTTGATCTTCCGGATCTGAAGCCACATTGCGATTCAGGATATACGCGTTCTGCGAGTTTTTGTAGCCTTCCTAAGAGGACTCTGGCGAAGGTCTTGCCGACGATGCTGAGTAGGGAGATGCCTCTGTAGTTGCTGCAGTCGCTTCTATCTCCTTTATTTTTGTAGAGAGTTACAATCACGGAGTCTCTCATATCTTGAGGAATGGCTTTCTCTTTCCAGCATTGATGTAGTACTTCAAGCAGGGGATGTAACAATGCACTTTTGCAGGATTTAATCAGAACGGGAGGGATCCCATCTTGTCCTGGAGCCTTGCCTGTGGCCAAGCTATCTATGGCCTTGCTAAGTTCCTCTACGGTTGGTTCAATGTCCAACTCTTCCATAGGTGGGTGACATTGTATGGCGTCAATTGCGTTTGATGTAACAGTGTTTTCTATTGAATAAAGTGAAGATTAATGTTCCACCCATTTTTCTATCTGTTTGCCTCTATCTGTTATTTTCTCCCCAGTGGATGACTTTAGTGGGGCAATAGTGTATTTTGTTGGTCCAAGGGCTTTCTTTATGCCATCATACATTACTTTTAGGTTTCCAGTTTGAGATGCAGTCTGGATGCTGTCGCTAAGCTGGAGCCATTACTCATTAGCACAGCGTCGAGCTGTTTGCTGGACTTTGTTTCTGGTCATTTTAATAGCCTGCAGAGTATTTGCATTAGGTGCGCGCTTGTGATCTAAGAAGAAGAAAGAAGCGTTTAATCTAAGAAGCGTTTAGCTTCGATTACGGGTGTCATAACATGGGAGTTGGCTTCAAACCAATCCTGAGACTTAAGTGTCAGTTTTCCAAAGATGCTAACCGCGTTGTTGTAGATGACGTTGCGGAGATGCTCCCACTTTTCCACAGCGCTGTTGTAGTGTTCATGGGCGCTTTGCGACTCCTTGAGGGTCTTTTTGAACTGCTCGACCAATCCAGAATGTGTTAGCTTGCTAGTGTCTATGCGAGGTTTCTTCTTTGGCTGCCTGGCATAGTGGAACCTCCTGGGCAGTAACTTGAGTTTGCAGCAGACTAGAGAATGATCCGAGTCACAGTCTGCACTGTGGTATGACCGTGTGTGAATTACAGATTTGAGGAAAGGGCGTCTGACAAGTATCAAGTCCAGCTGGTGCCAGTGTTTCGATCGTGGGCGTCTGACAAGTATTAAGTCCAGCTGGTGCCAGTGTTTCGATCGTGGGTGTCTCCAAGATACTTTATGCTGAGGCTTGGTTTTGAAAAAAGTATTTGTGACGCACAGGTTATGATAGGCGCAAAACTCTAGAAGTCGTTGGCCGTTTTCATTTAATTTACCAACTCCAAAGTGACCGATGCAGGTTGGCCACGAACTGTGTTTAGCGCCAGTTCTAGCATTGAAATCCCCCGGTAGAATAATGTAATCTTGTCCTGGTATACTTTCCATGACTTCTGTCAGATTTTCGTAGAAATTGTCCTTGGTTTCAGATGACGAGCACAAGGTCGGAGCGTATACACTTATATAAGGGCAACTGGTCCTGTTGTTGTATTGAGGCGAAGTGATAGTATCTGCTCTGATGCATTCTGACCGAGTGTAACGAGACCTTTTAGAGATTTGTTCACAGCTAATCCCACACCGTGTTCTCTGATATCGTTGCTGCTCTTTCCTTGCCAATAGAACACGTAGTCCGCCTCGTTCAGCATGCCTGATCCTGGCAAACGCATCTCTTGAAGTGCGGCTATAGCCACCTGAAGCCTTTTCAGTTCATTATTGATTATGGCTGTCTTTCTGGCGTCGTTTATATCGCGCAAATTGTTAGATAGGCCAGTTTGCATTGTGCGGACGTTCCAGCAACCCAAACGTAGGTTGAATTTCTTAATTGTTGGTTTCACTTGTGTGGCAGGTGTGGATGGCATCCTGTCGACACCAAAATGGCGATTCTGGAGTGTCCTCTCCAGGGAGCGAGCGTGGGCAGAAAAAGAAAGAGACAAGTTGTTGCCCATGCAACATGTTTCTTCACTCCACGCAGCTGAGTTGCATAAATGAGCAACTAAATGTGGAGGTCTAACAACGACGAAGAAGAGGAATATTCCTTTCTATGAAAAAACGTGTTCGATGAACACCATGCATTTATTGTTTACTTTAGAGAGAGTTCGGCGATGGCCGATGAGATCATTGGTTGAATTCGGACGCGGACCTCCATATTTTTCACACTGGAACCAGGACTTAGTGTGACTATTCTCCCATTATATATATATATATATATATATATATATATATATATATACACACACACACATATATATATATATATATACACACACACACATATATATATATATATATATATATATATATATATATATATATCCTCTAATTATCTTTTCATTTTTTTTTTTACTGTCCATGATTCGCTTTCATAGGTCAGAAATGGCTCTATTTAGTATCAATGAATTCTCTTTCTAACTTATATTGACATAGATTTGTTGCATAAAAAGTAAAAAAAAAAGTAAAGTACCCCCGTCATGCCAAGTGGCGTATAGGGTGTTAGTGACCATAAATTTTACAGACCTTCGGCACATGATTGTTGGGATAATGTGGTCAGTATTACGCCCGTGCATCTTTACTTTCCATAAAAAAGTCCGGTACCCATTAAAGGCTGGGTGAACCGGAGCCGTAGGTTGGGATCGAACCCTACCTCTTGTCCTTTGTAGTCCAGTTCACTAACCACTGAGCTATCGCGGCTCCCTGAGATTTGTTGTATAAGATGTTTTTAATTTTCTGAAGTGTTCTTGTGTCCTTCCAGGTGATACCAAGAATACAGCGCTGTCATCGCACATGAAATGCATTTAGACTTCTCCATTGCTTTGCATAAGTTGTCCATGATTCGCTGCCATATAAAAGGATACTGATCTTTATGTTGCTATGATATTAAAGATGTATTTGGTGATGTGTTAGCTGTGTACAGCTATAATTAAATTCTTTTATGAATAAAAATGTATAAAGTGTGACAACCAACCCGTTCTCTCTCTCTCTCTCTCTCTCTCTCTCTCTCTCTCTCTCTCTCTCACTTTAAGGGTCCCGTAGGTTATTAGTTTAGAAGTCAACCATTAGACGGGGCCAACGCGAGTCATGAAACACCTGCTGCAATGTCGATGTGCATGTGTTGAGTGTTGGCCTTCCAGGTGGAAGGCGACGGTGTGTCAAAGCTTGGCTTGGCAAGTGAATGCTTCAGGATGTTGTCATTTATTCATTGTTTCATGATAGATTGCTGTACATTCAACAAACTTTGACTTTCATGCTGAGCGATTTGCTGCTTCCTTCGTCCAGGTTTTCATACTGATGTGTTTTAGTGAATTCTTTGTTGCTATTATTTTCATTTCATTAATTGTCTTCTTAATGCAACAAAGGAAGCCGTGTTGGTTAGTTATTTATTGTTAGTCATATCATTCTTTGTTTGCTTTTCTGCATTTTCTTAGTCTTGGTTTATACGCGGTTCTATAGATTTCCCAAGACCCGGGGACAAAAAATAAACAGGAAAACCCTTCAACTAGCGTGGATATTTTCAGCTATAGGAGGGTGCTATAGGCGGCTGACGAAAATAAACAGGAAAACCCTTCAACTAGCGTGGATATTTTCAGCTATGAGTGCGCTATAGGCGGCTGACGTCACTCCCCACAACCGCCCATGCTCGCAAAGCTGAAAACGTCAAGCCAGTTGGAGGTGTATACCGACCACAGTACCCCAAAAATCATGTGCTAAAGGTCTGTAAAATGTATGGTCACTAACACCATCATCATCGAGTGCCTTCTCCGCAACGAAGGTTGGCTACCATGGATCTCCATTCTACTCTGTTTCTTGCTTTGATGGTGCATGATGTCATAGATTGATTTGTCCATCTTTTGATGTTACTCGTCCATATTAGTCTTGGTCTGCCTCTGCCTTTTTTACCTTGTATTTTCCCTCCCAATATTACTTTTAGTAGGCTGTTGTGTCTTTTAACATGGCCCAAAAATTTCATTTGTCTTGTCTTTATTGTATTTAGTAGTTCTCTTTTTATTTTCAGTTCTTTTAAAACTTCATAATTTGTTATCTTTTCTTTCCATCCAATTCTACCTATTCTTCTATAAATCCACATTTCAAAGGCTTCAATTTTCTGTTCTGTTTTCTTGTCTAATGTCCATGTTTCTGTACCATACAAATATATCGATAAGATGTAACATTTTGCCATTCTTAGTTTCAGCCCTGTTGATATTTGTTTTGTTGTCAGTATATTTTTCATGGCATTAAAATTACTTTTTGCCATACCTATTCTTTTGTTTATTTCAATTTTACATTTTCCATCATTGGTTATAGTATGTCCCAGGTATTTGTAGCTCTGGACTGTCTCCAGATGTATTCCCTCAACTGTGATATTTAATTGTAGGTCTTGAGAATTTTCTTTGTTTATGATAATTGTTTTAGTCTTTTTGATATTCATTTCTAGTCCATATTTTTTGCTTGTTATGTTTATCACATTAAGCAATTGTTGTAGGTTTTTAGGATTTTCTGCTAGTAGAACAGTATCATCAGCATATCTTAGGTTATTGATTATCTTTCCATTAATGTTTAGGCCTGACATCTCTGAGATGTTTTTAAAGATTTGCTCAGTGTATAGATTGAACAAGCTTGGTGATAGGATGCATCCTTGTCTTACTCCTCTTTTTATGTCCATGGGTGTAGAGTTCTCCTTGTTATAGTTTATACTACTTTTATATTTAATTGTATACTGTTATATTTTTCACTAACACCATATTCCCTATACGCCACCTAGTGTGACGGGGGCTCTTTACTGACTTACTCGCAGGCCTAAGCAAATCTATAGTTGGCTATGGTGTAAGTAAAACACGACGTTTTCATTGGTTAACTTTCTCTACAGCGATTCGTTTGTGACAAATCAACATCGATTGCCTAGTTTGTCTATTTTCGACTGGCTTATATTTATTATAATAGGTAACTGTATATAGAGCTTAACAGCAGGAGGCAGTTTGATCATCATAAAAGGCGTATGCTATTTGCATACGGTACAGCTATTTATATTACTCTATACACAGAGGCGAACTATTAAAACCTTTCATGGAGCCAACTCTTCAATTCTGCCGTTCAATGTTCTACTACAATCATTTTTAATCGCATTTGTCACCGTGTGTTTTGTACTTAAGTGGCTTTGGTTGAAATATCAACGTATATGAAATAGGTATAACCTTGAATGAAATTGGAGTTACTGATTGGATTTCATTTTTCCATTGAGCACTCAAAGCATGAAAATTAGGGCTTGTTGTAGTAACTTGATTGTGTTAGGTATTTCTTAACGTGCAAAATAATCAATGAGAAGGTTGAGCGTGCTAGCCCGATGGCTACAAGTGAGTAAGCAAAGGTGTTGCAGGGTTTCTTTCGAACTTCTTTCTGACCTTACTACTTGTACTTTCATTTGACACACACATATATAACTCATCAATCTTTTTAGTACAAGTATAAACAAGGTCTTTATTGGTGTTACTTGACATAGCCTATCGGCGATGATGAATTGTCAAATAACGTTTGTGTGTGGCCGTTTCGTATTCATAAAGTTCTATCTGTGGTTATCTATCTATCTTGTTGACCGTATACTCCGTATAGTATTCTTAAGTACCTCTGCCTGTCTCTTTCTGATAGTGCTGAGGAACTAGTATCTGAATGTGCTCAGTCTGGCCGAGTGTGGCCGAATTGTCTCGAGTCTGGCTGAGTATAGCTGAGTCTGCCCGAGTGTAGCTAAATGTCTCTCTAGCTACTGCTCCTCGCCCCAAAAGCATTCTGCGCCTCTCCTCTCCTAATCTCCCTAGTTCCCAGGGTCTCGGGGTTTAAGTCCCAGGTGACCACACCCCCCCGACCACTGATACGGCCTAACCTACGTCTCCTGACCGTCACTATCTCTCTAGCTCCGCCTTTTTTAATTATCTCTAAAGTCTTATTACTTTAGGAGTCCTGTCGAACCTGTCCATCTTCCTAAGTCCGTCCCCTAACAACTAAAACTCGAGGCGATTTCCAATTCAGAGACTCAAAGAGTAATCACTGCTGAACGTAAAGATAACCTGGTCTTTTGATTACGCGGGGCAGTTTAGTTGTCCGCTTTCATCTCAGGTCTTCACTGGACTTCAAGGCGTCTGCCGATATAAGAGTTTCCTAGGAACCAGCGGCCGTGTCGTTGCGTTACGCAACTTTGTCGACCAGAGCAAACATCTGTCTGGCTTTAGGCTGACCACCTGTACGCATTTCACTGGTAATCTTCAAGTTGATTACGACTCAGCGACTGAGTTGGGTAGACTTAACGTCTCCTTCCTAATCCTCTGAAGAGTGTCTTTTCTACGCCGCCTAAAACTATCCTACCTCACATCGTCATCGCCTCATTCTTTTATTCTTCTGTCTATCGTCATATTCTTCTATTCTTCCATTATCGCCCATGACTGAGTCACACTATAACATATATCTCCGTCAACATTTCAGTTGAATTGATATATTCATAGATCAATTTAACTCAAAATAAAAACATAGTGTGACTGCTCTCTTTCTACTTCCTTAATGGGCTAACTAATTTCCTTTTTCTCATTGTACATCAATTATTACAACAATTAGAAATACAAATTCAACATCTATAAACTGGAATCTCAAAAGAAAAATCCATCATGTATACAATCATCTTACAACATCGCTCTGCCATGCCACTTTGTTTTGCTTTGAAGCCTCTGACTAACGTGACGTCACTCTGGACCTAGCCTGAATGTAGGCCAGCTAAATTGAGGTCATCGTCTGTTTTGTCTATGTCTAACCCACATTTCTTTCCGTCTCTTAATTTAAACTGGTAGGTTCTGTAATTGGTGTTTACATATACAACATTCATAATTCTACAACAATATCATGACATTCAATAAACATCTTTTGCGACACAACATGTGTCCCACGTATACAAAACATTTTGTGGAAACATCAATTCTGAAATATTTAAGGCTCGATCGGCCTTCGCACTGTACTCTCTTAATTGCCTAATAAGACGTGTTTAGTCTTTCTTCGGCATCATATCTGTGCCAGTTCTGAAAAAGAAACAAGACCCGTCTACTCTGTTCTCTTATTCTCCCTGAACACGTGCTCTTCTGGCACTGCTAATAAAGTTGTCTGCATAGCAATACGCTTTCTTACAGAATCTCTTAGCCACAGGCTTAATTTACTGGTCAACTCATGTCGGGTCGACAGTCTTCTTATCTGTTCCTTCTCCCCGCATATTCCTAAATTTTAGGCAATTCTCCCCGTCAACATATAATTACATTTTCATAAAATTGTATTTTAAAAAATGTGCATTTCACAACATGTTTCTCCTCAAATCATACACCCCACAGTCTTGGACAGACCGAACATTGAAGCATAGAGTAATCACAAACACATAGCAATCAAAATTATGACTTAAATTTGATACAGAATCTAGTCTGTCTAGACTTCCATTAAACTATCCACAACACACTTCATACACACATGTGTACATCTCACAATGCTGTTCCACACTTGGAATTCCTATATAACTCATAGTCTCTCCAACTCGGGTCACTGACTCACTCTTCTTAGTTCCCTATATTTTTCTCTCCATGAATACTCTATTTTCTGTAAATTCTGAGTTCTCTTAACTCTACTCAAACTTTTTTTAAACCGATGTAAACATGGTTACCATTTTGTTTGTTTACTTCAGGTGACTCACTAACATCTTCATACATATAGTTCTGTCTCCTCATTAAGGCAACAGTACATTTACAGACTCCTACTCATCATTCAGTGCACACTGACATTATACATATAAAATTCGTCTCAAAGTTAGTAGACTCTTACACCTTATTAGTTACAACATCCACAAGTAAAATAATTACAATTCTTAATATGTATGTTTCTTCTTTTTGTATCTTTTATCTCTTCCATCACTAGTGGTTGTCAGGTCTCCTCTTCCTGACCTATGATCTTCTCTGAATCTGTTACCTTTATCTATTTCTTTCTGGTGGTCAACAAACTCTTGCCGTCGTCCCAATCGTATGGCAAAAGGCAGGTCTACTTTGACTCTTTCATCGTCTTTTCTTCTTCTTTCAGCGATAATGGCATCACGTTCTGGTGTTCCCAATGGCCAAAATTTCCCTTGCTCTGCCTTTTCTATTTGGGTCTTTTCAAACTCTTCATTTATGGCAGCAACCCTCCTTTCTCGTATTGTAGGCAATCTGTCAGTTTCAGGACGTTTCTTGCTACCTTTTACCCCATCTGCCATATCCTCTAATTCCTTGTCCATTTCACGCGCATATTTATCAGCTGCTTTCTCTAATGCATGAAACACTGCTAGTTCGTTAATTTTCTTCTCAGCACTTTTACTTACAACCTCTACACTATTTGTATCACTGTTGCGTTCTATCCTATCAAGTTTCCCTTTCTCGTTTTCCTTTTTCAAATTTTCTGTAGTAGATTTCTTTCGCCTTAGAGACGCTACCTCTTCCTCTAAGTCAGACTTCTCTCGTATTAGGTTCTTTACTTTGTCATCTACTTCTGATTTCTCCTTTCTTAAACTTACAACTAAATCCTTGGACACTTTAACTTCACCTAAAAGTTGGCTATTCTGTGCTTTCATCTGATCAACTTCTCGACTCATACACACACTGTGTCTGTCAGTCTCAGCCTTTTGTTCTTCACGTGTTTCAAGCTCTTTAATTCTTGTCTCTAGACACTTGTTTTTGCACTCTAGCCTATCTACTGTGTCTTTCAGCTCTAGTAGCATCAACTCATCTCTTTCACTTCTCTTTTCCATAATTCTTATCTCGGCATCTTTTCTTGATATCACATCTTCTAGGATGTTTGTAGCCACACAGGCGTCTCTAACTTGTTTCTTCACCTCCCTCGTTTGTGTTATCTTATCATTATGTTTAGTTTGTCCTCTAACCTCTACAGTCTGTGTTTGTGCACAGCTTACCTGTGTCACCAATACTTCTCTATCAGTACCTTCTGTTTGTGTAGCACTGTCGATCATTCTGTTCTCAGTCTCTTTAATTCTCACTAACATACATTCATTTTTATTGCTGATCGCATGACTCGACTTATCTTCTAAATTATGTTCCATTCCCTCTAATTCCTTCTCCTTTCTGATTAATTTGTTTTGTTTCAGGCTAGACAGTCTGTTTGTCTTGATGTTTGGGCCGTTTGATTTGGACCACTTGGTCGTTTTCGCATCCACGTGCTTGGTTGCGCGTTTCTCTTTGACTCCAGAGGGATCTTGCCAACCACGCCTGGGTGTTGGGTTAACATGATGTGTCCACAAGTTTGATTTACCATTCACTTTATTCATTTCAATCCTGTCTACACTATTTATTTCATAGCTCTTACGTCCAGCAGTTTGTCTTTTGTCATTCCATCTCCACCTAGATTCCTGGGGTGCTAATCTTCTTCCGTGAAAATGCCTTGTTTCCCTTCTCACTGCATATATTTCTTTACTCAATTCACTTAGTCGTCCCTTATTTCTCCATCTAATACTCGCTTGATTAACTTCCCTAGGCTTTTCTACTATTTTTCTTTTATTAAACCATTCACTGATGGTTGGGCGTTCTTCAGGTAGGTTTAAATTCAATTTCTTCATGAACCCGATTTCTTTAATAGAGACATTAATCGCTTCATCTAGCGTCTCAGGGTTCAGCCTCGCTAAGTGTAGTTTTAGATCTGTGGATATTAGTCCATCTATAAAATCTCTATTAATTGTCTACCAAAACTGTCGGTATCTAAACCAGATTCCTCTGCTAGCTCTAAAAGTCTATTACTGTAAGCAGTTATTGTCTCCCCTCTTTCTTGTTTAAACTTCCTCAAAAGTATGAAAGCAGTGTAGGCATCTCCTACAGCAGCATACCTAGTTTTTAATTCTATCTTGAGGGACTTCCATGTGCTTGAAGGTTCATTCTTTAGCCTTCTCTGGATGAAGTCAGATACTTCGCCTCTACTTGTTTTAAAAGCTATTAATTTCTTGTCTTCCTCATTTATAGGAAAAATGAGAGCATACTTTTCAATTTCTGCCATCCATTGTCTGAACATGGATGGGTCGCCAGAGTAATTTGAGATACTGGCACTCATTTCTTGCTGTCTAAAACTATTTTCTAAACCGGTGATGACTCTACTAATTTCTTGCAGGGTCTGCAAAGTGGGAGTCATGCCTCTCTTCATCTTGATAATTAATTAATTAATTATAAATTAAGTATAAATTAACACACAAGTTATTTAGATCAGTCAAAGAATTTCTACTTTCTTCCACTAACACTCAAGAAAAAACTTATTTACTTCACACAACCTTGTTACAACATATCATATGCATCTCTAAAATATATAAGAAAAATCCAACTTACATGCTTCTGAAGTCCATGGAATACCTAACACACCTTTATAACATCCTAACAACTACACAATAATATACTAATTTAAAACAATAATTAACTACTTAGTCTTCTTTCAGGTTCTCAATGTGGACATCATTTTCACATTTTGTTCTCTCTGTCTATTTCACTTTTACTTCTTTCCTTACAGGAAGTTCTACTTTATGAATATGAATGTTCACTTCTACTTTGATATAGCTCGGGGAAAGATCACTGCGGGTTGGCACTTCTAGTCGCTTCTTCGGGATTTTAAGATAAACAGGGTGTAGTCTCACAAACAGGCAGCCATTCTTACACTGGACTTCGATGTACTATTTTGGACACAGATGGCTAGGCTTGATTAACTTCTGTAGACAAGGTTCGCTGGTGTGTTGTACACAAACACATTACTAGGCTCAACTTCATGGGTACTTGCAAATTATGAGGACGGCACTCGTTGCTGTAAGTATGTAGGTTTACGCTGGAAGTGCGTAGGTTTACGCTGGAAGTGCGTAGATGGACGTCAGAGTTGGTTAAGAGAAAATTCTTACTTTTTTTTTTTTCTTCCAGGTCCTTCTTTAAAAGAATAAAATCCTGCGTCACGGCAACAGAAAGGAATGTGATGTTGCAGGGTTTCTTCATGCTTCTTTCTGACCTTACTACTTGTACTTTCATTTGACACACACATATATAACTCATCAATCTTTTTAGTACAAGTATAAACAAGGTCTTTATTGGTGTTACTTGACATAGCCTATCGGCGATGATGAATTGTCAAATAACGTTTGTGTGTGGCCGTTTCGTATTCATAAAGTTCTATCTGTGGTTATCTATCTATCTTGTTGACCGTATACTCCGTATAGTATTCTTAAGTACCTCTGCCTGTCTCTTTCTGATAGTGCTGAGGAACTAGTATCTGAATGTGCTCAGTCTGGCCGAGTGTGGCCGAATTGTCTCGAGTCTGGCTGAGTATAGCTGAGTCTGCCCGAGTGTAGCTAAATGTCTCTCTAGCTACTGCTCCTCGCCCCAAAAGCATTCTGCGCCTCTCCTCTCCTAATCTCCCTAGTTCCCAGGGTCTCGGGGTTTAAGTCCCAGGTGACCACACCCCCCCGACCACTGATACGGCCTAACCTACGTCTCCTGACCGTCACTATCTCTCTAGCTCCGCCTTTTTTAATTATCTCTAAAGTCTTATTACTTTAGGAGTCCTGTCGAACCTGTCCATCTTCCTAAGTCCGTCCCCTAACAACTAAAACTCGAGGCGATTTCCAATTCAGAGACTCAAAGAGTAATCACTGCTGAACGTAAAGATAACCTGGTCTTTTGATTACGCGGGGCAGTTTAGTTGTCCGCTTTCATCTCAGGTCTTCACTGGACTTCAAGGCGTCTGCCGATATAAGAGTTTCCTAGGAACCAGCGGCCGTGTCGTTGCGTTACGCAACTTTGTCGACCAGAGCAAACATCTGTCTGGCTTTAGGCTGACCACCTGTACGCATTTCACTGGTAATCTTCAAGTTGATTACGACTCAGCGACTGAGTTGGGTAGACTTAACGTCTCCTTCCTAATCCTCTGAAGAGTGTCTTTTCTACGCCGCCTAAAACTATCCTACCTCACATCGTCATCGCCTCATTCTTTTATTCTTCTGTCTATCGTCATATTCTTCTATTCTTCCATTATCGCCCATGACTGAGTCACACTATAACAAAGGTTGAGTGAGTGAGTGAGTGAGTGAGTGAGTGAGTGAGTGAGTGAGTGAGTGAGTGAGTGAGTGAGTGAGTGAGTGAGTGAGTGGGTGGGTGGGTGGGTGAGTGAGTGAGTGAGAATTTTAGTTGGGTGTGTGAGTGGGTAAATGAATAAGTGGATGGGTGGGCATGTAGGTGAGTGGGTGGGCAAGTGGATGAGTAAGTGAGTGAGCGATATACGGAGTAATTGAGGGAACGAATGAGAAATGGTCAATCCGATAACTGAATGAAAATATCGACTTCACTACAAGGTTACATGCCATTGTCTCTTTGAACAAATAGAATTGAATAAAGTATGCAGAATGATGGTTCAAGTAGTTGCACACACTCGTATATATCTTGTTTTGTCCTGTGTTGAATATTTAGTCTCAAAATGACACCATGTACAATGGTTTGTCTGATGTCTTAAAAAACAATCACTGAATGAATCAAATATATTTAATCTTGATCTTAATCTTGATCTTTCCAGCGCTGCCGGGCGTCGTATTGTTTGCTTGCTGTGCTTGCTTGTTTGCTTTTATTGTTTTTTACCACCCATCTATATTCTTGGCGAGATGTGTCTTTTTTAAAATTGTATCCAATGAGTCTATGCCTGCCAAGTTTGCATCTTTTATCAATGATCTTTCAAGTGTCTGTCTAGGTCATCCTCTGTTTTTGTATCCTGATGTTCCCCATATAAGAGTTTGTTTTGAGATTCTTGTGTTGTCTCTTCTCAACACATAACCACCTTCTTCTCTTCCTAATTGTGATTGAGATCGTTGGCTTTATATTATTATATATGATTATAATTAATATTTGTAACTTCTTGGAAGTCGAACCCATCGAGCTGAAGACTCCCATGTGGTGTATGTTAACTTCTTGGAAGTCAAACCCATCGAGGTGAAGACTCCCATATGGTATATATTACCTTCTTGGAAGTCAAACTCATCGAGGTCAAGACTCCAATGGAGTGTATGTTAACTTCTTGGAAGTCAAACCCATCGAGGTCAAGATTCCAATGGGGTGTATGCTAACTTCTTGGAAGTCAAACCCATCGAGGTCAAGACTTCCATGTGGTATATGTTAACTTCTTGGAAGTCAAACTCATCGAGGTCAAGACTCCAATGGAGTGTATGTTAACTTCTTGGAAGTCAAACCCATCGAGGTCAAGACTCCAATGGTGTGTATGTTAACTTCTTGGAAGTCAAAATCATCGAGGTCAAGACTCCAATGGTGTATATGTTAACTTCTTGGAAGTCAAACCCATCGAGGTCAAGACTCAAATGGGGTGTATGTTAACTTCTTGGAAGTCAAACCCATCGAGGTCAAGACTCCAATGTGGTGTATGTTAACTTCTAGGAAGTCAAACCCATCAAAGTCAATACTTCCATGTGGTGAATTTTAACTTCTTGGAAGTCAAACCCATCAAGGTCAAGACTCCCATGTAGTGTATGTTAACTTCTTGGAAGTCAAACCCATCGAGGTCAAGACTCCCATGTGGTGAATGTTAACTTCTTGAAAGTCAAACCCATCGAGGTCAAGACTCCCATATGAAAGTGATTGGATTGTCTAGAGGTAAGACGTCGGCTTCTGGATTCTAAAAAAGTCACGGGTTATAATTTCACCATTGGCAGTGGGCATATTTTCCCGTTGAATCCGCCCTGAGTTTCTTGACTTTGTCTTTTCCCAGTCTCTGGGTTAATGAGATCCGATCGCTCTCTCTCTCTCTCTCTCTCTCTCTCTCTCTCTCTCTCTCTCTCTCTCTCTCTGATAACGGCACTGTCCCGAGTGTACTCTGCTCATTAAAGAACCTAAAGGTAAGGTAAAGTACGAGACTTGAACCGGCGTCTTAGCACGCGAGTTTCCACCCATATGTGCTCGGCCGCCTATCCAGAAATGTTCGGAGATTTCTGGATAGTGTCGATTCAAACATCGAAACTCACGATGCGAGGCGGCATTCATCACCTTCCCAGGGTAATACCCTGGTACCCATTTATGCCAACGGCTGGTCGACCGTGGAGGTATTTTTTTCCAACCACGAGTACCGCTCACACTGCTCCCAGCGGGAATCGAACACGGGTTGTCCGAACGTCGGTAGTCCAGTCGGGTGGTTTTCCCAACTAGGCTACCGAGGCCCCCAAGGAACCTTTGACCGTTCAAAGTCCAACAGCTTAAGCCAACAATGGTAGCTGTCCTGGTAACATTGTTCAGCGCTTTAAAATCCACCCATACTGAAGGCATGCATCGGACCGAAAAGTGTAGATATATAGCGACATGTCGTAAACTAGCAATACAACGCATCTATATCAATTTAACGCGTCAACCGTGGTGGTGATAATGATGACTCCCAAACATCATTTCCTGTTGCATTACAGCCTGAACATTCGTAGAAACTTGAGGAACTCTTTTGTTTAGGAGAAGAAAGTGGTTGCTGAATAGAAAAAAAATGAAAAATGAATCGGTTTCAGCTACCAGCTGACTGTCAACGTTGGGAAGGAATTGATTTCATTACTCAACCTAAGCCACAACTAACTAGTTGCTCAACCTACGTTAAAGAAAAAAGTAAAGAGTCCCGTTACGCCAAGTGACGTTTAGGAAATATGGTGTTAGTGACAATAATTGGTATAAACCTTCGGCACATGATTTTCTTGGGTAATGTGGTCGGTAATACGTCCGTGCCGCTTTAATTTCCCAGAAAAAATCTGGTACCCATTTAAGGTTTGGTGAACTCGGAAGCCGTCGATCAGAATCGGACTCGACCTTTTGTCCATTGTAGTCCAGTTAACTGACGACTGAGTTATCGCGGCTCCAAAACCTACATTGAGACTAACAAATTGCTCAACCCACATTGCGACAAACTAATTACTCAATCTAAGTCGGGACTAACTAATTACTGAACCTACATTGCGACAAACTATCCAACCGAAGCCGAGATTTCTAATTCTAATTTGGAGAGTCCATGCCTGCTATCTTTGACAGTTTTTATTTTATTCTCAGCGTTTCTCGAGGTCGGCCTCATTTTCCTTTTTTTTACTCTTTTCTATTTGATCCATTTGAGGACTTGAATGTCAATTCTCTGGTTATCTATTCTCATCAAACAGCCTACAAATGTTCACCTGCTCTTAATGATTATCTATGATACAGTTAGTTACAAGAATATTTCACTTATTTCTGCACTAGTATTGAATTCATTCCATTGTACACAAAGTATTTTCTTTAACAGCTCAACATAATTAGTCTCTTCGATCTCTTTAATGTGACTGGCTAACATGACTTGTTTGATTTCCTAGCACCTGCTCCAGAAGTTGAAATTAGACCATTCCAGCGCATAGTGCAATGATAGCTACGTCTTCTACATCAACAGATCTCACCACTGCACTGCATTATAGCGGCAGGTTACAATCAAGAAAGAATCAAATTAATTTGTATTTTGTAATGTACTTAGTTGAATAGTAAATAACATTTTACACACACAAATATGATACAGGCAATGTTGGCTGAAAGCCCATTTGGTCTCTAGAGAGATAAATTCCTATTTAATGACCAATCAGCTTGTTTGCTCAAATTCCTGAATATTGGACATGTAACGTGTTCTGTGAGTTTAACTCAGTGGTTTTCAAAGTGTGCGCCACTGCTCCTAGGGGACCGTCAAACTATGACTAGGACGCTGATGATATTGACGTGTGCCTACTCAGTGATTCATCGTCATCATGTGCCATACTGGTTGACGTAGGCAATCATGTCCTTCCACACATCTTCAATCCACAGTGCATCGTATCAATTCTGTTGCTGACTGTTTTCCATGCCAAGACACCAAGCTATCTAGTATCTTCTTTCTTTTTCGTCCGCGATCTCTTTCCCTGTATTTTGCCACTTGTAACCAAATATTGAAACTTTCCTCTTCTCATGATATGCCAGAAAAATGTAGATTGTTTCTTTATGATGTTTTTTAGGAGCTCCGTTTTTTGTGGGAGCCACGATAGATGGTTAGTGAACTGGACTACCATGGACAAGAGGTAGGGTTCGATCCCAAAAGACGGCTTCCGGGTTCACCCAGCCTTAAATGGGTACCGAACTTTTTCTGGGAAGGTAAAGCGGCGCGGGCGTAATACCGACCACATTACCCCGAAAATTATGTGTTGAAGATCTGTAAAATATAGGGTCACTAACACCATATTCCCTTTACGCCACTTGGCGTGACGGGGGCTCTTTACTTTTTTTTAAATTTTCCCTTTTTGTGTTGACATCTTTGAGAATGTCCTCATTGATATATTTAGCTGAGCAGGGAACTTTCTTCTGAGAAATCCCATCTTTGTGGTCTCTAATCGTCTTTCCATTTGTTTGTACTGTCCATGATTCGCTTCCACAGGTCAGAATTGGCGCTATATAGCACCGATGAAATCTCTTTCTCACTTCTATTGACATATGTGTGTTGCATAAGAGGTTTTTAATATACTGAAATGATATTTTGACCTGAGCTATTCTGCTTTTTATTTCTGCGGTGCATCTTCCATCTGATGATATTATTGTGTCCAAGTATTTGACGCGTTGCACTTGTGTCAGATTTGTTCTGTTTATTTTATGCTCAGTGGTTACAAATCATAAAGTGATAACATCTACATAGGCCAATTAATAATTATTCAGTACATAAATGAGTTTTCACAGGAACGCCTTCTGTCGTCATTTAGTATAATATATATCCTATCAGGGAATCAGAGTTTATATGATCGTAACTGTCATGCGGGCGCCGCCTGTATATGATCGTAACTGACATGCGGGTGCCGCCTGTATATGACCGTAACTGCCATGAGAGTGCTGCTTGTATATGACCGTAACTGCCATGAGAGTGCTGCCTGTATATGACCGTAACTGCCATGAGAGTGCTGCCTGTATATGATCGTAACTGCCATGAGAGTGCCGCCTGTATATGATCGTAACTGTCATGAGAGTGCCGCCTGTATATGACCGTAACTGCCATGAGAGTGCCGCCTGTATATGATCGTAACTGCCATGAGAGTGCCGCCTGTATATGATCGTAACTGTCATGAGAGTGCCGCCTGTATATGATCGTAACTGCCATGAGGGTGCCGCCTGTATATGATCGTAACTGTCATGAGAGTGCCGCCTGTATATGATCGTAACTGTCATGAGAGTGCCGCCTGTATATGATCGTAACTGCCATGAGAGTGCCGCCTGTATATGATCGCAACTGCCATGAGGGTGCCGCCTGTATATGATCAGCAGGGAAATGGAGCCGCGGGTGTGAAAGGTTTTGACAACCACTGGTTGAGCCTATGACCTTGGAGTGCATTAAAACTGTTTCTCGTTTTCAAACTGCAAACCAAAAACTGCATCCTTGTTCTAGATTCTGTAAGAAAGAAAGGGGAAAAGTGGTTTTGTAAAAGCTTTACGTAGGTGAAGGAAACCAAAAATCAAAACGACATTGTAGCTCAGTAGGCCTTCAGCAGGAACAATGGACACCACATACAGGCACACACACACATATGTATCTAAATGAAACTAATCGGCTTGCTAAGACCCAACGTTGTTTTGATTTTGTGTTGTCTCTCACCTACTTAAAACTGTAACAATCCTTATCATCAGCTTTACAACTGCGCACTTTTATACAGTTGGATACATTTGTATGCCTTTACCCCTTCAAGAGTCCAGACTTACTCGTTTCTGAATCTCCTCTCAGCACGTGATCTCCTCTCAGCAAGTGATCTCCTCTCAGCACATGATCTCCTCTCAGCACGTGATCTCCTCTCAGCAAGTGATCTCCTCTCAGCACATGATCTCCTCTCAGCAAGTGGTCTCCTCTCAGCAAGAGATCTCCTCTCAGCACGTGATCTCCTCTCAGCGCATGATCTCCTCTCAGCACGTGATCTCCTCTCAGCACATGATCTCCTCTCAGCAAGTGATATCCTCTCAGCAAGTGATCTCCTCTCAGCAAGTGATCTCCTCTCAGCACATGATCTCCTCTCAGCACGTGATCTCCTCAGCACGTTCTAGATGATGAACGATAGAAAGTGAACATTTTTGTCCATTTCAATTTCATCCGCTCACCTTTAATATAATGTTAATTACGATGTGTTGCATTATAAAACGATGGTGCGATACTTGTACCTTTTAAGCAGTACATTTACTTTCACTCTTGCATAATTTAGTCTGGGATTGCCTCTATGTCCTAGCCTTTTCTCTTGGCTACTTGAAAGGGAAGGGGGGGGGGGGGGGTGTGCGAGAAAAAAATTACAAAGAACACCTGCTAGATGAAACAAATAAATAAGATGGCGGTCGGTGATAAGGGAAGCACCCTCAAAACTCGATTTCAAATGATTTGGTTTCTCTTCTGTTCAAACTGGGTCGAATTTAGTTGCAAAAGTGTGTCGGTTTTATTTTCCTGACAATCACGACTTTTGAGCTTATTTTCTGACGGAAATTAAGGCGGCCTGATGTGGGTCTGACAACGTCATCCATTAACGGGCCGGTGTCTCTACACAAGAAATGTACTCTAATCTTTGTTGTCGTTTATATCTGGAGATGGTAAGACTTTAATATGTTAAAAAAAAGTAAAGTTTTACAGACCAAAGGCACATGATTTTTGGGGTAATGTGGTCGGTATTACGCCCGTGTCGCTTTACTTTCCCAGAAAAAAATCCGGTACCCATTAAAGGCTGGGTGAACCGGAAGCCGTCGGTTTGGATCGAACCCTACCTCTTGTCCTTTGCAGTCCAGCTCACTAACCACTGAGCTATCGCGGCTCCCTTCAATACGTTAGTTCTTCAGTAAAGAAGTTCACAAAACGATGTGAGGCCTACCGAAAAAAAAAAAACTGTTTCATACATCTGTATTGGTGCATAGGATAACAGCCCTGTAACATGCTAAGGCCCTAATAAACGTGTCAATGCTCATAAGCTGAAGGTTGAGTTGACTGGGGCACGTCCAGCTAATGGAAGAAAACCGCATTCCTAAGCAAATACTATATGTTGATCTTATACACGGAAAAAGATAAATCAACAGACCTAAACTACGTTATAGAGATATTTGTAAATTATCTCTGAATGACTTCTCTGTCGGTGAAAATGACTGGGGAACAGCTGGCAAGAGATCGCACATCGTGAATTGACTGTATACAAAATGGCATAACATTAATATTTGAGGTTGTACTATGGCAAAACATGGAAGAGAAAGACTCATGGAAAAAAAGATGGAAAACCCTGTGGATCAGTGGGCATGACTTGTTCATTTTGTGGCTGAGTGTGTGTTGTCAAGCATTAGTAGATTCAGTCATGAAAGAAACTGTTCAACAAAAACAAAACCTAAAAAAAATATATACCCAATAGCCTCCACTACAACCGTCATGACAAGACGAAAAATATTCATTTATATATATATATATATATATAGCTCAGGCAAAAGCAGCTTTCCAAAAAATGAGGATGATACAGTGAAATCCATTTTTGACAATAGAAACAAGAAAAAGGGTTATTAAATGTTATGTGTAGAGCCAGTCTTAACATTTGGATATGAATCATGGACAATAGAACAACAGATAAGAAAATCACTGGAGTCTGTAGAAATGTGGTTATACAAAAGAATCTTGAGAATACCAAGGGCAGCTAAGAAGAGTAATGAAAACGTTCTGAAAGAGGCCAAAACAAAAAGACAGCTAATTTACAATATTATGAAGAAACAATCATCATTTTTTGGTCATGTAATGAGACGAGAACAGATGGAATATATTGTAACAACTGGAAAAATCGAGGGACGAAGAGATAGAGGGAAGCAAAGAGATAAGATACCAGACAGCTTAAGAGAATGGCTTGGCAGAAGATCAATAACAGAAATGATAAATAACTGTCGTGTTCGAAAGTTTGCGGAGAGACATGATCACCTACGCCAGCAGACCCGGTACTTGATGATGATGATGATGGTATATTGATCGACCTCTTCAAACGCCATGTAGCAAAGTCTGAAACCTAATTGTCTGTTTTAAACCTATGAAAATACTTTTTCATTTCGTTTTTGTTTGTTAGTGTTGAGTTTTATCCTTCCAGTCGTGGCAGTGTGAATTAAAACCTTTGTCAATGGTGGTCGCTAGTTTGATTTCCGTAAGTTAAGTCCCTTCGAGGCTGAAACAAAAACACGTCTGCATCTACCTCACTGAAGCGTGTGACCTATCATCTCTATCTCCACAGATCCCAAAAGCAGCATTAAATACAGTAATGATTGTTCTTTTAGCCATGTATTTCCACAGTAACATTTAGTTTTTTAAACACAATTTTCATTTTAGTTTTACTTGTATTACTAGGTATCCCTTCTTTCTCCTATGACATCTCAAGGAGGCAGCAGATTACAGATGGATAAAAGAAAGAACGGAAGGAAGGAAAGGGAAGGGAAAAGGAGGGAAGGGAAAGGAGGGAAGGGAAGGGAAGGGAAGGAAAAGGAAGGAAAGGAAAGGAAAGAAGGAAAGAAAAAGATAGATAGAAAGAAAAAAGATAGAAAGAAAGAAAGAATAAAGAAAGAAAGAAAGAAAGAAAGAAAGAAAGAAAGAAAGAAAGAAAGAAAGAAAGAAAGAAAGAAAGAAAGATTTTCCATTTTCAAAGAAGAAGAAAGCAGTCCGTCATGTTCCATGACGTATAGAGAGTAAAGGGTACAAGCCCACCATTTTTTACCATGAGTACATGTTCTTGTGTAATGTGACGCTGCCAGTCTCGTCTTTGTTTCCTTTTTTTTTTTAAATCCGTTATCCTTTTTAAGCCTGGGTGAACCTAGAAGCCGTCGATGAAGATCAAACATGTCCTCAATAATCCAATTCGCTATCCAACCGCAACTTTCAAATTTTTTTTTATAGTAACGAGCAGCTCATTTACAGCTTCTCAGAATAACACGCAGTTCATTTACAATTGTCTATAATAACGAGTAGCTTATTTACACTTTTCAGAATAACGCGCAGCTTATTTACACCTTTCCAGAATAATGCGCAGCTCATTTATCATGAGCTCCCGTGTGTTACCGGGGCCTCATTATGTGGGAAGTAAAGAATAGTGACACTGTGACCTTCCAGGCATGTCGTAAGAGGCGACTAAGGAGGTTGATCGATGGCTTGACAAGGTCTCATTGGAAAAAGCATTGTTATGGAAACAGAACCATAGATTTTAGAAGCAGTGATCTCTGCAATATGTGCCATTTTGGCACGCAAGGTTTCTGTTTTTGAGATTGTAATTCTGCCCTATGTGCCGTCTTCGGCTCGAAAGGACAATATATAGATAATAACGCCCCGCCCATTTACACTATTCTAGAATAACGCGCAGCTCATTTACACTATTCCAGAATAACGCGTAGCTCATTTACAATTATCTGTAATAACAAGCAGCTCATTTACACTTTTCCAGAATAACGTGCAGTTCACTTACAATTTTCCATAATAACTTTCAGTTCTTTTACAACTGCCTATAATAACGATAAGCTGATTTACACTATTTCAGAATAACGCGCAGCTCATTTACAAGTATCTGTAATAACAAGCAGCCCATTTACAATTATCTATAATAACGCGCAGCTCATTTACAATTATCTGTAATAACAAGCAGCCCATTTACAATTGTCTATAATAACGCGCAGCTCATTTACAACTGCCTATAACAATGCGAAGCTCATTTACACTATTCCAGAATAACGCGCAGCTCATTTACACTATTCCAGAATAACGCGCAGCTCATTTACAATTGTCTATAATAACGCGCAGCTCATTTACACTTTCCAGAATAACGCGCAGTTCACTTACAATTTTCCACAGCGATTGAGCTGAAAGCGGAAACTTTCAGTTTATTTACAATTATTCACTATCAATTGCAGTTTATTTACATTTTTCTATATTACTGTGTAATTAATTTACGACTTTCCATAATAACAACGTGCTTTTCAATTCAATTCTCCATGATAATGTGCATCCTTGCTAATATTTATGTTTTCTTTTCTTTCACAGACTCTTCACTTTGGCATAACATCAGAGAAGTAAATTAAATGTCTGCTTATCGTTGGCGCGCATAGGTCAAAACGATTCCGAGTCTACAAGCATGGCTAATTCAAATAAATAAAGGACATTATATCCTGTTTTCATTAATAGTGAGAGAAACAGTTACTATTTTCATGACAGCACGGTAGTTATCACTAGATACGCCCCAAAATGAATGACAGCAACACGGCCAATGGAGCTGCCTTTGATGTTTACAATTATACATGCTCACAGGGATACCTTCTTCTTCCAGCCATTAATGAGTACACATGGAACCCAGGTGTACGCGCCTTTCTGTACCTGTTTGGTTTGTTATGGTGCTTTCTGGGCGTGGCTCACATCGCGGATGTTTTCATGGCCGCCATTGAAAGGATCACCAGTAGAACTAGAACTGTCAGGATCTCAGACCCTGATGCCGAAAATGGCTACGTAGAGGTGGAGCTGAAGGTAGGGGCGTGGTCAAGAAATATATAAATCTTTCAATTGATTGCATTTTACATTATCATAGTTACATTTGTACACGTTCATAAATAACGAGATGTGCAAAAGAAAGAGAGAGAGAGAAAGAGATACATTATAATAAGGATGATGATGGAGCAGTAAGCTCAAAAGTATTTCTTTAACAAACTTTTCAAGAGCTTCGCTCTCTTTCTCTCTCTTCCCCTCCTCTCTCTCTCTTTCTCTCTCTCTTCCCCCCCCCTCTCTCTCTCTCTCTTTCCCTCTTTGCGTTCGTGGAAAGATTTTTTTTCCTTTCCAGCGTTCGCCATTGAAAGGACGATCGAAAGGCCTAGATGCGTCATGTTGCTAGTTCACGACAAGCCGCTTTATTTGCGTCTTTCAGCCCGATACATTCGTCTTCGGTTATCATTTTTTTTATGTTGGGTTACCTTCCCCGTCGAGCCAACTCAATTCGCCTCACAAGTTAGTCTATATCCAGTAAAGTATAAGCGGTGTTAGATCTGGATCAGCCGTGTTGGCCGATAGTCCTGACATGAACGGTCAGCTTTGAGTCACTAACCCCTTTCAGCTCAATCGCTGTGATCCTCTAGTGCTGTTCCAAGAATTGAAAATCCTTTTAAATACTCAGAAAAACATTTAATATACCCCCCCCCCCCCCCAGAATAATGTGTTTTAAAATAAAATTGCGCACGGGACCTTCTGTTTTTTTTCGTCAATATTCCATAGGGCTAGACAACGGCTCTCATTACCTAGAGACACAATGAAACCACAAGGAGAAAATAATTCTACTTCCTGTGGCGAGATTAGAACCCAGAACCTTTTTGTTCAGAGGTCGACATCTTACCTCAAGATGACCCAACCCACAACCTCTCCAAACTGGTTAAAATGTGATATAAAGACATGAAGATTGACCCAACCCACAACCTCTCCAAACTGGTTAAAATGTGATATAAACACATGAAGATTGACCCAACCCACAACCTCTCCAAACTGGTTAAAATGTGATATAAACACATAAAGATTGACCCAACCCACAACCTCTCCAAACTGGTTAAAATGTGATATAAACACATGAAGATTGACCCAACCCACAACCTCTCCAAACTGGTTAAAATGTGATATAAACACGTGAAGATTGACCCAACCCACAACCTCTCCAAACAGGTTAAAATGTGATATAAACACGTGAAGATTGACCCAACCCACAACTTCTCCAAACTGGTTACAATGTGATATAAACACGTGAAGATTGACCCAACCCACAACCTCTCCAAAAAGGGTTACAATGTGATATAAACACGTGAAGATTGGCCCAACCCACAACTTCTCCAAACTGGTTAAAATGTGATATAAACACGTGAAGATTGACCCAACCCACGACCTCTCCAAACTGGTTAAAATGTGATATAAACACTTGAAGATTGACCCAACCCACGACCTCTCCAAACTGGTTAAAATGTGATATAAACACATGAAGATTGACCCAACCCACAACCTCTCCAAACTGGTTAAAATGTGATATAAACACATGAAGATTGACCCAACCCACAACCTCTCCAAACTGGTTAAAATGTGATATAAACACATGAAGATTGACCCAACCCACAACCTCTCCAAACTGGTTAAAATGTGATATAAACACGTGAAGATTGACCCAACCCACAACCTCTCCAAACAGGTTAAAATGTGATATAAACACGTGAAGATTGACCCAACCCACAACTTCTCCAAACTGGTTACAATGTGATATAAACACGTGAAGATTGACCCAACCCACAACCTCTCCAAAAAGGGTTACAATGTGATATAAACACGTGAAGATTGGCCCAACCCACAACTTCACCAAACTGGTTAAAATGTGATATAAACACGTGAAGATTGACCCAACCCACGACCTCTCCAAACTGGTTAAAATGTGATATAAACACTTGAAGATTGACCCAACCCACGACCTCTCCAAACTGGTTTAAATGTGATATAAACATGTGAAGATTGACCCAACCCACAACCTCTCCAAACTGGTTAAAATGTGATATAAACATGTGAAGATTGACCCAACCCACAACCTCTCCAAACTGGTTAAAATGTGATATAAACACGTGAAGATTGACCCAACCCACGACCTCTCCAAACTGGTTAAAATGTGATATAAACATGTGAAGATTGATTATGTAACCTCATGATCGCGAATGAAAGTTTGAAATACGTTCAATGTTTTCACTTTAGACTTTCTGAGTTGAAATGTTAGCACGACCATTACACGATGTTTTCACTTAGACTTCTGAGTTGGAAATGTTAGCACGACCATTACACGATGTTTTCACTTTAGACTTTCTGAGTTGGAAATGTTAGCACGACCATTTCACGATGTTTTCACTTTAACTTTCTGAGTTGGAAATGTTAGCACGGCCATTACACAATGTTTTCACTTTAGACTTTCTGAGTTGGAAATGTTAGCACGACCATTACACAATGTTTTCACTTTAGACTTTCTGAGTTGGAAATGTTAGCACGACCATTACACAATGTTTTCACTTTAGACTTTCTGAGTTGGAAATGTTAGCACGACCATTACACGATGTTTTCACTTTAGACTTCTGAGTTGGAAATGTTAGCACGACCATTACACGATGTTTTCACTTTAGACTTTCTGATTTAAAATGTTAGCACGACCATTACACAATGTTTTCACTTTAGACTTTCTGAGTTGGAAATGTTAGCACGACCATTACACGATGTTTTCACTTTAGACTTTCTGAGTTGGAAATGTTAGCACGACCATTACACGATGTTTTCACTTTAGACTTTCTGAGTTGGAAATGTTAGCACGACCATTACACGATGTTTTCACTTTAGACTTCTGAGTTGGAAATGTTAGCACGACCATTACACGATGTTTTCACTTTAGACTTTCTGAGTTGGAAATGTTAGCACGACCATTTCACGATGTTTTCACTTTAGACTTTCTGAGTTGGAAATGTTAGCACGACCATTACACAATGTTTTCACTTTAGACTTTCTGAGTTGGAAATGTTAGCACGACCATTACACAATGTTTTCACTTTAGACTTTCTGAGTTGGAAATGTTAGCACGACCATTACACAATGTTTTCACTTTAGACTTTCTGAGTTGGAAATGTTAGCACGACCATTACACGATGTTTTCACTTTAGACTTCTGAGTTGGAAATGTTAGCACGACCATTACACGATGTTTTCACTTTAGACTTTCTGATTTGGAAATGTTAGCACGACCATTACACAATGTTTTCACTTTAGACTTTCTGAGTTGGAAATGTTAGCACGACCATTACACGATGTTTTCACTTTAGACTTTCTGAGTTGGAAATGTTAGCACGACCATTACACGATGTTTTCACTTTAGACTTTCTGAGTTGGAAATGTTAGCACGACCATTACACGATGTTTTCACTTTAGACTTTCTGAGTTGGAAATGTTAGCACGACCATTACACGATGATTTCACTTTAGACTTTCTGAGTTGGAAATGTTAGCACGACCATTACACGATGTTTTCACTTTAGACTTTCTGAGTTAGAAATGTTAGCACGACCATTACACGATGTTTTCACTTTAGACTTTCTGAGTTGGAAATGTTAGCACGACCATTACACGATGTTTTCACTTTAGACTTTCTGAGTTGGAAATGTTAGCACGACCATTACACGATGTATTCACTTTAGACTTTCTGAGTTGGAAATGTTAGCACGACCATTACACGATGTTTTCACTTTAGACTTTCTGAGTTGGAAATGTTAGCACGACCATTACACGATGTTTTCACTTTAGACTTTCTGAGTTGGAAATGTTAGCACGACCATTACACGATGTTTTCACTTTAGACTTTCTGATTTGGAAATGTTAGCACGACCATTACACAATGTTTTCACTTTAGACTTTCTGAGTTGGAAATGTTAGCACGACCATTACACAATGTTTTCACTTTAGACTTTCTGAGTTGGAAATGTTAGCACGACCATTACACGATGTTTTCACTTTAGACTTTCTGAGTTGGAAATGTTAGCACGACCATTACACGATGTTTTCACTTTAGACTTTCTGAGTTGGAAATGTTAGCACGACCATTACACAATGTTTTCACTTTAGACTTTCTGAGTTGGAAATGTTAGCACGACCATTACACAATGTTTTCACTTTAGACTTTCTGAGTTGGAAATGTTAGCACGACCATTACACAATGTTTTCACTTTAGACTTTCTGAGTTGGAAATGTTAGCACGACCATTACACGATGTTTTCACTTTAGACTTCTGAGTTGGAAATGTTAGCACGACCATTACACGATGTTTTCACTTTAGACTTTCTGATTTGGAAATGTTAGAACGACCATTACACAATGTTTTCACTTTAGACTTTCTGATTTGGAAATGTTAGCACGACCATTACACGATGTTTTCACTTTAGACTTTCTGAGTTGGAAATGTTAGCACGACCATTACACGATGTTTTCACTTTAGACTTTCTGAGTTGGAAATGTTAGCACGACCATTACACGATGTTTTCACTTTAGACTTTCTGAGTTGGAAATGTTAGCACGACCATTACACGATGTTTTCACTTTAGACTTTCTGAGTTGGAAATGTTAGCACGACCATTACACGATGTTTTCACTTTAGACTTTCTGAGTTGGAAATGTTAGCACGACCATTACACGATGTTTTCACTTTAGACTTTCTGAGTTGGAAATGTTAGCACGACCATTACACGATGTATTCACTTTAGACTTTCTGAGTTGGAAATGTTAGCACGACCATTACACGATGTTTTCACTTTAGACTTTCTGAGTTGGAAATGTTAGCACGACCATTACATGATGTTTTCACTTTAGACTTTCTGAGTTGGAAATGTTAGCACGACCATTACACGATGTTTTATCCAATGGAATGAATGAACAAATATGGGTTTATTTCGTTGTGACTGTACAATAACGCCGAGTCTTCTATTATAGAATCCATTTTCCTTGATCAAATAAAATTAAGATACGATTTGGAAAAAAGTAATAAATATTGAGGCTAGAAAATGGCCTTTTAACTACGGAACACGGTTTGTCGCTCATTTGTGTACACAAATAGTGTTTGCTCGGATGTTAAAAGTACCGATCCTCAAAGTAAAACTAGTTTGTTTGTAGTTAAAGCATTTTAGCATTTTAAATAGAAAATAAACAATTTCTAGGAAAATTAGATCATCATCATCAAGTACCATACCTGCTGGCGTAGGTGATCATGTCTCTCTAAACTGTCGATCTGGACAGAAATGTATCATTTCTGTTGTTGACCTTCTGCCAAACCATCCTCTTAAGCTGTATCGTATCGTTTCTCTTTGCTTCCCTCTATCTCTCTTTGTCCCTCGATTTTCCAAGTTGTCACAATATATTCCCTCTGTCCCCTTCTCATTGTATGACCAAAAATTGATGATTGCTTCTTTTTAATATTGGAAATTAGCTTTCTTTTTGCTTTGGCCTCTTTCAGAACATTTGTACTCTCCTTAGCTGTCCATGGTATTCTCAACATTCTTCTGTAAAGCCACATTTCTACAGACTCCAGTGATTTTCTTGTCTGTTGTCCTACTCTCCAAGATATACATCTATATATGTTAAGACTGGCTCTAACATTTAAGAACATTTTTTCTTGTTTCTATTGTCAAAAATGGATTGCACAGTACCTTCCTCATTTCCTTGGAAAGCGGCTTTTGTCTGAGCCATGCTGCATCTCACCTCTGTTGTACATCTACCATCTGAGGTTAACATTGTTCCCAGATATTTAAATTCATTTAGATGTTTTAATATTGTTCCACTTGTCTTTATTGTGCATTTCGGTGATGTCTTTTTCTTTGTTGCTACCATTACTTTTGTCTTATTACTATTAAGACTGAGCTCTTTATTTTTGCTTTTCTTCACTATAATGTCTAACATTTCTTGTAACTCATTTTCACTCCTTAGCGATTAATACTATCATCAGCATACTTTGGATTATTTATATTATGACCTCTAATTGTTATTCCAGGCATGCCCCTTATGGATCTTAAAATAATTTCACTATACATATTAAGCAAATCTGGTGACAGCACACAACCTTGTCTAACACCCTGTTTTATTTATTGAAACATTCCCAATTGATATCCAGTTTTTTGTTTTTTTATGGCCGCTGTTTGTTGCCAGTACATGTTCTTTATTATGCTTAGATCTTTGCTGTCTACGTTTACGCTTTCTGAAATGTTTATTTCTTGGTGCTTTACTTTGGTATACTCTATGAAACATAAGTATAGATCTGTTTTCACCTCTATGGCTCTTTCTACTAAAGATCTTATGACGTATACGACATTGTTCGTAACTTGCCTCCAACAAAAAAACCAAGTATGGAAAATGAAAGTAAATATGCGTCTACAGAAAAGTACTACTGTCAATTAACAGAAAAGAAACACAGGCTTTGAATATTTTGATGTAGCGAGCTATGTCTTAAACATAAAAAATAAACAATTATTTGATAATTATCTCTGTAGGTCGTATTGTTATGGCAGTGACGTGTGCAAATGTTACCTTTTTAATTGAATATGTTGCTGCTGGCTGCATATAACATCGTTAAAATAAACACGCCCATTAACGTGTTTTAACTCTAAGAACACCATTAACGAGTATAAGATGAAATCTCACATCATAACCTGGGACACTGCTATGAAGCAAGGACGAGAGTTAAAATTCCATACAAGAGGAGCATCATAGTCATTGTGGACCCAAGAAAAGGAAAACGTGACACAAATCTGGTAGGAAGGGCTCACTAGTTTGGTCAAAACGGCTCTCCAAGTAGACACAACTCTGCATACAAAATTAGGGAAAAAAGAGGGGCATGTCAAAATGAAAGACAGACATACAGAGCGAGAGAGAGAGAGAGAGAGAGAGAGAGAGAGAGAGAGAGAGAGCGATGGAGGGAGGGGAGATAGATATAGAGAGATTGGTTGGTATAGAGGTAAATATAAAAACAGACTTTGACTTAGCGTACAAAGATCTTCGTCAGAGAAAGATGAACGAAGTATCACCAGTACCCGAAGTATCACCAGTACCCGTACTACCCAGGCGGTAAAGGTAGTAGGGTAAAGGTAGTAAGGTAAAGGTAGTAGGGTAAAGGTAACTATGAGAAACAAGAACTCGTGTCCACATCTGTGAACTGCAACTTCAGATACAAATGTATTATCTTTGTATCGTGCATGTTGCTAACTCTCCACTACTCGATAGCGATAAAAAAAAACAACATATGATCATCCATCAACTTTCTTGATGTCAGACACCTTAATTCTTGATGCCATATTAATTTGATATTTATCTACAAAACACTTACTGTTTAAATTGTAAATACTTACTAAATTGTAATCGTCTTTGAACCATACAGACACAATCCACGGCTACCAATTTTTGGAAAAGAGAGAAATGAGCGAGGGTGGGTCGGTGGGTGGTGTTTCTGATACGTAAAATATGTAACCTTCCAGTGTGGCTAATGGGGCCCCCCACGGTGAGGGGGAGGGGGGGGGGGAATAGAGCCACTGTTACCTGCCACGCATGTCGTAAGAGGCGACTGCAGAGGTTTGAAATCGTCGTTTGTTCAGTCGAGTAGAACGAGCACGGAGAGACCTTGTCAACAAAATTTACCAACGCATTTTGGGAAATTCCCTGACAAGTGGTGGAACGGGATATGGGGAAATCCTGACTGCAATGAAACTTGTTCCATGGATAGAATAGAATAGAAAATGTTTAACCAATTTACAATGTACAACTTATGAATAAAAAATAAAGAAGCAATTATTTACATTTTCCAAATAAAAATCAAAGCTAACTTTGGCTGTTTCTTGTTCTCCAGGTGTGGAATGACACAGTTGCTAATCTGAGTCTACTTGCCCTGGGCACAAGTGCCCCTGAGATTTTGCTGTCGGTTATTGAAATTGTTGGCAATAACTTTCAGTCCGGAGAGCTTGGACCGGGCACGATTGTCGGATCAGCTGCCTTCAACCTCCTCATCATCTCTGCCATCTGCATCTACTGCATCCCAAAAGGAGAGATTCGAAGGATTTCTAGTGTCAAGGTAAGTGATAACTGGTTTATTAATTGTGTTTATGGAGGTTTCTACTGTCAAGGTAAGTGATAACTGGTTTATTAATTGTGTTTATGGAGGTTTCTACTGTCAAGGTAAGTGATAATTGGTTTATTAATTGTGTTTATGGAGGTTTCTAGTGACAAGGTAAATGATAATTGGTCATTAATTGTGTTTATGGAAGTTTCTACTGTCAAGGTAAGTGATAATTGGTTTATTAATTGTGTTTATGGATGTTTCTAGTGTCAAGGTAATTGATAACTGGTTATTAATTGTGTTTATGGAGGTTTCTAGTGACAAGGTAAGTGATAATTGGTTTATTAATTGTGTTTGTGGAGGTTTCTAGTGTCAAGGTAAGTGATAATTGGTTTATTAATTGTGTTTATGAAGGTTTCTAGAAGGATACAGAGACTGTCGAAAGAGACCAATAACTTTCAATAGTGCAGTAGCGTATGGGAACTCTGAGGGGCGGTTGTCTTTGGCTTTTTTGGGCGAACATTTAAAAAAAAGGAAAGAGAAAGACTTTCTTTCTTTTTCTTTTTTTTCTTTCTTTCTTTTTCTTTCTTTCTTTTTCTTTCTTTCTTTCTTTCTTTCTTTTCTTTCTTTCTTTCTACACTTTCCCATGTACACCTTCTTATTTCGAAGGATGTGCCCACTCCGCAGAACATGAATAAGATCTATAGAAACTAATTAAAAAAAAGAAGTAACGTACCCCTGTCACGCCAAGTGGCGTATAGGGAATATGGTGTTAGTGACCATAAATTTTACAGACCTTCGGCACATGATTTTTGGGGTAATGGGGTCGGTATTACGCCCGTGCCGCTTCACTTTCCCAGAAAAAAATCCGGTACCCATTAAAGGTTGGGTGAACCCGGAAGCCATCGGTTGGGATCGAACCCTACCCCTTGTCCTTTGTAGTCCAGTTCACTAACCACTGAGCTATCGCGGCTCCCTATAGAAACTAATGGATGTAATAATTAGATAGAAAGAGGTGAACTAAATATCAATAAAATATTCAGACTCACAACAAAATGCTGCAGGTAGATTGCATGCCTTAATAAACTGACAGCGTGCTCCACTTCACAATAGGCCGTCCACAACTCCTGTATTTATACTTTTGATTACACAGAACGCTAATCACGTAGTCTTGGTAACAGACTCGCAAAGGATGCTGGGAGGATTGATATGCTCTCTTTGCGGCAGGAATGGATGCAGCTCTTGTATAGCTCTAAAGTGAGCGCGTTGACTTGTCTGTGCTGACAAGGGCGCGCTAATGTGCACGGCAATGTAATAGCCGATGTGCTCGCTGGCAGCTTTGGCACTGAGTGAGGCCTGATTCTGGACAAAGAGGACATCGCCAAGTTTGTTCTTAGGAAGGCGCGATAAGAAAGTATTTATTGAAACTGATGTATCTAAATGTGGGGAAAGGGATCTGATCGATCTGGAGATTGTTAGTGGGAGAAGAAGATGTATCTACAATCAACACCTCATAAGAACAATCAGTCTGTATACGCTCTGAGAAGTGTCGGTACGGACGGTGGAGTGGATATGGGAGTGTCTAGACTACAATTAAACTGATTCTATGATTAGAATAGAATATATTTATACTTTTAAAAATGTTAGCTGCTAAAAGGCAGGATGTTGAAAACATGTCCTCACGAGAAAAGCAAAGAAAAACTATGGTGCAAAACGAGCTCCTGTAGATGAAGAGATTTATGAAGGTGACTCATCGTGTTACTTTCTGAACAAGAAAATAAGGGCAGAAGGAGAAGAAGTATCAATTATTTCAAATTAGACACTATTAAAATAATTAAGTGAAAAACACAAAGTAAATATTAGATTAAAGTAGACAAGATAAGAAATGTTGGACATTATAGTGAAAGAAAGCAAAAATAAAGGACTCAGCCTTAATAGCAAAAAGACAGAGGTATGGTAACAACAAAGAAAAAGATATCACCTCAGTGCAAAATAAAGACAAGTCGAACAATATTAAAACAGGTAAATGGATTTAAATATGTGGGAACTTTGTTAACCTCAGACGGAAGATGTACAAAAGAGGTGAGATGCAGAATGGCTCAGGCAAAAGCAGCTTTAAAAAAAATGAGGAGGATACTATGCAATCCATTTTTGACAATAGAAACAAGAAAAAATAGTTCTTAAGTGTTACGTAGAGTCAGTTCGCATATGGATGCGAATCATGGACAATAGGACAACAAACAAGAAAATCACTGGAGTCTGTAGAAATGTGGTTTTACAGAGGAATGTTGAGAGTACCATGGACAGCTAAGAAGATTAATGAAGATGTTCTGAGAGAGGTCAAAGCAAAAAGAGAGCTAATTTCCAATATTAGGAAGAAACAATCAGCATTTTTTGGCCATGTAATGAGAAGAGAACAACTGGAATATATTGTAACAACTGGAAAAATTTAGGGACGAAGAGATAGAGGGAAGCAAAGAGAAAAAATAGCAGACAGCTTAAGAGAATGGCTTGGCAGAAGGTCACCAACAGAAATGATAAATAGCTGTCGAGATCGAAAGTTGTGGAGAGACATAATCACCTTCGCCAGCAGCCCCGGTACTTCATGATGATGAGACAAGTCTTATGGAGGCTAATAGTGAAATGGAAAACGACGCGCAGCTAATTTTTGTAGAATAAATTATGTAAAATGGAAATAGAAGGGGATATAGAGCAAATTAAGTTTTCCCAAAATAGAAATTAATTGCTTTTGAATGTAGCATTGTATTGTGGGGTGGGGGGGGGGGGGTCTTTTTTTTAAGAAATCGAAATTGATAATAATTCTACTAAGCTGCTAAAGTGTTTACTTGTTGCTTTAAAGGCAACTTCTTGCTTAGACATGGTGTTTGTGTGTATGTGTATGTGTGTGCGTGTGCGTGCTTGTGTGTGTATGTGTGTGCGTGCGTGCGTACAAAACTTTATTTTCCTGTTTTTTTCAAGTTAATTTTCTCTCTCTCTTTAGTAAAGTATTATTTTAGCTTCACCCTATTTCCCCAAATCTCTCCCCTTCCCCCACCCCAACCGCCACAAATTAACATTTTAAAAACTACGCTCGAATGTGCTTCACTTATTAGTTCTTTATTGTTGAAGGCAAGTATTCACATAGTTGTAGATATAGCTCGTTTTGTTGTTAAATTATATTTTACTTGCATTTACTTGTGTCTAATTTCATCATCATCATCATGTGTCTACCGGTTGGCGTAGGCGATCATGTCCCTCCACAATCTTCTATCTACAGTGCATCGTATCAGTTCTGTTGTTGACTGTTTTCCATGCCATGACACCAAGCCATCTTGTATTTCCTTTTCTTTGTCGTCCACGATCACTCTTTCCTTTTATTTTGCCAGTTGTAAACAAGTATTCCAACTTTCCTCTTCTCATGATGTGCCCGAAAAAATGTTGATTGCTTCTTTCTGATGTTTTTATTTCATAGCTCTCTTTTTGTGTTGGCCTCTTTGAGAATTTCCTCATTGTTTTTTTTAGGGAAAGTTCCTGTCCAGGGAACTTACAACATTCTTCTGAGAAATCCCATCTCTGTGGCCTCTAATCGTCTTTTCATTTGCTTGTCTACTGTCTATAATTTGCATAAAGGGAAATTGCATATTACTTGTATTTAATAGAAACAAAGCAGAGTCTACTAAGATGGCAATAGATTCATGATCACTTAAATAATTCGGGTATACAAGTAGTTAGTTTGGCTTTTGAAATTGTATGTAAATGAATATTTAAACCGAGTATAGTTGCTTATATTACTCAAAGATCAGGTATTTAGCGTGATGTTTCATTGTGTGTATTACTTAACATGCGATATTTAGCGTGGTCTAATTATTTTGTTTTCCTTACCATCAGGTATTTGCAGTGACTGCCTTCTCTTGTGTTTTTGCCTACGTTTGGCTTGCCTTAGTGCTACTGGCAATCTCACCCAATGTGATCGAAGTATGGGAAGCTGTTCTCACTTTCATTTTCTTCCCGCTGCTCATTGTCATCGCTTACCTGGCAGACAAGGACTTCTTTCTGAAGAAGGAAAAGAGACATAGACAGGCTTTTATCGGGATTCCAATGAGTAAGTATTAATTTAGCTCTTAATACTATGTATCACTATCTATCTATTGTCCTTTCTGTGTAACACTCTTAGTTGGCTTCCGCAGTCTGTGCTCAATCCAGCGCCATCGTCTTCGTTGTATCTCTTCATCAACTTGTATTTAACTCGTACTTTTCCATAATTATACGTTAGTGATTTTGTCCTGCCATTTAGATCCTTTTATTCTGCATAAGAATAAAACCTTCGCTGCTATAATTGTAGTGCCAGAAAGATGCTACCATATCGGGCTGCAACGTCACCGCTAACACATATGTCCCAATTAGATGATACTCTACACGCTACAATTAAGAGGACATATAAACTGTACTATCACACACACACACACGCACGCACGCACACACACGCGCGCCAGTGAGGACTGGTTGGTCTCGAGGCAGAGTTATAATATTTATATAATTGTGAGTTCAAATCCCGGAATTTTATTTGTGATTTCTCTTTGCGGCAACCACCTCTGGCCTCACCGGCGACGCCCGGCTTGAAAAGTCAATTACTCATCGACGGAAAAATATGAGTACCTCCGAAGTCGGAGTTGTCTGTATGTATGGCGAGGGACCTCTGTGCATACGGCTGCCAGGGAAAACCCGATTAACACACAAAATTCAGTTCACAGAGCTTAAAGCTGGCGAACACACAAAAAAAACACCACAGAGATAGAGATAGAGAGAGAGAGAGAGAGAGAGAGAGAGAGAAAGAGAGAAATAGTTAAATGAATGCCGACAGGGATCTGTCAACGAACATTTAGATTGTCACATTATTTGTCCTATTATTGTGTATTTTATCACGTCAGATTTTTTACAATTTAATGTAACCTGCTTTAAAATGAGAAGAAACGTATAATTTGTTTCAATAAATATTTCTTTTCTTGACAATTTAATCGCCTGATTTTTGTTGTATTTAGCCAAAGCATCAGAATCCCTGAATCCTCCCAAAACTAGAGACGATGAGATGACTCAGATCGCAAAGGTAAACAAAATATGTTGAAGATGTGCTTGTATTGTAGCAAGAGGAGCTAACTCATTTTTTTTTCAGCGATTAACTTTACTTGGTATAGCGTGGAACGAATTCAAAACAAACGAGGAAATTTGAGAAATCGCCAATCAACCACTAATATCTTCAGTAATAAAGAAAAGACGATGGTCATATATTGGACATGTGATGAGGAAAGATAATAACCGAATAACAAAGCAAGCCCTCATGTGGAAAACAACAGGTAAGAGGGAAAATGGCCGACCCGGAGAGACACTGAGAAGAACTTGATCACAGAGGCAAGAGGAGGCAGAATCGGCTCCCTCAATGAGATAGAGTTGAGTGGACAGAACAAAGACAAATTGTGAGATTTGATAAAAGATCGTTACAAGGATTGAAAACTGCTAGAATAAAAATTTAGATAAGAGAAAGAGTACCTGGGTCTATGCCCTATGGGCCTAGCACATGGAGAACAAAAATACAAAATAGCTCAGCAACTTTCAAGGCAGTAAGTAAAGAGCCCCGTTACACAACGTGGCTTATAGAGAATATGGTGTTAGTGACCATAATTTTCAACGACCTTCGGCACAGCACATGATTTTTGAGCTAATATGGTTGGTATTACGCACGTGCCGCTTTACTTTCCCAGAAAAAGATCTGGTAACCATTTAAGGCTGGGTAAACCCGGAAACCATCGATCAGGATCGAACCCGACCTCTTGCTCTTGGTAGTTCAGTTCACTAACCACTGAGCTATCGCGGCTGCCAACATTCGAGGCAGTGCTGATATCAAATTCAGATGACAACAGTGCATGTTTGTGTTAGTCACCTCTAGTGACTCGGGCAGATGGTGCTCGTAAACCTGGGAGGGCCGACCATCTAAGGGCAGAATCCCCCTACAGAAAAGACAATCTGCTGCCTTGCAGGAAGATTGGGGGCAATCAAAGGCTAAGGAAAGCAAACCTGAATAAAATGCTGGCTGAAATCGGAGGCACTGGGCCACTGGCGCAGAACACAGTGCAACGTTTTAACAGGTACTCAATCAGAGTGGATCTAACAGACTCTAATTATGATGTTCTGTCTGTGAGGTCGATCAATTCACTTAAACAGTCAGCTGTCTTCATGTGAGAGTCTGGAATACCTACTCTGATTGAGTCCTGATCGCAGGGAGAGAGAGAGAGAGAGAGAGAGAGAGAGAAAGAGAGAGAGAGAGAGATTTTGCACTGAGGTGATGTCTTTTTCTTTGTTGTTACCATTACTTCTGTCTTTTTGCTATTAAGGCTGAATCCTTTTTTTTTTATTTTTGCTTTATTTCACTATAATGTCTAACATTTCTTGTAACTCATTTTCACTCAACGATTAAGACTGTATCATCAACATACCTTATATTATTTATATTATGACCTCCGATTGTTATTCCATGTATGCCCCTTATGGATCTTAAAATAATCTCTATATACATATTAAACAAATCTGTCTATTCAATATTAAACAAATCTGTCTATTCAATATTGGCAGATTCAGCCACAAGAGAAGCTGTTCAGCAAAGCAACATCCAGTATAAGACACTTGATTTTTTACCAAACTACTGACTTATCTTGATTGCTTGTTACCAACCGTCTGCCAAGATGCCAAACTCCATATATATATATACTTACAGTGACAAGTGCTTTAGCAGTGTGTAAAAGATTGAAAATGTAGAGAATTTGGTAGAGAAAAATTATTTCTGGGTCATGTCAGGAGTGTATTTAAATCTCATATTTATTGTGTATTTAAACAATTAGGAACTTGGACGAATAGACGGGTTACCTCCTGAGCAAGCAGCGACCATCTTAACTCGCCACATTGCTGAGGAGACTCCACATGACCGAGGGTGGTATCGTATCAACGCCATCAGAGGTTTAACTGGTGGAAGAAAGCTGGTTCCTAAAGTGATGTCTGCCTTTGATGATGTAAGTCTGAATTTTGTATTTTATGTTTATGTCTTTTTTATTGCTTACAAATAAGTACATTTTAAAATATTTTTGTAAATGAATATAAGTTAGTAAATAATTTATTAATCGTCACTGGAAAGGATTATTCTATTGCGCCTGAAGAAGGTTTCTTTGAAAGTAGAGCACAGCCCTATATAAGAGTGTAAGAGAAAACAAAAATAACGATTTTCATAAGAATTGCTTCTGTTTTTAAAATGTGTTTTTATTTTCTTCTAGTTTATCGATATTTTATTGATTATTATCAACTACTCTGTTTATGTTTTTTAACAGGAAGCGTAATTTTCTTCAGTTTCTACGTCTGCTTTTCAGATGATATCTGAGCTTTAGAGTCTAGTCCCAATGAAAACAAAATAGCATAGTGGTTAATGTGAAGGTTTGGTGTTAAAAGTGAACGTTGATTCAATGCCAGCGTAAAAAAAGAAAGGACACTTAAGTTTGTTGATACGAGGAAGGTAATAACAGCCAGGGAGAGCACTGATCCCCCACCTCCAGTTACTATGACAAAGTAGGCCTATAATGAATGATAAGATTTCACTCCCCTGATATTATATGACGTGGACTGTGCACACCCTCTCCTTCGACCTTAATCATGACTTTTGAACATGAAGTAAGCATAGTCTCGACACCATAACTGCCATCATCAGATTACTGGAATCAGCCTCACAGCACTTCAGCCAAACTCATAGGTGCTCTGTCCTTTCCAACAGAAGACACAACAAAGTATGCTTGCTGGTAGTTACTACTGTAAGTTTGTTGGATCTATCTATCTATCTATTGACCTTTCGAGCCGTAGCCGGCCCATAGGGCATAGACCAATATACTCTTTCTCCTATCTAACTTTTTTACTTTAGCAGTTTTCAATCCTTGTAAAGGTCTTTTATCAAATCTCACCATTTGTCTCTGTTCTGTGCATTCAACACTATCTCATTGAGGGAGCCGATTCTTGCTGCCCTATCTCTGTTTGTTGGATACATACTTTTAATCGATCCTTTCAGTTTCCCCATCCTAACCATGGCTACCATTTTTTTTTTGAGCCTCATATATTCCACCTTCATCAATAACAATGTCACTCTCCAAAAATGATCATACAAAGTTCCCAATATATTTTTCTTGTCAAGCTCAAATGTTACAACCATGGATGCACTAGAAACAAACATATTAGCCCTTTAATTGCCATGGGCTCCTGAGCAACCAAAACAGTCTTCTTCTTCTTCTACCTTTCAGCTCCCTGTGGAGCATAGGTCTTCAACAAACACTTTCCAAGTCGTTCTGTTTCTTGCCATTCTTTCAAGATCATTCCGTCTTCCCCATCATCTTCATCTCTGCTTCCATCTATCTTCTCCAAGAATTCCTTGGTCTTCCTCTTTGTCTTTTTTCCTGGGAATTCAAGAAAAAAAAGAACCTGTTGTGTAATACTCTCCATTGCCTTCCACAGTGTGTGTCCTATCCAGCGCCATCGTCTTCGCTGTATCTCTTTATCTACTGTGACCAAAACAGTACATCCACCAAATTTCTGGAAGGTTTGGAGCTTCCAGATGTTCAGTACATTTATGACTAAGATTCTACAGAACATGGACTGAGAGTCAGTCACAATGTGATGAACTGTCATCAAATACAATGGACTTAAGAATTATAAATATCAAATTATTAAAAGGATGCATATTTTTTTCATTGGATTCACAATGTATATTTATTCTCAAGATCTACCAACAAGTGCAAAAGCCCAAAGACGAACGTGAGTTTAAAAGTTCTATAGTCAGCCCTGTTGATTTCAGTGAAGGAGGGAAGTTTGCAGTTATACAGTTCACAGCAGCTGCAATGGCTGTGATGGAGAACGAGGGAAATGTTCGTTTGGGAATTAAAAGAACTGGTCGTATGGACATTCCTGTGTCTGTCAGGTATAAATATTAGTTTCGTATTTTGTTGTACATTTGATAACAGAAACATCAGTTATCAACTGTTATTCATGACATCATTATAAATTGTTACTGGTTGCAGTTACTATTGGTCACTCAACATAATTTTTGTGTCTCTGGTGCCCCCTATCAATTCTTCACATTGATCTCTTCCTTATACTTACTTCATATCTGACTGAGTGTTAAGCTGATAGTATAAGTCTATAAGTATTTTCTGTCATTATTTTTCTTAGTCTCTCTTTCCTTATATTTTACCTGTTATTAATATATTTAAAAAATGTATAATTTAAATGACATGACCAAAGGTGTTTGAACTGTATTATAACAAGTTCAGAAGTTCTCTTTGTGCCAGTTTGTGAACTGGTTTCCTTGAAGATGGTCTCCATTATTTAATTTAGCTGTCCATGGTATATTCAACGTTCTTCTGTAGAACCACATTTCTACTGTCCACAATGAGATGTTTGTTAATTCATTAATTGTTGATGATTCACTTCTCACTATGACAGAATAGGATCTGAGTAATGTTGAAAAATTACTTTTCTTACTTTAATTTACAGAGAATACTTGTTGCAAAATGCTGTTGATTTTGTGGAAAGTTGAAGTTGGCCAGGTTATGCTAAATTTTGTTTGTTTGTTCAGACTATGTTTGCTTCCAAAGTTATTTGACTTCTAATACTTTCTTCATTAAAAAAAATGTACAACACTTGTAAAAGAGATATTCATAAACTGAGGCCTGCCAAAGACAGAGTGTGTCAATTATGGTACATGTTTAGGGGAAAATCAGGACACACGTGCATGTACAAGTACTAGCCATGCGGCCAGCTCATTGTGTATCATGATGCTGTTCTTACCCCTCCATCATGAAACAGGACAAAGAGTCAAGTTTGCATGTTCACAAGACTTGAACGCTGAAGAAAATGAATAAACTGAGGTACAATAACACATGATTGGAGATACAACCTATAAATTGTGAACGATTAAAGCTATTTTATGCTTTGCTGACTAATGAGTCATGGAAAAACAGACAGAGAGAGAGATCTACAAATATATGACAGCCTTAACCTTTAGACACACTCAGCCTCCTGAAAAGAACAGAAAGAAAAAAGAATCCCCATCACACCCCACATAGGGTAAAGGGAATATGTATTTGTGTCCATATTTTTTTCCCACCTGCACATTTTTTTCAGTGAATAGAATTGGCCAACAACATCTTACAAAGGAAATTACAATACTATAGCCACCTCAAAAGACACAAAAGGCTTAAAAAAAAATAATGGAATGCATGGTTCCAGAGAGATAAGACAGAGGAAGACCAAGAAGAAGGTGGTTTCAAGACATCAACGAGACCTTAACATGAAAGCAGAAGAAGTTAGAAATCTGGCTAGAGACAGTGATTCTTTCTGATGGGCTGTGATAAATGCAATGTTCTGCAAAGGACATGCGACCTGATGAACTGCACATTTTTGGGTAATATTGTCAATATTTACTAAGGTGTTATCTTTATTTCCCAGAAAAATATGGTACCCATTTAAGAGCACAGTTCTATTACTCTGTATCCATAATATATAGCTTGGCAACCACTTGAGTAGAAATTCTCCTAAAACACAATTCAGTCCTTATGAAGCTGTTGAGCATCATCTTTTTTTATTACTATCACTCGACGATATTAGGAAGGCATTGATTCCTCCAAGACATGATAAATGTACCTTCTATATGGGACAAGGGGAGCTGTGATAGCTCAGTGGTTAGTGAACTGGACTACAAAGGACAAGAGGTAGGATTCTATCCCAATCGATGGCTTCTGGTTCACCCAGCCTTTAATGGGTACTGGATTTTTTTTCTGGGAAAGTAAAGCTGCACAGGCATAATACCGACCATATTACCCCAAAAAGCATGTGCCAAAGGTCTGTAAAATCTGTGGTCACTAACACCATATTCCCTATACACCACTTGGCATGACGGGGGTACTCTACTTTTTTTTTTTTTATATGGGACAGACCAACAACAGTTCACAAACACTTGCAGATACCCTTCATGGAATTAAACGAAATGTAAGAAGCACTATAGCTTGCCAGCTCAATATCTATCCAACCAAGTTAAATTCATCATCTGTACATCACTTGTTTACCATCCTTCACGCTTTGGTTGATCTTTTATTCACACTGTCATGATCTGTGTCTGTTCACCAGAGTTGAGACCATCAATGGTACAGCCCTGGCTGGTGAAGACTACAAGCCCTACAACAAAGTGGTGGAGTTCAAGAAAAATGAGGCTCTCAGGGAGGTGCACATTGAGATTGTGGATGACTTTGAGTGGGAGCCAGATGAGTTTTTCTTTGTGAAACTGAAGCTTGAAAATCCTGAAATCTCTGCCCTTGGCTCCACAAGTATCTGTGAAGTCACTATTATTAATGATGATGGTAATAGAAACATTTCATATGCCCTCTGACCTCTCTTTGACTCTCTGTGCTGTACCTTTAAATGATTTGTTGTTGACTTGTAGTGGATAGAACATCCAAAGTCACTATTATTATTGATGATAGTAAAAGAAACATTTCATATGCCAGATGGGCTCTCTGTGTTGTACCATCATATTATTTGTATTTGGCTTGTAGTGGATATAAAATTTGCAGGCCAGAGACTTTGGTTTTACAACAAAGGCATCCTTTACTGGACTATTGAACAGCTGTTGATAAAGGTGTATTTATGAAACTGAGAATTTGGAGTCAAGCTCAATACAAGTAGGACTGAGTGGATTGATCTGAAGTGCGTATAACATCATGCTACAATAGCGGGAATAATTTATATTATAGTTTTTGGAAGGACTAAGCACCTATGGTTTTGCCATGATTGCAATGAAGTTGGTTCATTTAATCAGTAATCAGTTGTATTTGGAGACAGAATTGTGAATTTAAAGATTTGAAAGATGGAATTTTTTGCAGTAAATTTAAGGGTGTAGTTCGCTTTCAATTCAAAGAAGATATAGTCATTAATGAGATAGTTCAAATTAGTAGCACAGTATACAAATCAGTGGAGAGAGACAACTCAAACCATAATATAAATTTACACGCAGCATGAAGGATTAGAATATCATCATCATCAAGTACCGTGCCTACTGGCGTAGGTGATCATGTCTCTACACAATTTTTGATCTCGGCAGCTATTTATCATTTCTGTTGTTGACCTTCTGCCAAGCCATTCTCTTAAGCTGTCTGTTATTTTTTCTCTTTGCTTCCCTCTATCTCTTCGTCCCTAAATTTTTCCAGTTGTTACAATATATTCTAGTTGTTCTCTTCTCATTACATGGCCAAAAAATGATGATTGTTTCTTTCTAATATTAGAAATTAGCTCTCTTTTTGCTTTGACCTCTTTCAGAACTTTTTCATTACTCTTCTTAGCTGTCCATGGTACTCTCAACATTCTTCTGTAAAACCACATTTCTACAGACTCCAGTGATTTTCTTGTCTGTTGTCCTATTGTCCATGATACGCATCCATATGTTAAGACTGGCTCTATATAACATTTAAGAACTCTTTTTCTTGTTTCTATTGTCAAAAATGGATTGCATAGTATCTTCCTCATTTTTTGGAAAGCTGCTTTTGCCTGAGCCATTCTGCATCTCACCTCTTTTGTACATCTTCTGTCTGAGGTTAACAAAGTTCCCAAATATTTAAATTCATTTACATGTTTTAATATTGTTCCACTTGTCTTTATTTTGCACTGAGGTGATGTCTTTTTCTTTGTTGTTACCATTACCTCTGTCTTTTTGCTATTTAGGCTGAGTCCTTTATTTTTGCTTTAATTCACTATAATGTCCAACATTTCTTGTAACTCATTTTCACTCTTAGCGATTAAGACTGTATCATCAGCATACTTTAGATTATTTATATTATGACCTCCAATTGTTATTCCAGGCATGTCCCTTATGGATCTTAAAATAATCTCACTATAAATATTAAACAAATCTGGTGACACATATTAAACAAATCTGGTGACAGCACACAACCTTGTCTAACACCCTGTTTTATTTGTTGAAACATTCCCAATTGGTTTCCAGTTCTTATGGCCGCTGTTTGTTGCCAGTGCATGTTCTTTATTATTCTTAGATCTTTGCTGACTATGTTTATGCTTTCTAAAATTTTGATTATTTCTTGGTGCTTTACTTTATCAAATGCCTTAGTGTAATCTATGAAACATAGGTATAGATCTGTTTTCACCTCTATGGCTCTTTCTACTAAAGATCTTATGATATAAATGGCATTACTTGTTCCTTTATCTCTAACAAAACCACACTGTTCATCGCTAATTTCTGGACTGATTTTGTTTCGCACTCTTCGTATGATGATTCTTAGTATTATTATTAGTATTCTTAGTATTATTATTAGTATTCTTAGTATTATTATTAGTATTCTTAGTATTATTAGATTGAAATATAATGGAGGAGATTTGTACCAAAGGAGAACTTAGAAGCTACTTTTTCAATGCTCTCCTACTGTGAATGTCAGACATTGATATTAATTTCAGTTATACTACACTGAGACTTACAGTTCAGTGATATACTACACTGAGATTATTATTAGTATTCTTAGTATTATTAGATTGAAATATACTACACTGATGATATACTACACTGAGACTTACAGTTCAGTGATATACTATACTGAGACTTACAGTTCAGTGATATACTACACTGAGACTTACAGTTCAGTGATATACTACACTGAGATTATTATTAGTATTCTTAGTATTATTATTAGTATTCTTAGTATTATTATTAGTATTCTTAGTATTATTATTAGTATTCTTAGTATTATTAGATTGAAATATAATGGAGGAGATTTGTACCAAAGGAGAACTTAGAAGCTACTTTTTCAATGCTCTCCTGCTGTGAATGTCAGACATTGATATTAATTTCAGTTATACTACACTGAGACTTACAGTTCAGTGATATACTACACTGAGACTTACAGTTCAATAATTTACTACACTGAGACTTACAGTTCTTCTAGTGAGCTGAAAGAAGATATTACTAAGAGTTTTGTCTTTCTAACATTACAAAAGCTTACATTTACATGACTTCAAGTTGTTTAACTATCTATCTATTGACCTTTCAAGCCGTAACCGGCCCATAGGGCGTAGACCAAGATGCTCCTTCTCTCATCTGAATTTCTGTTCTAGCAGTTTTCAATTCTTTTAAAGATATTTTATCAAATGTCTCCATTTGTCTATGTTCTGTGAAAGCAACTCTATCTCATTGAGGGAGCTGATTCCTGCTGCTCTTGCCTCTCTCATCAATGTTCTTCTCAGTGTCTCTCTGGGTCTTCCTCTTTTTCTCTTACCTGTTGTTTCCCACATGAGGGCTTGCTTTGCTATTCGGTTATTTTCTCTTCTCATCACATGTCCAACTTATGACCATCGTCTTTTCTTTATTACTGAAGATATTAGTGGTTGATTGGCGATTTCTCTAATTTCCTCATTTGTTTTGAATTCGTTCCACGCTATACCAAGTATTTTCCTTAGACATTTATTTTCGAATGCGTTCAACTTTGTTTCTATATCTCTTGTTGTTTTCCAGCCTTCACACACATAAGTAAGAGTTGATAGTATATTTGATTTGAATAGTCTAAGTTTTGTGTTTGTGCTGATGAGTTTTGATTTCCACAACTTTTCAAGGCTTCTGAAAGACATTGCTGCTTTAGCTATTTTGATTCTAATTTCTTTGCTTGTATCCCTTTCTCGATCAATGTGACTTCCAAGATAGATAAAGTGATTGATCTCTTCCACTGGTTTGTTTTCCATGTATATTTTGTCGTCTGTTGGAATTAAGCTTTTCATGACTTTAGTCTTTTCATTTTTGATCTCAAGCCCAATTTTGTTTAACTATAAAGATCAGTAACTGTTATTGCATTTCTTTCTTGATGAGCATTCACTGCATTCATTTAACCAAGCCCACCTGGTTAATCGGACAGCATAATACCGACTACATTATCCAAAAAAATAATATGCTGAAAGTCAATAAAAGTTATGGTTACTAACACCATATTCCCTATATCCCACTTGATGTGATGGGTCACTTTACTTTTTTACTTTTGGCAGGGAACAGGCAACTATAGTTCGTCCAGAAATTTGTGCCCTCAGAGTTTATTAATTATCTCGGAAACTGTTTGATGAATTTTTGTAATTCTTTTCGTGAAATCTTATTTTTTCACCGACCTTTAGTCTGATTTTTTGCCCTACTGTCATGCATTTAGGAAAGATTTTTGCTTATTTGAGGTATATAAAAATATGATTTTCTTGCATGTCCTAAATTTTAGGATTTTACAATACCCACATTTGTTGTAATCAACTCACCAATTAAAAAGGCAAATTTCACGTGCACACCACACAATCTTAGCACCATTTTGCACTCTTAACTTGTAAAACGTGCGCCACTCCGAGGTTTTTTTTTGGTAATTTCATTTCCGGTTTCTTGTTAAATTGGTCCAGAGGCGTATTTTGACAAAATATTTACTATTAATGAATATTCCTGTATGTGTGATAATTTGTAAGCTGTTGTGAAGTGACTACTTGATTTTTAAAACCATGAAGAGTTTAGAGTGTAAATTCATCACTATGCAAAAGGTAATTGTGTTATTGTACATGCACTTTTGCAAGGAAACTAAAAGGGGTCAGTTATATTACTATCCAATTTAATATGGATGTGCACCTTTGGCTTGCATTGTTAGAAAATTAACATAATTTACTGTAAAATCTAATGTTTAGAGCACGCTGTTTGATATTTTCCTAAAATTATATAACAAAAAACAATTTGTACAAAATTCAGACTACCTTTGTATTTAAATGTTATAAAATCTGAAGGTCAGTGAAAAAATAAGATTTCATAAAAAAGAATTACAGGAATTCATCAAACAGTTTCCGAGATAATTGATCAACTCTGTGGGCACAAATTTGTGAATGAACTGTAATTGCAGTGCTGTGGTAATCTGGCACCCCACTACCGGCTCCATGCTAAACCCCACTACTGACTCCCTGTTTTTTTACTTTACTTTTACCTGCGAAGACAGCAGTTTTTTTTATTCAAGTTTGCTCTTCTACATGAATAGTTACCTCTAGCTATCAATCTTCATCTGACTGGTCATTGTATAGTAAGTAGCATGATCCATCAACACTTATATTCTGTGTTTGTAAAAAAAAATAATGAACTCTCCACAGATTTTAAATACAAAATATTTATGATATGATGCTTTCAACAATTTGTAAATATCAAGATTATCTATTACTTTATAATCTTCAAGGCTGGAGTACTAATATTTTGTGACAATATTTTTGTTTTATAAAGAGCCTGGCATTCTAGCCTTTGCTAAGCCAAGCTTCGTAGTCCAGGAGACAGGTTTGAAAGCCCTGATTCCTGTCATCCGCTTGAATGGAGCTGATGGTCATGTATCTGTGAAGTGGAAAACTAAAGACATAACAGCTATAGAAGGGAAAGACTACTCTGGGAAAGAGGGAGAACTCATATTTGACAATCAAGAGACAACCAAAAACATCTTAATCCCTCTGTTTGAGAGTCAAGTAAGTAAATTGTCAAATATTACTTTTAAGTTTGGAACCAGCAGACAGCTTTCAGTAAATGAGCTGATAAAAGTTAGTAAACTGACTGCTGGCATCACAGCCAATGAAAAGGGCTGATAAAAGTTAGCAACCTAAAGTTGACTGCTGGCATTACAGTCAATGAAAAGAGCCTTGCTAAGCATATGGAGAATATGGCATTAGTGACCATATTCTTCTCTGACCACGCAATATTTTTGGCCCTTGTGGTTGATATCGCTCCAGGCGGCTTTTACATCCCATAAAAATCTCTGGTACCCATTATTAGAGGCTGGGGGAGTGTAGAGCCTTGTTGGTCGGAAAAATAATCCGCTACTTCTGGGGAACAAACCTGGATCCTTCTGATCAGGAAGTGAGCACACTAACCACTCTGCCACTGAGGCTTCTAACCAGATAAGCAGAGACTAAATATGAAAGCAAAACTGATCCCAAAGTACGCTGTACTAAAATTAGAAGTATCAAATGAAAAGGTTGGAATATAACAGCACACTATAAAAACCATGACACAATGCAACTGCCATCAATTTTATTTTCATTTCAATGTCAAGGTGGACAAGACAACTGCCATCAATTTTATGTGCATTTCAAGGTGGATAAGCAAAGCTATAGTTGACAGTATGAACACCAAGCACAGCTGTTTATTACTGATATTTGAATTGTCCTGTTCTCTTCACAAATATTGTATGTGCTTCCTTTATGGTATATTCAAGTTGATCAGCTGTCATTTTTATAACATAAGTTGCTAAAAATTAAATACTGCACACCAGGAAAATGTTAAATTAGTCCATCTAAAAAGATATTTATTTTCAAAAACATTAATTCACTAAAATACAAGTAACATAAATGTTAATTAAGCTAGAAACTTAACATTTTTATATGATGTCAGAAATTGGAGCCACTCACATACAATATCAATTATGAGATTGATTAGAATGTAGTATACTTAGGGTTTCTTTATCAATAAATATCTTAAAATATTTAGAATTATAGCTGTAATGTAATGACATGTTGAAATTAAAACAAGTGGTAGTGCAACAAACATACAAATACAATTTCAAAATTGATCAAGCTTAGGAATATCCTTTTTTAGATAAATTTATTGATGTAAATAAAAAAAAGTAAAGAGCCCCGTCTAGCCAAGTGGCAAATAGGGAATATGGTGTTAGTGACCATAATTTTTATAGACCTTCGGCACATGATTATTAGAGTAATGGGGTCGGTATTACGCCCGTGCCGCTTTACTTTCCCAGAAAAAATCCGGTACCTATTTAAGGCTGGGTGAACCCGAAAGCCATCGATTAAGATCGAATCCTACCTCTTGTCCTTTGTAGTCCAGTTCACTAACCACTGAGCTATCATGGCTCCCAAATTTGTTAAAGCTTGTCTTTAAGTTTACAATGCTATTATCACTTTATTTCATTGTGTAAAATGTTGTTAATATTTTGAAAAACTGATTATGTATTTCCAAATCTATTTTATTAACAGATCCATAGCTATTTCCACCACCTAATGATAGTGAGAAATTACCCAATAATTCTAAATTGAAATGTTAATTGCTAATAAATTTTTAAAAATAAGCTCATTAAACTACTAAATCTAAAAATTAATTGTTAGGTTTAATTCTTCCTTTTCATTTACAGAAAGAAGAAAGAGATGAAAGTTTTCAAATTGAATTATCTGACCCACTCGGTGGTGCAACTTTGGGAAAAATCAGTAAAACGATCGTGACTATTGTGAACGATGAAGGTGAGAAGTTTTTTAATCCTTCCATTTTACTGGACAAAATGTACATCATGTTTGAGTGAGTCTTATTTTTAAAATTATATGAAATTAATAATGAAAGTTAAGTTATGCTTTTTAATCAGTTACAGAGTGGATAAATTGTTATAACTAAGGTTATGTTGTTTTTTTGTTTGCATTTGCCAGGTTTATATCTCCAGCGAAGTCCCGAAGATTCTTCACGCAAAATTCAGTTATTCAGAATAACTGAATTTTGCGTGAATATCACTTTTCCCTATTTTTCACACTGAGCAGCCATGTGCTCAGGTGTCTCCAGCCATACAGGCAGATATCCTCTGACTTCATAGGTACTCTCATATTTTTATCTTTTAGAGTTGTAACGTTTTTGATAGACATTTTCCTATTAATTTTGCCAAGGCAGCAGCCATTTTTGGCCTACTCTCTTCGATTTCCAACTGCCACGAGCTCTTTAATGTAGCAGAATGCACACTTCCTGTTTTTCGCCATTATCTGAGAGGACTCAACATCAGATTTCACTACCCAGAGACCAGGGGAGGATAAAACTGTGAAGAAACCACAGATTCAATTCCCCCCCCCCCAACCACCTGTGGTGGGAAATGAACCCTGGACTTTCTTGTTCAGTGGCCAACATCTTACCTCTAACCACCCAATTGCAGAACATTGCATTCACCACAGCCCATCTGAAGGAATCTTTGTCTTACCATCAGATCTTTGAGATTTATTCTTGTTGACTGTCATGATTTCTTGGCAGTCTACAATCAGTAGTTTGTCATTGCTTTCTAATTGGTTCTGGCTACATAGCACCTTAGGGCCCCCATTGTGCTCTGAGCCCAATTGCCACACCCCCCCCCTCCATTTTTTTAAAATTTACAGAGGAAGCAAAATAGTAATTCTATTTTTGCATTAAATTATTATTTTTCAATAGCAGACAGAGTTTTAAAATATATAACCTACCATGAAGCAATGCACCTTTTTATATTGGTATACAGTTAAAGCATTATTTTCATTTCACTGGTAAAATTTTTAATTTTCTTTGAAAGCCTTAAAGATGATTTCACTATTGTTTATGTGAATTTTCCCCCCTTAGAATTCAATGGACTTGTCAGCCGTATCCTCAACTTGGCAAAAGCTAACTTGGAAGCACTTGAACTTTCAAAAACCACATACATTCAGCAGTTTATTGAAGCAATGAATGTAAATGGAGGTGACCTTGCAACTGCTTCATTCGTTGATTATATACTCCATTTCTGCTCATTTTTCTGGAAGGTAAACATGATAACATGATTATATAATCAAATCAGCGTACAGTTTCTCTAGCATTCAGGTCTCAGATTAATATTAGTACACAAAAGTATACATTTAATATAGGCCATATATATATATATATATATATATATATATATATATAGTTTTTTTTCTCTAATAAACTGAGAAGAAAGCATTTTCACAAAAGGATTTAAGACACAAAATAGAGAAATAGAGACAGGTAGCCAAAATGGCATATCAACTGTTGCCTTTATTTATTTAAACTCCCAAATATTAAAATGATAGCAATTCAGCAAATGATAGTATATTTCTGTCACACCTGTGTTATCAGTACTAAACATGACCTTTATCTAAAGTACAAAAGTGAAAATGTATGACTTGTGAGCAAGATGATGCAGATATATTATTAATGTCACTAGAAATGGCAGAATAGGAAACAGTGATGTCAGAAAAATATCAAAACCAAAACCTGCATTTGACACTTCTTCTTTAGTTACAGGTTGAGGAAATAGTCAGTAGCCTTGTGGAGTCTTGTAGAGCAGCAGCAGAGTTTCTCCCCTTTATGTGGTCTGTGGTTATTCTTCTCGGGGTGCTTCATGTCTAGCCCACAGCATCCTCCAGTATGTCATTGGTCTGCATTTCCTTCACCTTTTGTCCAGAGTTATTGTTCCTGGATCTCTTCTAAGCACATGACTCATCTAGTTGCATTATGATCTACCATCACTGTGGGGTAGGGAGCCGCGATAGCTCAGTGGTTAGTGAACTGGACTACCACGGACAAGGGGTAAGGTTCGATCCCAACCGACGGCTTCCGGGTTCACCCAGCCTTAAATGGGTACCGGATTTTTTTTTGGGAAAGTAAAGTAAATACTGACCACATTACCCCAAAAATCATGTGCTGAAGGTCTGTAAAATATAGGGTCACTAACACCATATTTCCCTATACGCCACTTGGCGTGACAGGGGTACTTTACTTACTACTTTACTTGGCGTGACGGGGGTACTTTACTTTTTTTTTTAATCACTGTGGTGTTCTCTTCTTGATAGAACTTCTTTGAGTTCTTGGTTATTGGCTTGTTTGGCCCATTTATTCTGATAATTTTCTTCTTGGTAGTTATGTTACATGATAGGCTTGAGATTTTCTTTTCAGTTGATGCTAGCATTAAGTTTCATAGCACTGATAGTACACATATTTTTATATATTATTAGTTTCATATTTATGTTGTACTACACACATTTCCAAATGTTCTTTAATCTGGCAAAAGCTATTCTTGCTTTGCTTATCATTTTGCTGGAATCTTCATTGGTTCCTTCATCTTGTGTTACAAGTCTTCAAAGTGTGTGAATGTCATCCTGCCTCCTGCAAGCTCCTGGTTTTTCTATTTCGACTGGTGTCAGATTCATTAAATTTAGGACCATGTTCTGTTTTTGTGGTGTTTATATTCAGTGCAGTTAATTTACATTATTTGTACAATATGTCTGTATTACCCTTAAATGTGTTGATACGATTAAGCTAATAATGTGATATCATTAGCATTTTTTACATTTCTCATACTGAGAATATTGTCCATCGTATTCCTCTGGAAATATTATCTGCCGTCTTTCTCATTACTCATTTTATAACAGTGGAAGAGGGAATGGATGATAGGGAACATCTTTGTCATTCTTCTATTTTTGATTTGACATCTTCCAGCACAACACACTTATCCTAGGATAAAAAACTGTTGATTCCCACAATGCATCAGAGTATATGTGGATAAGATAATTAACTAATTATCTTCACTATTACTGATAAACTAAACATAAAATAGTAATTTATTTATTTAAATTGGTTATCAATTAAAATAAATAAAATTATAAATTGTTACCTATTTAATTATTTTCTTCAACAGGTTTTGTTTGCATTTATCCCCCCAACTCACTTTTTTGGAGGATGGCCAACTTTTGCTATTTCTCTGGGTCTGATTGGGTTTTTGACTGCAATTATTGGAGATCTTGCTGGCATTTTTGGGTGCCTTATTGGATTAGAAGATTCTATCACTGCAATTACACTGGTTGCCATGGGAACAAGTATGCCAGATACATTTGCCAGCAAGGCAGCTGCAATGATGGAAAAAACTGCTGATAATTCTATTGGAAATGTAAACGGGAGTAATTCTGTCAACGTTTTCCTTGGCCTTGGACTCCCATGGCTGCTTGCATCTATCTATCATGCTGTTAAGGTAACAACTTACAGAAGTATACTGGTTTATCTCTACTTCTTAAAGTATATGTTTTATCTCTACTTCTTATAGTATATGTTTTTATCTCTACTTCTTAAAATATATGTTTTATCGCTACTTCTTAAAGTATATGTTTTATTGCTACTTCTTAAAATATATGTTTTATTGCTACTTCTTAAAGTATATGTTTTATCTCTACTTCTTATATGGAATAAAATATTTCCTATTTGAAATCTGTTTTAAATAAAATAAAAACAGATTTTTAAAAATCTTTGAAGGCTGTGAAATATAGTTTTACAGAAGAATGATGGGATTACCATGGACTGTTAATAATGTAAAGAGGATGTTCTAAAGGAGGCCAAGGGCAACAAATTATTATCAACATCTAGAGAAAGCAATCATTCAATGCATGCATCATGTATATGAAAATGTAACAGCAGGGACATATTATGACAATTGGAAAAAATAGGGAAGAAGAAAAAGATGATATAAAGAGAGAGAGAAAAGATGTCAGACTAGTGTGAAATAAATTAGTTCTTAGTGTAAAATAAATTTGTTTTTAATGTGAAATAAACTAGTTCTTAGTGCTAAATAAAATTATATTAGGGTAGATTGATTGATCAAAGTTAACTTAAGGATTAGAGGTATCAGCAGACTGATGACAGACTGACAAAGCACTGGTTTAAAATGGAAGAACTGACAGATTCCACTCAGGTTAAAAGAACCATGTCAGGTTACAGTTAAACTAAATCAGGTTAAAAAAGCCATATCAGATAACAGCTAATCACACTCAGGTTTAAAGAACCAAAGCAGGCTAATACTTTGCTTTGCCTCACATGCCTATTACTACAAGTTCCTTATAGTTGAGAAGGCACCCTACAGTCACCAATTATATTTCATAATTGAAATAACAAAATAATAGTTTATTTACACTAAAGTACTTCTCTATTCTGCAGGGTGATACATTTGCAGTGCCAGCAGGTTCTCTCGGCTTTAGCGTCATCATATACACCATTGTAGCTGTGATCGCTCTAGCTATCCTTGTGGCACGTCGCCTGATACCCTCCATTGGGGCTGAGCTTGGTGGCCCAAATGTGTCTAAGTATCTATGCAGCATTGTGTTTGTAATTTTATGGTTTGTTTATGTTATCCTGTCCGTCTTGCAAACTAAAAATATTATTCACGTACATATTGGTTAATGACAACATGATTAAAATGTAGAAAAGTAATTAAGTTATTAACAAGCTATTGAAGCTTGCTATTTCACACAGCAACAGCTAGTTATTAATGTGGGACATAAGAAGAGGTTTAAGATGCATTTAAATACATTTGAACTGCAACTTTTGGAACCAGAGGGTAAAGTAAAAAGAGGCCAGCCTAGAGAAACACTAAAAGGAACACTGAGGCAAGAGGCAATAACAGCAGACATCAGCTCCCTCAGTGAGATTGAACAACTCACCCAGAACAAAGACATGTGGTGAGATACAATGCATGTCCCATGCAAGGTCTAATGTTTGGCAACAAAGATCATCAGACACAAAGAGCCTAGAATTTCTGCACTATGTGCCACTTTTGGCTCAAAAGGACAAAAGATAGAAAGATAACTTTTAGTCAGAAATAGGAACAAAAATTGAACTGTAATTACAAAATCTCACTAACTAAAAAATAGAAAAGAAACTGTAATATTAATATTCTATAAAATATATTAGGGCAGAAGGTCATCAGCTACAGGTCACTAGATCCACAACAACACAAAACATATTCTTTAGAATTGTTATAATTTTTGTTAAGATTATTGTAGACTGAGATGAAAGATATTTTATTATCCTTATTTTGCATTGGCTTTTTAAAATCAAGTTTTGTCTGTGCTGTTTGATTGTGGCAGGCACAAATGAAATCTGATAGGTCAGTTTCAGTTGCTGAAATAAATGTTGTTGAAAAAATTCAACCGTGTTCAACGATATAACAAATACGTCTTTTAGATGCATAGAAACAGTTCTGGTAAATCATGAAACAAACATTGAAATGGTAAACATTATTGTACACATTACATGGTTATTTTAAAATATTAATTTAAAACATTATACAATGGTAATATTACATTTAAATACATTATTAATGCTAAAATATTTCATTTTTGAATGTTCTGTTCACAATACAGGGCTCTGATAATGTTTCAGATATCAAAATGTGTAGAAATAACAGTGTTGTTTTGTTAATGGAATTAAATAAGTATACGGCACTAGAAAATTCTACACCAAATAAAAGGCTGAAACCAAAGAACTGATGTCGATCCAGAACTGGTCATCCAATACCAAAGCAACAAGCAGTTTTATTTGTTCTGACAATTAAATACACCAAATAGTGAAAACATTTAATTTATCCCTTCTAATACATTTGTATCCATATAGCAGCAGTGATCTCTGCAATATGTGCCATTTTGGCATGCAAGGTTTCTGTTTCTGAGACTGTGGTTCTGCTCTATGTGCCGTTTTTGGCTCGAATGGACAATAGATAGATAGATAGAATGCATTTGTACAACTGCTGAACTCATTTTTATCTTGCATTCATCATTAATTTGTTTGTAAGCCTCCAAGTTGCAAATTCATGAAAAATACTTACTGGACATTTGTAAAACTCAAAATAATATAACAAACTGCTGTTTACAATCATATGCATCTTATAAATTAGTTTGTATTTAAATTTCTTATACTATATTTTTTGTTATATGAATACTCATATATTATTAACTATTTATGGGAGATATGGGATTTCATTATGTATCATTCAATTTTCCTGTTGCAAATATTCAAATATGCAAAATTTTCTTATAGAATGTTCTGCTTTTGTATTCTGTGCCATTTATACATAATGACCATAATTTAACAGAATTGAACTCGTGACACAATTGATGACAATTATTTGTAGCTAGGATGGACTTTAAAATCTGATTATGTTGGGTCTGTGTGTGTTATTTGTAATTTTATATTTATATTATTTTATAAATATTGTTATAATTTATTTTTTTAACAACTCACAAATTTCTTACCCAGTATAAACATTATGGTCTAATAGAATTTGTATAAACTAATAATTTTCTTTTTCTAAAAAGTTAAAAAATGTATTGTCTTACTTCTCTTGTTTTTGTTTATATTTTATCTGTTTTCTATCTATCTATCTATTGACCTTTCGAGCCATTGCCGACAAATGAGGTATAGACCTAGATACTCTTTCTATTTTTCTAAATTTTTTTCATTCTATCAGTCTCAATCCTTGCAAAGATCTTTTATCAAATCTCGCCATTTGTCTCTGTTCTGTGCAAGCAACTCTATCTCATTGAGGTAGCCGATTCCTGCTGCTTTTGCCTCTTTGAAATATTCTTCTCAGTATCTCTCTGAATTGGCATCTTTTCCTCTTACCTGTTGTTTCCCACATGAGAGCTTGCTTTGTCATTCGGTTATTATCTCTTCTCATCACATGTCCAACATATGACCATCGTTTTTTCTTCATTACTGAAGATATTAGTGGTTGATTGGTGATTTCTCTAGTTTCCTCGCTATACAAGCGAGGAAATATGAATTTTTAAATTTGTTCCATGCTATACCAAGTATTTTCCTTAGACATTTATTTTCGAATGCTTTCAACTTTGTTTCTATGTCATTTGTTGTTTTCCAGCTCTCGCAAGCATATGTAAGGGTTGATAGTACATTTGATTTGAATAGTCTAAGTTTTGTCTTTGTGCTGATGAGCTTTGATTTCTGCATCTTTTCAAGGCTTCTGAAAGACATTGCTGCTTTAGCTATTCTGATTCAAATTTATTTACTTGTATCCCCTTCTCGATCAATGTGACTTCCAAGATAGATAAAGTGATTGATCTCTTCCACTTGTTTGTTTTCTATGTATATTTTGTCATCTGTTGGAATTAAGCTTTTCATGACTTAAGTCTTTTCATAATTGATCTCAAGCCAAGTTTTGCTGGCTATTGATGATAGATAGAAAGACACCAACAGAAAAAGACAGCTCCTAAAAAACATCAGAAAGAAACAATCAACATTTTTCGGGCACATCATGAGAAGAGGAAAGTCGGAATACTTGGTTACAACTGGAAAAATAAAAGGAAAGAGAGATCGCTGATGACAATGAGAGAAAATACTGGATGGCTTGGTGTCATGGCATGGAAAGCAGTCAACAACAGAACTGATATGATGCACTGTAGATAGAAGATTGTGGAAGGACATGATCTCCTACCCCAACCGGTATGGCACATGATGATGAATTGATGATAGTTCATCTGTGTTTTCCTGCATCGTTTTTATCTGACTGCTGATGAGGACTATGTCATCAACAAAGTCGAGGTCCTCCAAATGGTCTCCTTTGGAGAATGATGGAAAAGGTAATCCATTCAATGCATATGTTACCATTGCAGCATTTCTTCATTATGAAGTCCATAGCAACTCCATATAACAAGGGTGATAAAATACATCCTTGTTTAACCGCAGTTTCTATTAGGAAACATTCGCTCAGTCCTTTCTCTGTACGAACTGCACATGTGTAGCCATCATACATGTCTTTGATAATATTTATGATTTTTGATGGTATGCTATATTACTTCAGAATTTTTCACAAAGAATCTCTATGAATGCTGTCAATTGCTTTTCTGAAGTTGATGAAGTAAGTACAAAAGGTTTTTGCTTTTCAATGTGTTCCTCTAATATAAGTCGTAGAGTAAAAATGTGGTCAAGGCATCTTCTTCCTTTTCTAAACCCAGCCTGTTCTTCACGCATTACTGTATCTATTGAATCCTTTATTCTATTTATGATGATTTTGCATAATAACTTTGGGGCAACTGACAAAAGAGTCACGCCTCTCAAGTTGTTACAATCTCTGAGATTGCCCATTTTTGGAATCTTAACAATGATTCCATTTTTCCATTTATGGAAAACCTTCTCTGTTTTCCAAATGATGTTGAACATTTTCTGGAGGTGTATTAAATTATGGCTATCAATTGCCTTGAGGATCTCAGCTGTTAACTTATCCTCACCAGCAGCCTTTATCTGTTTTACTGCACACTTTTTGTGTGATTTATTAGATATCTTTCCTCTAGTGTATGCATTTAATATACATGATAGCTGCCACCTAGCATCATTGAAGTTCAGCTGCAATATAAGACTGTCTACCATTGTTGTGGGTGCTCTAAAAAAATGTTGATAATCCACTTCTAAATGTTTCCTTTTAACTTATATTGATATTGGGAGCCACGATAGCTCAGTGGTTAGTAAACTGGACTACCACGGACAAGGGGTAGGGTTCGATCCCAACCGACGGCTTCCGGGTTCACCCAGCCTTAAATGGGTACCGGATTTTTTTCTGGGAAAGTAAAGCAGCACGGGCGCAATACTGACCACATTACCCCAAAAATCATATGCTGAAGGTCTGTAAAATATAGGGTCACTAACACCATATTTCCCTATACGCCACATGGCGTGACGGGGGTACTTTACTTTTACTTTATATTGATATTAGAATATTTCCCAAATATTTCTGCCTTTCCATTCAAGTATGGCCCATGACAGACTAGCATGCATAGGTGGATCCAGCTTTCAAGTTTGGGAGGAGGGGGGGGGGGCTGCTATACTTTGTATTAAGTATGTCAACATCCTCACGCTATTGATGTAGTAGTAGTAATAGCCTCCGTCATAGTTGACTATGGATTTTTCAGCGCCCCTAGAAATATTATTTTTTCCTATGTTATTTTTTAGTTAACACTAGAGGTAATAGTAGCACTAGATGTAGGGTCAGGAGATGTAAAAACAGTGTGAGTATCGGTTTTAGTTGTCATGTGATTTTGAAACTTTGTGAAAGAAGTTTGTAATTCGTTTCATTTTTAAAATTTTCAAAAAGCTTTATGACAAATAAACTACAATTAAATTCTATAAATTAAACTCCTAAGAAATGTAGTATTTCCTATAATATATAATACAAATATATGTACACAGTACACCACCAATTAAATTTTACTCCTAATACACATGTCAATAATAAAATTGAATGGCACTTCTTGGAACAACGTGTATTTAACATTTCCTTCACGGGATATCATACGTTCTAAAAATATCATATTTTTGGAGTTATAACAAATTATTTTTCTGTCTGACTTGGTTTTATCATCGGTAGACTAGACCTATATCTGTGTGCAATTTTATGTTTATTTAGTTTTTAATTGATTAAAATAATAAGTAAATGAAATTGGTTGGCATATTATTAAAGTAATGAGAAGTACGTTTGTGGGGGACAGTGTTCCCTATGACACCCCCACCACTCCAGATCCGCACCTGCAAACATTTCTTTTTATATGTTAAAAGTCTGTGTACCTGTCTCCACAGTGTATGTGTTTCTATTCTTATTCTGTCCATAGGATTTCTTTTGTTCACTTTCCACAGAATGAACCATATTTTATGGTTTCTCTACCTTTTGTAGCCCCCAATTTATTAATTGCTTTCTTCTTCTTCATAACCCGTGGTTTTTTTTTCCTTTTTATCATTCATACAGTTGTAGAATATGTAAAGCACTTTATAATATATTTAATTTATACATTTGCAGTTTGCTATATTTTTCCAAACATTTTAATATTTTCTTTTTATTAATGTTTTAAAGCATCTAATTCATTATTAAAAAATAAATCATTAATTTAAATTATTTGTAGTTAGGTTAGACTTTAAAATCTAATTATGCTGGATTATATGGTGTGTGTGTGTGTGTGCGTGCGCATGCGTGTGTGTGTGTGTTTTGTTTGTAATTTTACATCAACAATTTTGTAGCTAATTTAGCTTTATTTAAAAGAACACAAAAGCACAGATTTCTTATCCAGTATAAAAAAATGGAATAACAAATGTGTATGTGTAGATTTCTAATTTGCTTCATTTTACATATTTATCATTAGTGTCTGTTCACTTTATCTAAATATTTGGATGGAAACAAATTATGATCAGTAGCATGTCATAAGAGAGTAAAGTATTACATTTCACCATAGTATGCCACAGTATTTGGAGGCGAGGACGCCAGAGTTTTTCCTTGCTGTCATTACCTTCCCGGTGTCGACTGGATTCACTTTATCTTCAAGCCAGTGCACTCCCATTGTGTAATCTATCTATCTATCTATTGACCTTTCGAGCCGTAACCGGCCCATAGGGCGTAGACCAAGATACACCTTCTCCTATATGAATTTTTGTTCTAGCAGTTTTCTTTTAAAGATATTTTATCAAATCTCGCCATCTGTCTCTGTTCTGTGCAAGCAGTTCTATCTCATTGAGGGAGCCGATTCCTGCTGCTCTTGCCTCTCTCATCAATGTTCTTCTCAGTGTCTCCCTGGGTCTTCCTCTTTTTCTTTTACCTGTTGTTTCCCATATGAGGGCTTGCTTTGCTATTCGATTATTATCTCTTCTCATCACATGTCCAACGTATGACCATCGTCTTTTCTTTATTACTGAAGATATTAGTGGTTGATTGGCGATTTCTCTAATTTCCTCGTTTGTTTTGAATTCGTTCCATTCTATACCAAGTATTTTCCTTAGACATTTATTTTCGAATGCGTTCAACTTTGTTTCTATATCTCTTGTTGTTTTCCAGCTTTCACACGCATACGTAAGGGTTGATAGTACATTTGATTTGAATAGCCTAAGTTTTGTGTTTGTGCTAATGAGTTTTGATTTCCACAACTTTTCAAGGCTTCTGAAAGACATTGCTGCTTTAGCCAGTCTGATTCTAATTTCTTTGCTCGTATCCCCTTCTCGATCAATGTGACTTCCAAGATAGATAAAGTGATCGATCTCTTCTACTGGTTTGTTTTCCATAGTTTTTATCTGACTGCTGATGAGCACTATGTCATCAGCAAAGTCGAGGTCCTCCAAATTGTGTAATCAAAGCTCTCTTAAATATGTACTGGAGATGTTTTCTTGGAAGGAAAGATGACCTGGTATTGTGATGACCATATTGTCCAAATATATGCTGATGGTAAAAACATATGGACACTAACACCATACTCCCTGTATGCCACCACTCGAGATATAATGGGGTTTTCTTTCTTTTTCTCACCAAATATATGCTCATATATATGCAATGTTAAAGGTCCAAATGTATTTATATGGTGTTTAATGTACTTTTGTCCATTCCATACCTCTTTTTAATTTTTAATTGTACACAGGCCGTTTATGTGTTAAAAAAATAGAATAATTTTTTTTCCCAATTATTTCTCTGTTCATTGTTAGTACTTAAATTATTCATTTTTAGTAATCCCTTTTCATTTGCTTTCCTTTATTATCAGTTTTAGGTTTTAGAACATTGATGTCTAATCTATGTTCAATACTGAAGTTAATTATGCCATAGTTCTTGCTTACTTTCAATTAACAATGTAATGTCATTTGACTGTTTATTATTTTCTTTCATTAGTGTTTAGTACTGACATTATCCAGCTTGTGTAAAGTCTGCATCAGTACTTGCTGTCTATTGATTATTTTTTAAAAAATTGCTTTATAATTAGTTTCATAATTATTTTTAATCGATGCATTAAATAGAACACTAAAAAGAATATTGAGGCGATAAATAACAACAACAGTCAACAGCTCCCTTGCCAAAGTTGAGAGGTTTGTCCAGAACAAGGATGCGTGGCCAGATACACAATTTTTCAGCAAAGACCGTTAGACATACAGAGTACAGAATTTCTGTCTTATGTACCATCTTTGGTTCAAAGGGACAATAGATAAATTAGATAGAAACATAGCACAATTGGTAAACGGAAATTGAGGAATTTATGAAGATTAAAACACAACCATCATAAGATCGTCAGTAAAACAAAAAAGTAATTATGATGGAACAGGCATGCCATTTATGGCCTGGCAAAAACAATCTTATAGAGAATAGTGAAAAACAGAAAGCAGATAAGAAAAAATGGATTGACTATGCTAAAAAAACTGGACAAGGAAAACGATTTAACAAACCAGATTCTGCCACATAACTGGAAGGAATTGAGAAAGATCCTGAACAAGTCGTCGTTCTAAAGAGATCAGACAGATAAAACACACATCATATTTGTTTTCATTCAATCATGTGATTCTGTGAATAAAATAATACACAATAATATATGATAAAATAAAAAAATAAACAAATGGGTATTTCCATGATGTCTGAGTGATAGTGACTGTTCTTATCATACTTTACAGCATTATTGACTAACAAATTGAACATTTATGTTCTGTGTACAGTAATGTATCAATAATAATGTATGAAAGTAACTAGCTTTGGAACAAAGCAGCACAAATAAATATCAAATTGATTTCTTTTTTCAAAAACACCCAATCTCCTGAAAGTGTATGCCTTAATGTGTAGCATCAATGTGAATGCCTTGAATAGAACATATCTCATCAACAGTGTTGTTTTGTCTCAATATTTATGTTTTATTTTCTATTTCATTTTTAGGTGCTATTCTTATCAATTAAACATAACTGAACAAAAACACACGTTAAATATGTTATTTGTTTTCTTTTACTTATTAATTCTATACTCATATGAGTATTAACTTTTAGCTGTAATTAGAGGAAATATTAGAAACATTAGGTAACAATGGGAGAAGCTAAAAAATGTGCAGACTCCCCTCGATGTTGAAAGGCAAACAAGGAAGGAGAGAAGATGAAGGTGAAGTAATTAGAGAACATTAAGAGCAAGAAGATACAAGTAAAAGCAAATGTGATGTGATTTTATACAAGAAGTGGTAGAAATCTTACACGAGTCTACTAGGATGTCCTGAAACACTTCACATATATCTCTCCACTCACCAAGCAAAACAAAATTGTAACTGGCACCCAATTCTATGTGGTTGTGAATGGTCTAGACTCGTGTTCGCTCACTCGGTCGCACGATCCAGAACCCATTTACACATGACTGGTCAACCCAATTATACATCTATTCGACACGTTAAAGGTAAAGGTAAAGTACGAGACTTGAACCGGCGTCTTAGCACGCGAGTTTCCACCCATATTTGCTCGGCCGCCTATCCAGAAATGTTCGGAGATTTCTGTATAGTGTCGCCTCAAGCATCGAAACTCAGGTGCGCGGCGACATTCCTCATCTTCCCAGGGTAATACCCTGGTACCCATTTCTGCCAACGGCTGGGTCGACCATGGGGGTATATTTTTTTTCCCCACCACGAGTACAATTCACACTGCTTCCAGCGGGAATCGAACACGGGTTGTCCGAACGTCAGTAGTCCAATCGAGTGGTTTTCCCAACTAGGCTACCGAGGCCCCCATTTCGACACGTTAATACACCATGAGCTTTTATTTTCTTCATTCAGAATCACACAGCATTGAAATCCAATGAGATCACATTTCATTGCCAATGAACCGGCAGAAAGACACCACCATCTTGGGTCACACCGGATGCACAATTTAATTGGTTTATTGGGCATATAAGAAGACTTATCAATCAACACAGAACTGGAGTCATCAGTCACTGGACACTGCGGAACTTGCTGAGGAGGGGAGCACCTTTGGACATGTTCGAAGTGCAGTGATGATGACCCGCAAATAACTCTTATGTGATTATTTGTTGTTGCTTCGGCATATTGTATACAATGGAATGAATTCAAGACTAATATAGAAAGAAGTGAAATGATCATGCAAACAATGATATCATCTACAATTAGGAAGAGAAGAAGGACATGTGCTGAGAAGAGACAAGAGAATCGCAAAACAGGCTTTTCTATTCTATGGGAAACATCAAGATACAGAAAAAGAGCAAGACTAGAAAGACACTAAAAAGAACACTTATAAGAGAAGCAAAGTCGATAGGCATAGACTCATTGGATAAGATTGATCATCTCACCCAGAATAGATATGAATGGGGAAAAACACTATAAGATCATCTCACCCAGAATAGATATGAATGGGGAAAAACACTATAAGTCCTATGCGACATCTAGCGGCACTGGAAGGATCTAGAATCAAGAATATTGCTAACTTTTATGGCCTAATGTTTTAACATTGCATAGGAGGGCATCCAGTAAAATGATGAAGCTTAAATGATTCTTTCCCATTTGCATTTTTGCTTAACTGGTTCTTTCCTTTTTGGACAACCCGTGTTTGATTCCCGCTGGAAGCAGTGTGAATTGTATTCGTGGTTGGGAAAAAAAAAATACCCCCACGGTCGACCCAGCCATTGGCAGAAATTGGTACCAGAGTATTTCTCTGGGAGGATGAGGAATGTCGCCTCGCATCATGAGTTTCGATGCTTGAAGTGACACTATCCAGAATTCTCCAAATACTTATGGATAGGCGGCCGAGCACATATGGGTGAAAACTCGCATGCTAAGACGCCGGTTCAAGTCTCGTACTTTACCTTTACCTTTCCTTTTGCTCCTTTGAAAGTTTAAATACCAATATGTGATGATAGTTCATACACAGTCGTTTATCACTGACGCTTTAATTGGCTTGTTCATTTAAGAAAGATAAATTATATATGACTCTTAAAGTCAAATTTATTAGAAGCTTAATTGTTAATATTTGTAGGGAACAAATATATCAAACCTGAAAGTGCCAAATTAACCAAACTTTGAAATGTTTCTTCTCATTAGCAGTAATCTAATAAAACATTACCAGCACAACTATGACATTTTTGTTTGGTGCAACAAACTGGAACCACTACCACACACCACTTTTATGAATCAGAGTAATGTAGTAGACATGATTGACCTATAAATGCTGCAACGCCATTTTGAGAGTAAATCAGTCTTCTTTCTATAAAACAATCTGAAATTTATATTCTTAAAAGATATGTGATGAGGCTCTGAATTTTCATCTAGTTGGCTCACGTCACTGTTGCTTTCATGCATAGAGAAAATGGAGTTTTTAGGTCAATGCTTTCGTGTGTCTTATGCACAGTTATAACCATGTCTGCCAATTCATTAATCCATTATCTTCTAAACCCACCTTCTTCCCTCTTTGCTTTTGAGTGTTAAAAGCTTTCTGAGTGATGCTGACTGGTAGTAATATTGTTACACACTCAAAACGTTTGATCTGTTGCTTTTTAATATAATCTTTTAATTTTCTTTTCCTTCCTATCCCTGGATTTTATTTTTGAAAAAAAAATGGTATAATAGAATGTTTCATAGCATATAACATCATAGTGAAATGAATTATTAAACCGTGTTGTACTAGGCAACATCTTTTCTGAGACTTCTTCCTTACTGGATTAACTCATATGAACAAATTTATTTGAGTGAATTGGAGTTGGAAATGAGTACTCTCTTTTCGGTGATATCATTTGAAATTGTCCCCCATGCAGCTGACATTAGAGTTTGACATCGCTAACACCAACCGCCAATGTAAAATCAAAATAGTTACATGTCACATTGTTTTTGCAGAAACGAACGTAGTCATTTAAACTGTTTTGGTTGCTTTCATCATCATCAAGTACCATGCCTGCTTGCATAGGTGATTATGTCTCTCCACAACTTTCGATCTCGGCTGTCATTTATCATTTCCGTTGTCGACCTTCTGCCCAGCCAATCTCTTAAGCTGTCTGGAATGTTTTCTTTTTGCTTCCCTCTATCTCTTCATCCCTCAATTTTCCCAGTTGCTACAATATATTCCAGCTGTTCCCTTATCATTACATGCCCAAAAAATTATGATTGTTTCTTCCTAATATTGGAAATTAGTTATCTTTTTGTTTTGGCCTCTTTAAGTACATTTTCATTACTCTTAACTGTCCGTGAAAAATTAGAGAAATCGCCAATCAACCACTAATATCTTCAGTAATAAAGAAAAGACGATGGTCATACGTTGGACATGTGATGAGAAGAGATAATAATCGAATAGCAAAGCAAGCCCTCATATGGGAAACAACAGGTAAAAGAAAAAGAGGAAGACCCAGGGAGTCACTGAGAAGAACATTGATGAGAGAGGCAAGAGCAGCAGGAATCGGCTCCCTCAATGAGATAGAACTGCTTGCACAGAACAGAGACAGATGGCGAGATTTGATAAAATATCTTTAAAAGAAAACTGCTAGAACAAAAATTCATATAGGAGAAGGTGTATCTTGGTCTACGCCCTATGGGCCGGTTACGGCTCGAAAGGTCAATAGATAGATAGATAACTGTCCGTGGTATTCTTAACCTTCTGTAAAACCACATTTGGTTGCTTTATTTATTTTAAATGTGTGTTTTCAAGGAAACTGGAGCAAGGAAATGACTATGCACTTTCTATATGATGGAAGTCATGTGGAATTGTCGCCTGTTCACCGATTATGGCTGCACAGTAGTTGACCTTATTAATAAAATTTGCCTATGTGTTTTAGCTGTGACATGAATGGAGTGTATATGCGGTATTCCCGACTACAGTGACACTGATTCCATGAACAGAATGAATGGAATACATAAGACCAGGTCTAACAGGAAAAAAATGCCTACTACTAGCTCAACAGAAAAGAACAAGTAACATTTTTTAGACTGAATAGGCCACAACAGTTTGAAGTAGCACCATTTCAATGCCCTAAGGATAGGAACCTTTGATGAATGTGACTGTGGCATGGGCAAAATGACAGTTGAACATCTGCTACAATCATGCCCAACATATGATGAACAGGGAAGACTCTTGTGGCCATGCCCAGTACCATATCAGGTCAAGCTGTATGGAGATGTTACCTTTCCAGCCTTGAGCTAATTATCACTTTGAACTTATTAATATTGACGTCTAGAGGTGTACACTGAAGATGTTGCCTATACAATTCTCACAGTATACCATTCCTCAGACAAACGGAGTGTTTTACATACTATGTTCTTCTACAGCAACCAGTAAAAAAGATGTGTACATTTTAGTATGAATGGGTCAAGACAACATACTTGAAAATTGGTGGGAACTTTAGTTCCTCTCTGAGTATTCTTTTTCTCATTGGCACATAAATAATATTATGTACTAACAGGAAATTTCAACCAATAATGTGTCTTCACAAAGATAAATAGCATTGCTATTTGCCTTAAAATTTCTTAGTAAAGTGGACAAATTTTTGACTGATCCTCAGGTACCAATTTACTAACTAAGAGTTTAGACAGAGTTGATCGAAGATTTAAAGAAAAAAAATACAAAGAAAACATTGAATCTCAAAGATATTTATCAAATTTATTTATGATCTCCAGCAAAAGACAAATTACAATCAGGTTACATGTGCAGCATCTCTTACCAATATCCTTTGATGAATACAGACAGTCTTACAGCTTCTGATGTTCACTGATTTTCATACCAATAACATCTAATGTACTAATAGACTCTGTAAACAAACAAAAAGACAGTGATGCTAAAAAGTTGTGATCTTTAAGATGGCATTTATTAGTTTAAAAAGCATGGGGGTAAATGCAAATCCTGAAGGCAATAAAAGAAAAAAAAATACATTTGGCTTTGTTCACCAGCTTTATTATCTCTAGCAAAGTGCTGAAGGACTGAATTTTGCGTGACCATCATGTTTTTCTGTTTTTCACACTGGCAGCCATGTTCCCCATCATACAGGCAGATTGAGCACCTATGGACATGTTCGGAGTGCAATGATGATGACCCGCAAATAACTCAATAACAGGCAGATATTCTCCAACTTCAAGGCTACTCTCATTTTTAATGTCAAGAGTTTTAATTGTTTTTGAGTAGATTTCTTTCTACTAATTTTTGCCCAGGGTAGTGTGGCCATTTTTGGCCTACTCTTTTTCATTTCTAAGAGTTCTGTAACTTCCACTGAATGCACACAGGAAGAATCTTCTGTTTTTCACATTATCCAAGACAGCCAGACATCAGACCCAGAGACCAGAGGAGAATTAAAGCCACGATAAAACCATGGATTCTATTTTTTTGTTAAATAAATTTTTTCACCACCTGTGGTGGGAATTGAACCAGAGACCTTCTTGTCAGAGGAGGCTGACACTATACCTCTACACCTAGCAACAACCCCCCCACAAAAAAAAATAAATAAAATGTAAGAGCATATTAAAAATAGAACAATAAACTATGGCATGATTATATTGAAGAACAATACAATCAGATAACAGAAAGACAAAAAAGTGTTATCTATGTGTGACTACTAGGAGTTTTAGAGAACGAGAGAATGTTATGATTTTATCAACAAAGGAGCATTTTAAAATCTTTGCTCCAGGGAAAATGGGTTTCCAAGCAATGTCTCAAATAAAGGGAAATCCAAACTTCAGACCTCCAAAGGCTGATAATTTTGAAACTTTTATATAAAAGTCAGAATTCATCTCTCTTGCTCATATTCTACAAATACTATTTTAAACTAGCAATTCTGTTGAAGTCCACATTCAGCTCAAAGGTATAGGTACTTTCATAGATATTTTTCATGAAATTAAATTAATATTGCTGCATGCTACTTCTTTCATACCTTTAAAAATCAGTTAGAATTAACAATATTTAAAAATTGTAGAGAGCTAAACACTTTAATCTGGATTTGATGAAGGGAAAACTGCGTTAAACCATTTTCAACAAAAATGTTTAAATGACAGTTATATAAATTATAATAGATTTCCATTTTTCATTGTTCAGTATATCAAGATGTTCAAGGAGGATTATATTTTTGTGGTTACATTAGTACAGGATTTCTGTACAGAGGAAGTGGCATGTCAAATGTGCTGGAATGAGGGAAAAAGAAATGTGCTTACTAGTATCTTGAGAGCAATCAAATAGAATATACACAACACTAAATTTAACTTTCCTTGCATAGTATATCCATATATATATATATATATATATATACACATACATAGGTAGCCTAGTAGGGAAAACCACCCAACTGAGCTACCAATGTCCAGACAACCTGTGTTCGATTCCCAGTGGAGCAGTGTGAATTGTACTTGTGGTTGGAAAAAAATACCTGCGCGGTCAATCCAGCCGCTGGCAGAAATGTGTACTAGGGTAGTACTCTGGGAAAGTGAGGAATGCCGCATTCGAGTTTCAATGCTTGAAGCAACACTATCCAGAAGTCTCCAAACACTTCTGGATAGGCGGCTGAGGCATATGTGTGAAAACTTGCGTGCTAAGATGCTGATTCAGGTCTTGTATTTTACCTTTACCTTAGTATATCCATATTTAAGCAATTCAGGCGAATTTGTTCACAACTGAAGCACAAATACAATTTTTATGACCATTTATAGAGAAAGAGATGGTCATTTTTTATAACGCTAAAGTAGCACAATTTTTTTTTTTAAATAATACATTTCAAGTCATATATAGGGTGTTTATAAAGTCTCACTACACTTGGTATCTAGGTCAATTTGAAAAAAATGTTTATGACGTCATCACAATATGTGCTCAATGGTAAGTTCACTTGTTGCGACAGTTTTCTTAATGACTTGTCTGGACTTTTAAGGATTCTGTCTTGGATATCTAAACATATTTCATCATTCACAGCAGGCCTACCAGATCGTGGAGCATCTTCCACATTTCCAGTAGCAATAAACTTATTCAACAAATTTCATTGACAGTGGGAGCACATATTGTGATGACGTCATAAACATTTTTTTTTCAAATTGACCTAGATACCAAGTGTAGTGAGACTTTATAAACACCCTGTATTATGTTTGTTCATCCTTTCAAAATGGTTTCTTTTTAACTTAGAATAATGACTTTGTACTTAAATATAATTGGCTGAATGGTTAACAAAATAATTATGGATTTTTTAAATTGAAAAATATCATTAGCCACACTATGTGGTCACTTGACTTTTAGGTGATTACCCAAATCCACCCATTGACCACATAATGTGGCCCAGAATCTAATACCGGTTAATCCATATGGCGGAAGCCTAAAGAGAGAAAATGAAGACATAAAACAAAAACTTAGGAAAATACCCAACCAGAATAATGACTCAAAGGAAAATAAGACGATGGAGGAAAAAGAAGATTGGAAAACTAAGAAGATCATTATGGGCAGAGCAAAACAAAGATATCTAGAAACAGAAATATGTGAAAAGCAAAAATTCGATCTAGGTTTTTGTGTGAGATAAGAAATAAAAAAAATGCTGGTGATCAGTATATGCTGATTAGTACATTATAAAAAGAAAGTTGTTATTATTTTACATTTGTATACAGATACATATAATATGCATAAATATATGTAATAATTTGTCAAAGGCACTTTTATATACATACATATCTGTGTCAAATTGTAATTCGTATGTTAGATCTATCTCTTCCAAAGAGGTATTTTTTTTCAGTGTTCACCTGACAACAACTACTCTTCATTGTCCACTCCTAAAAGGATGTTTAAATGGGTGCAAACGTGTTGTGTCACTGGTTTACTGCAAACCACAATATTTGCACCTTTCAGCCTGACATATCCACCTTTGACATGTGCAGACATATCGAGGTGCACGCCTTGAAAAGGCACATCGGGAGACAGATTTTAAAAATACACATACTAAATATATATTCCCAAAAAATATATAAACCACCCTGATGACCCACACCAATGAACAATTTATTACAGAATATAAATCTAAAGTGACGAATCACTGAAGACAAAACAATGTCAAGGCTAGAAAGCTGTTCACAAATGCACAACCATCAAGAAATTCAGCTTCAGCAATGTATGTTTCACATACGGCAGAGGTTATTGTGCTAGGCTGTTTAATAAATAAATGATTTAAAAAAATTTTTTTTTGTTCGCCAGGTTTCACCTCTGGTGAAGTCCCTAGAGACTACGAACTGAATTTTTGCACATTAATTCATTTTTCCCTGGCAGCCGTGTGCATAGGTCACTCGTCTTCACACTTCGATCACACATGCTTTGTCTTCGGAGGTGCTAATATTTTTTCCATCGATGAGTAATTGATATCTGAAGCTGGACCTCACTGCTGAGACCAGGGGTGGTTGCCGCAGAGAAAAATAAAAAAATAAAAATCCCCAACTGGTGCAGCCGGGATTTAAGCTCACAATCTATCTGTCTTGAGGCCGGCATCTTGCCTCAAAAAAAAGACATCGCTTCAGTGCAAAATAAAGACAAGTGGAACAATATTAAAACAGGTAAATGAATTTAAATATTTGGGAACTTTGTTAACCTCAGAAGGAAGATGTACAAAAGAGGTGAGATACAGAATGGCTCAGGCAGGCAAAAGCAGCTTTCCAGAAAATGAGGAAGATACTATGCAATCTATTTTTGACAATAGAAACAAGAAAAAGAGTTCTTAAATGTTATGTAGAGCCAGTTTTAACATATCGATGCGAATCATGGACAATAGGACAACAGACAAGAAAATCACTGGAGTCTTTAGAAATGTGGTTTTACAGAAGAATGTTGAGAGTACCATGGACAGCTAAGAAGAGTAATGAAGATGTTCTGAGAGAGGTCAAAGCAAAAAGAGAGCTAATTTTCCAATATTAGAAAGAAACAATCAGCATTTTTTGGCCATGCAATGAGAAGAGAACAACTGGAATATATTGTAACAACTGGAAAAATTGAGGGACGAAGAGATAGAGGGAAGCAAAGAGAAAAAATAACAGACAGCTTAAGAGAATGGCTTGGCAGAAGGTCAACAACAGAAATGATAAACAGCTGCCGAGATCGAAAATTGTGTAGAGACATGATCACCTACACCGGTAGAACCGGTACTTGATGATGATGATCTTGCCTCAAGACCAACCAATCCCCAAACTGAATGATAGTATTAACTAAAAATAATAACATTCAACTGAAGATATTGTCATCATTAACACCAAATGATTAATAAACACAACATTCTAACTAAATGTGATGCCACCAAAGGTATGAAATCATAGAAGCTTCACAAGAAATCCTAGTGATTTTAATTCATCACATAATTTTAACATTTTCATTCTTCTTTTCTTTCTCTACTCACTTCCCTTTCAGCATTGGGAGGTGAGCTCATTTGGCTCCTTTTACTCTTTGATCATCTTTTTTCTGCTGAGACATTTTCTGAGTGTTTCTAAATATTACTCTATCAATTCTTTTAGAGGACATCATCTATGTTGTTTACTTAAAGTTTATCGATAGTTGTGTTGTGTTCAGCTGTTTCTGTCTTGTTACAGTGACAAGCTAATGAATTTGTTGTTTTTTAATTCTGCTGCATTTTATATTGTTTCTGTTTTGTTTTTTTTAAACTATCACCTAATTTTTAATAACAAACTATATGACTTTTGAATTTATTCTCAAACACTTCTATTTAATAAAAAGATATTTAACCAAATCTGGCATAAATTTGGAATCAAGTGTTGCATTTATAGAATAAATGAGTAGTCAGTAAAGAAAGTGTGGATGCTGTTAACTTATCAGTTTGCAAACAAGTCATATGTTGAAAGGAACTAAACACCTTCGGGGTTGCCAAGATTGCAGTAGTCAATTCTGTCAACAATTAACCATTACAATAGCTGAAAAATTTTTATAAAAAAAGTTAAAATTGATTTCTATAGAGGGAAAATAAATTATACATGGATCCTAACAGCAAGAGTACAAACAAGTACAAGCTGTGGAAATAAAATATTAGGGGAAAATTGCTAGCATCTCCTATTAGATGAGGAGGCTGATAATGAAATAAGGCATCACAAAGTCCTTATGAAGACCTCCTGGCCACTATGAAGAAATATAAAAAGAAACAACATATGTAATACATCATCATCAAGTACCGGGCCTACTGGTGTAGGTGATCATGTCTCTCCACAACTTTTGATCTCGGCAGCTATTTATCATTTCTGTTGTTGACCTTCTGCCAAGCTATTCTCTTAAGCTGTCTGTTATTTTTTCTCTTTGCTTCCCTCTATCTCTTCGTCCCTCAATTTTTCCAGTTGTTACAATATATTCCAGTTGTTCTCTTCTCGTTACATGGCCAAAAAATGATTATTGTTTCTTTCTAATATTGGAAATTAGCTCTCTTTTTGCTTTGACCTCTCTCAGGTCAGGTAATTTTACCTGCTACTGTATGCAGTAAACAGTACAACCTGCGGCTGCCCTGCAGGTAAGCTCGGGAGAGTAAAAGGCTAAGGGAGGGTACCCCGAAGTAAAACAACCCCACTGCCTTGTGGGTGAGACTTTTTAGTCAAAGGCTAATGGAGCCAACCGTAAACAAACCAACGGAAGGCAACAGAAAACCACCATCGTAATTTCTTTGTACAATCATGAATCGCCACAACAATATGTAATACAGAAACAACAAATAAACTGGTTTGCCTATTTAGAAAGATCACTTGGTACACACATTTTTTTGATAGAATCAAATCAGAGTTTTGTCAAACAGACTTCAATGTATTATGGTACAAGAGGGGTAAGAAAGGAACAGAGCATAACAGGCAGAAAGATGGCATAAAGGAACACAGAAAAAAACAAAACAAAAAAGGTTGGCACAGATTAATAAGGAACAGAACATAATAAACAGATGACACAGAGGAATACAGAACAGAATATAAACAGACACAACACAGGAATAAGTAACAGAACATAATAAACAGATGGCACAGAGGAATATGGAACAGAACATAATAAACAGATGACACAGAGGAATAAGTAACAGAACATAATAAACAGATAGTTGGCACAGAGGAATAAGTAACAGAACATAATAAACAGACAGTTGGCAGGAGGAATAAATAACAGAACATAATAAACAGACAGTTGGCACAGAGGAATAAGTAACAGAGCATAATAAACAGATGACACAGAGGAATATGGAACAGAACATAATAAACAGATGACACAGAGGAATAAGTAACAGAACATAATAAACAGATAGTTGGCACAGAGGAATAAGTAACAGAACATAATAAACAGATAGTTGGCACAGAGGAATAAGTAACAGAACATAATAAACAGACGGCACAGAGAAATAAGTTTAAAAACATAATAAACAGACAGATGGCACATAGGAAGAAGTAACAGATCATAATAAATAGACAGTCTGCACAGAGAAATAAGTTATAGAACATAATAAACAGATGGCACAGAGAAATAAGTTACAAAACATAATAAACAGACAGATGGCACATAGGAATAAGTAACAGAACATAATAAACAGGCAGCACAGAGAAATAAGTTACAGAACATAATAAACAGACAGTCTGCACAGAGAAATAAGTTACAAAACATAATAAACAGACAGATGGCACATAGGAATAAGTAACAGAACATAATAAACAGGCAGCATAGAGGAATAAGGAACAGAACATAATAAATAGACAGCTGGCACAGAGAAATAAAGAAGAGAACTTATAAACAGACATAGCTAGGAAATAAAAATAAAACATAATAAGCAGACAGATGGCACAGAAATATGGAACAGAACATAATAAATACACAGATAACACAGACATAGGGAACAGAACATAATAAGCAGACAGATGGCACAGAGAAATACAGAAAATAATAGAAAGACAGATGGCACAGAGTTATAAGTAGCAGAATGTAACATAATAAACAGACAGATGGCACAAAGAAATAAGGTACAGAACATGATGAACAAGCAGATGGCACACATGAATAAGGAACAGAACATAAACATACAGATGACACTCAGGTACAATGAACAGAACATAATACAATAAACAAACATCGCATAACGACTTTACAGAATCACAAAGAGAAAGATTCAGGGAACAACAGAAAGTGTACATTTTGAACAATCTTCAAAGATATACAAAGTTATAAATAATTTGGGCTGGATGTAGCGTGTATGTTGTGAATTTCATTTATTACTTATCTATGTTGTTCACGTGGCCAAAGTAGAACAAATACAACACTGCTATTCTCCAAATCAGATGGGTATACATTTAAATCATGGAAAGATGAACAAATTTCTTTTTCTATTTGAGGTGAAATAAATGCTCTAACCTAAACACCTCGTGACAACTGCACTGGCCATGTGGCTTTTATTCCCCAACCCTATTGTTCCACTGGCTGACCCTAGAAATATGATGTTGTGGATATAGTTGAATCTAGCAAGAGTGCTTGTTTCACTGTGCTACAGTCTACAGCCAAGATTCCATATTTGAAAGTTTCAGTTAAGACAAACCCGACTTCAATGTGGATTTTTCTTTTGTTGACTGGGTTAGACTTCTTCTCTGATTTCTGGTCCCTTGGCCAAGCTGAGTGGCTTGTTCCAGGACCACCACCACCACCATGAAAAGTGGAGTAGAATCTTGGTGTGCTTCGGTTCATTTATGAGATGATGTCTGCTTTCAACTCAGGCCCTATGTTTATGGGATGTGACTGATTAAGATTAAAATTAATGAAGCATGTTATGAGCTCTTGCAAATATTATTGTAACAATACATTATTGCTATTGATAAAATAAGGCTGAAGTTGAACAGTTCTGCAGCACATTGTGTCTAGTATAATCTCTACAGTGTGTTGTCAGACACAATGCTATAACCAAGAGAACAGTGATGCTAATAAAATTATGCTTTCAATAAAACCTTTTCCATATTTCATCTGTACAAATGTGGGTGCCCGACAGCAACAGGGCTGAAAGTTGCCAGCAACTCATAGCTGATGGCTTGCACCAGTATCGGTGAACCAAAATAATAGAGAACCTACTCCACCTCCATGATTTACACCTAAAATCAGACTAACCTGTCTAGTCTGCCGCAGCAGAGGCCAACAGAAGAGCAAAAGACCGCAAATTATGTCCCCTTTATACTGAAAAGCACACGAGGAAGGAATGAAGAAGAAGATAGCACATAAAACAGAAATATCGCACAAATGAATCAATTAAAAAAAATTATGAGTTTAATTCACAGAAATTATTAAATTGCATTGTTGTATAAACAAATATAGTTGCTCTCTGATAATATGAGATATTAAAAGTCATAAAATATTCAGATCGTAATATATTATTCTATCACTTATGATCACCGGCATGGTGAGCACAAAATATAGACCTATGTAATATACAATTTTCACAAAAATGAAGCGTTAAAAAAATTCTGACTTTCACTTTTACTAACAGAAGTTATTAAATTGTATTGTCATATAAACAAATACAGGTGATCAATATTAATATGAGAGATTAAACGTAGTAAAATTTGCAGATCATAATATATCACTTATGATCACCAGTGTGGCGAGCACAAAAACATAGATCTACTTCAAGTACAATTTTCACAAAATTGAAGCGTTAAAAAAAATTATGACTTTTACTTTCACTCACAGAATTATTAAATTTTATTGTTGTATAAATAAATATAATCAAAAAATGTTGACTTAGACATTATGCTATTTGTTTTTAAATAAGTAAAAAAAATAATATAGTAGTTAGATAGCCTTTGATGTCCTTAAAACAACAATACCTCCATGATGTGTCTATGGCGATTAATAAAAAAAAAAGTTTGGTGCTTAAAGGTTATGTAAACACAAGACACTAGATAAATAGAAATTAACTGCAGTTGTTTGTTTTAGGATGTATTAGTGACACTCCCATTTATGTGTCAGGACAGTTTACTGTTTTTTCAGTGACCTGAAGGCCAAAACAGCATGTCAGAAAATGAAAAATATCTTATACAACAAATCTATGTCAATAGAAATGAGAAAGAGAGTTCATCGATGCTATATAGAACCAATTCTGACCTATGGAAGCAAATCATGGACAATAGACAAACAAATGAAAAGACGCTTAGAGGCCACAGAGATGGGATTTCTCAGAATAATGTTGAAAGTTCCCTGGACAGCTAAAAAGACCAATGAGGAAGTTCTCAAAGAGGCCAACACAAAAAGGGAGCTCTTAAAAAACATCAGAAAGAAGCAATCAACATTTTTTGGACACATCATGAGAAGAGGAAAGTTGGAATACTTGGTTACAACTGGCAAAATAAAAGGAAAGAGAGATCGCGGACGACGCAAAGAGAGAAAATACTGGATAGCTTGGTGTCATGGCATGGAAAACAGTCAACAACAGAACTCATACGATGCACTGTGGATAGAAGATTGTAGAAGGACATGATTGCCAACGCCAACCGGTACAGCACATGATGATGATGATGAAGTGACCTTAGTTGTTATTAAAAAAAAATTTTTTTTAATCGTCTTACCCAACTCTCTTTAAAATTTGGCACACATAGAGAAATGAACAATAAAACAAAATTATTTTTTGGCACCGTTTATTCATATTGAGGTCATTGTAAAATTTCTATATGACCCTATGGCTGGGGTCATGACCTCATGTTACTTAAATTGTTATAGTAAACAAACTCCTTTACAAATTTCTTTAAAATTTGGCAGTTATAAAAAAGTACCTAATTGATCAAAATATCCAAACAAATAGAATAACTTCATCAATCTACTTCCCCAAAATGTAAAGAACACATACCTTAGCATGTAAAAATAGTTATAACTAAAAACAAGATTCTGGTATATTGAAAAGGAAATTTCCATAATGCAGGGGAATCTGTGGCCTAGCTTTGGCACCACATATGGTGCTATGTACACTTAGCAACATTAGACAAGGCTCAAATAACAAATGGTGTCTGAATGTTAGTCTTGCTCTTGATCATCATTTCCGCTTCATTGTTTTCTTGGCCAGATTCCTTAGAAACTGGAACGTGTCAAAGTGGCTTCCTTAGCAATGCAAAATGTTTATGTTAACACATTCCATACCAAGAGCCACAAAATGGTTTTATTTATCAACATTTTTGCAATTATTTTCACTAAAACCTAGTAATTCTCTTATGAACCACTTCTCCGACTTTGTGAACAAATTGTCCCAACAATCATGAACAGCATTTCAGAAAATGAAAAAAGTCTAATGCAACAAGTCCATGTCAATAGAAGTGAGAGAGTTCATCTGTGCTATATAGAGCCAATTCTGACCTATGGAAGTGAATCATGGACAGTAGACAAACAAATGAAAAGATAATTAAAGGCCAAAGAGATGGGATTTCTCAGAAGAATGTTTAAAGTTCCTTGGACAATTAAAAAGATCAATGAGAACAGAGGAGGAAGCTCCTAAAAAACATAAAGAAACAACATTTTTCAGGCACATCATGAGAAGAGGAAAGTTGGAATACTTGGTGACAACTGGCAAAATGCAGGGAAAGAGAGATTGCAAATGGCAAAGAGAAAATACTAGATAGCTTGGCATCATGGTAAGGAAAACAAAGAATTGATTTTGATGCATTGTGGATAGAAAATTGTGGAAGGACATGATCGACTATTCCAACCATTATGGCACATAATGATGATGTTCTATTATTAGCTAGTAGTCTTTATTTACCAGTTAAATAATCTGTATAAGGATCTTGAATAAATTGAAGTTACTTTCATCATTAATTGTACTAAATTATAAAAGAAATGTAGGAACTCATAGAATTATGAATCAGAATTACTCTGATTGCTATCTGTTCACCAAACACTGAGCAATAACTTTCCTGCTTTGTAAATAACAGCTTACTCATCATATTACCATTTTATCATCTTTTTACCATATAATAATTTCTCTAAATGATCTGCTATTAGATCCCTCCATGCCTTGCTAAATGCATTACAAGAGTGTGTGTTAGTGACTAGATGTGTGGCAAACTTCACACCAGTCTGCTTTACTTGCTAGAAAAATCTCTGGTACCAATTTTTAGAGACTGGGTGAACCCCGAAGCCTTATCAGTCTGAAAAAATATCCACTGCTTCTAAAAATTTGACCAGGACCCTTCTGATCAGGAAGCAAGGACACAAACCATTCAGCCACTGAGGCTCTATACAACATGTGAAATACAAACAGATTCTCATGGTTTAATAAAATGTATACATTTGCAACATTAAAGATAAATGTGCCACCAATAAGTCTTGAGAGTGAACATATTAGAAATGCTACCAAAACCAGCATGAAGGTAAATATAAATATTCTAATGCTGGAATGAAAGACAGATTAAACAAGCAAAAGTTGGAACCAATAAAACTGGTGAGCTGTTTGTAGAAACTGAGGTAGACTTTCAATATCATGAGACTCTGCCAGAAATTGAAAAGTGAAGAGTTGGCAACTAAGCTGGATGAATGCTAGTAAAATAGTGACTAATAAAAGTTGTACAAGGTAAATGTGTTGTTATGTAAATTTAATAACTTCAGGAACCACAGCTGAAAGATTACAATAGAATGTTTTGGTACTGGCCATAGTTAGCACAAAATGCCCCAATGTCATGATAACAAATAACAACATGCTCATAACTAGCAGGAACAAAATTTGTAGGTAGATACAGATCCAGCATTGCCTGTTTTGAACAGTAATAATGGGCAGGCCTATACCTAAAGACAAATATGTGTCTTTTGTCTGTGTTGATAGGTGAGATATGCAAAAAAAAATATTGGATCAAAATGAAAATTTTGATAAAAATATTTGTGTTTTGAGTGTACATCACTAATGTCAGTGAGTCAATTCTTCCTTTAGAACATGTTCTGTGGCAGCTATTGTGTTGTGATTGCAGATCCAACTTCATGATCAACAGATACGGACTCTAGTCCATCAAAACATGGCCGCTTGATGGGTGGTTCCTCAAATGATGATGCTTCATTGAACAGCGCGAAGTTGTTGCTGTTTACCTCAAGTGTGTTAGCCTCCCTCTTTTCTGTAAGCTCGGCAAATGCCATGTCCAGTGACTTAGTTAAAGTGTCAACATTGTCAAGAGTAAAACACATTGGTGGTTTAAACTTGAGTACATTCTCATAGGGTCCATCTCTGCTCAATAAAATGTGCTCCTCTTTTAACCTGTAAAAGAAATTAAATAATTACTAATTGTTTATTTTACTAAATTGTTAATTACTAAAAATGTGTGGCATTCAAGTAAAAACAAGAAAGTAAATGTAGTATATGAGAATGTACTCAAACATGTTATGATTTTTTTTTTGGGGGGGGGGGGGGGGGGTTCTGTCTATTTTAATGAAAACTATATTTTAATAATATCAATTATTTTAGTAATTATTATTTTAATAACTGGAACCAAAAAAAATTACAGGTGTAAGTTAATTAATGAAATTGAAAATAGTAAGACCAAAGACTATTATTATGCTCATGTTATATAGCAGAAACTTAATTCACATCACTTTTCAACATTAATATCTTATTATGTAATATTTAAAATCAGTAAATAGAAACTGCTCGAGAGATGAATTAAGAGGTAATGCATTCAGAGATAACAGGGAGATGCTGTAGTTGGATAGGCCAAGAGTTCAGACAAGATTTAGAAACAACAGGAACTATAATTGGAAGATAATTGGTCTAAAAATCTCTGCACGTGACTCAGATCCATAAATGTACAATTTAAGCTTTACAAAGTGATGAACAGAATACCTTGTGATGATAAAAGCTGCATCCTCTGTGGCTGGCTTTCTGCTGTTTTGATTCTTGACAACATCAATGCCCCAGAACATTCCAAGTCCCCTGAAATTGGCAGAATTTACAAATTATATTGAGATACTAAAACAAAACATATATTCTACTCTAGCTCTATTGCAGACTAGGTTTTTGTTCATCATTACAAGATATTTTGCACTGCTAGTTTATATTCTGACACAGTCAGTTCTTTTCTGTCTCTTCTATATAAGGGATTCAAAAGTTAAGTGTTAACATTTGTGTGTGCCCTCATCTTAAGACCAACATTACTCTGACAAAGCATATCATGATCTCTTGCCTGATAATACAGAAAGATCTCAGCACAGTGAACAAACTCTGGAGCACAAGTTCTCACAACTTATAAGGTAATTTTAGAACGCTGGATTTTATTGTGAAGATGGTAGCACATTTTTTCTAATTTGCTGTGGTGGTAGAGCCTACTCAAAGCTAATGGTTATTTATGTGCTTAACTTAAACAAATGGCTCTTTTTTTTGTTGTTGTCTTGACTCTCAGAGAATTCGGTACTCATCTTATTTGTTAAGAAATCATAGAAAAAGATCAAATTACTCTAAATATGACTTGAACAAGGTACTTTCTAATTGTATATAGCCATTTTCATTTTGTCGGATAGTTTAGTGGAGGCTGTTGTGTATTTTTTTTATTGAGGTTTTTGTTTTTAATTGAACAGCTTCTCTCGTGGCTAATTCTACCAATGTTTGACAAACACACAAGATCACAGAAAGAACAAGTCAGGCCCACTGATCCATAGGGTTTTCCATCTTTTTCATGAGTCTTTTCTCTTCCATGTTTTGCCTCAAACGATGTGATACCCTTTTTTATAATTGTATAATGAGCATCCAAACCTCTAAAGCTGCAATGACTCCCATTTTGCCAGAGATTTAAATCTAATACCTACCTTATGTCACCAACTATTTGAGGGTATTTTTCTTTCAGATAAGTTAGTTTTCTGCTCATGGCATCCCCTATAAGACAAGCCTTCTTCATTAACTCCTCCTTTTCAAGTACTTCCAGGACAGCTAGACCTATAGCACAAGACACAGGATTGCCTCCACACTGTTAGAGGAAACAATGATCTCATTTTTATATGGATTCAATAAATATTTAAACTATTAAACTCCATACAGGAACCAAACTCTCACAAATATATCCACCCATATGCATCAGAGCTTGTCAAATCATTGGACAGCTATCACCACTATTGTCCAACAAGGAAATAACACTAGAGGCAAAACGGGCACTGTACAATACAATCTTCATCCCAACGTTATGGTACCAATGCCAGACCTGGACCCTAGATGCAAGAACAATAAGAAAAATAACCTCTACTGAGATGAAATGTGTTAGACGAATGACAGGAAACAGTCTGAGAGATAAGATCAGAAATGAAGAGCTGAGAAAAAAGCCAGGAATAGCCCCTGCCATAGAATATATATAAAGAAACAACAGATAAAATGGTTTGGCCATGTGACAAGGCAGAGTGATCAAAACACAACACAACGAGCCTTCAATAAGCATTGCAAGAACATCAGACTCAAGGGTTGACCACGAAAAATATGGATCAATGGAATATCAGAAGCACTAGGATACATAATAGCAGCAGAAGCAAACAGAAGAGCAAAAGACCGCAAATTATATCTCCCCTCGACATTAAAAGGCAAATGAGGAAGGAAAGAAGAAGATATAAGACAGTACAATATTTACTGTGTGAACCTGAAGACTAGCTTCAGAATGTGGGAAAACTTTGGCATAAGATGGTGGTGCAACAAGATGATGTTGCTATTTTTCTAAAATAGATATTTTTCTTAAAAAAAAAAAAAGAAAAAAAAAAAGGACAGTCTTCTAATTTCTATAATCTTGCAGGCAGACACTATGTGATATAGTGATAGTGCATGAAGACTTCACACTACCACTGCCTTGTGAGAGTTCCTCATAGAACAAAGGCTAAGACAATAAAAACCTACAGATGATGTGTAAAAGTAAAGTAGCCCCGTCATGCCAAGTGGCATATAGGGAATATGGTGTTAGTGACCATAAATTTTACAAACCTTCGGCACATGATTTTTGGGGTAATGTGGTCGGTATTACGCCTGTGCCGCTTCGCTTTCCCAGAAAAAAATCCAGTACCCATTAAAGGCTGGGTGAACCCGGAAGCCGTCGGTTGGGATCGAACCCTACTCCTTGTCCTTTGTAGTCCAGTTCACTAACCACTGAGCTATCGCGGCTCCTTGACAGATGATGTGGGCAGCATAATAAACAGGCAGACTAAATCAAGTGAGAGGTAGAACTTCACACTCGCATGTGAAGACTGGAATCAGCAAAATGTGGAAACAACTTTTTGGTTCAATAGGTTTATATATCATCTGCCAGCCAACATACAGTGGACTGTAATGAACAAGACACACAGAATGTCTTGGTCATCTACTGCACCCAAATCTATCTACTGATGTCTTGGCCAGTCTTTGCATAGGATTTAGATATAGATGAGAGAGAGAGCAACTCTTCCTCCTTTTAACATATGTACACACATGTTATACATTGAATTTCCTTATTACCATAGCAGTGTCAACAAAATATGGTCAGTCATGACAAGTCACAAGTGAAATTTAGTCATGAAAGAAACACTTGAAGAAAGTGGGTGAAGTGAGGATAGTTGGTGAAGTAATGATAATGGGTGAAGTGAGGAAAGTGGGTGAAGTGAGGAAAGTGGGTGAAGTGAGGATAGTGGGTGAAGTAAGGATAGTGAGTGAAGTGAGGATAGTGGGTGAAGTGAGGATAGTGGGTGAAGTGAGGATAGTGGGTGAAGTGAGGATAGTGGGTGAAGTGAGGATAGTAGGTAAAGTGAGAAAAGTGGGTGAAGTGACCAAAAGAAACCAGAATTTTAATAAGACCATAAGAGAAAGGGTTCAAACTTGAACTACTTACAAATATTACAACCAATAAAATGATTTACTCATTTTTAGAAAATGTCTTGTAATTCCATACTTACAAGAAGTATATTTAGAAAAATGAGAAAAAGATTGAGCATGAGGAAGGCTCATAGTAAAGGTGAAGTGATATGAAGAAAACTGTAAAAGGCATTTAATGACAATGGTTAGTACAAAGACTAGAACTTTACATTTCCTGTGTGACACCTAAGGGGGATATGAGTAAGAAAGAATAAGATGCTCTCACAGTTTCTACACATAACTCACTTGATACTCGATAAGAACATTCAAACTGTAATTATTGTGTCAATTATTTGGTAAGTAACTAAACATCACTTTTTATATGACTCTTGGTGCATCATAATTAACTACACAGACTTACTGTGTTAAAATACTCGACACCACAAGCTAGAAAACTAGCAGCAATCTCCTTGGTTGTTATTACAGCAGATATAGGATGACCATTTCCCATTGGCTTGCCTATGGTCACAATGTCAGGTACTACACCTGCAAAAGGTGAAGGATAAGCATAAAGTATGTGGATCGCAGTAAAGATGGTAACTGGGGAGAATAAATGGAATATGGAAGACATATATAAACAATAATAGGCTTTCTACCGCGAGAGATAAATTGATGCATCATAGTAGTTCATTCAGCAGTGAACAAAGATTACTCTATAATTAATTAGTCCTAATCTTGAATGAGTTACGCACAACATACAGAATAGATGTGGTTGGATGTAGGGGATGACACTGGTGTCATTCTCTGTGTGGTACAGAGGAGCAGGCACACACGCACGCACACATAAAGGCATATGATATATCATATATGGTACTATTTGCAGACGACCAAGTTCTGATACATGAAACAACTGAGGACCTGCAAGAACATATCAACAGGCTAAACAACGCTTGTAAACAATACAACATGAAGATCAACATAAATAAAACCGAAGTAATGGCAATAGCGAGAAGGAAAGAAAAACTAAACATCATAATAGATAATATGACTCTGAAACAAGTAGACAATTTTAAATATCTGGGTAGCATGCTAACACAAGACAATAACCAAGTGACAGAAATAGATATATGGTGTAACAAAGCAAGCCAGGTTATAGGCCAAGTATCAACACTATTGGAAAACAAAGCAATAAATATGGATGCAAAAAGGGCAATTGACAAATCAATCTTTCTACCAACACTGTGCAACCAGTGCCAGAACTGGAAGCTGGATTCTAGAACAATGAGAAAGATAACAACCATCAAAATTAAATGTGTCAGAAGAATGACAGGAAACAGCTTAAGGGACAGAGAAAGAAACACTGACCTGAGGAAGAAACTTGGAATTGAACCAGCCATTGAATACATAAAGAAACAACAGATACAATGGTTCGGTCACATAACAAGACAAAAAGAACTAACATTGATTCAGAGAGCCATAAACAAACGCCATGAAAACGCTAGAGTAAGAGGAAGACAGCAAAAGAGATGTTAATGGAGTTTCCATCCAAATTTTCCACCACCATCAACACATTTATAGAAAATGTGGTGGGCACATCACTAAAAGCTAAACTTTCACAGAGAAAATCTCAGGTACCCATTTTCAGATGCATGGTGATTCCCAAAGCAATGTCATTTGAACTAAACCCCCCCCCCCCCCCCAACCAGGAGTTCCTAACACAAACTACACAGTCTGACCAGGTGATTACTAAAGACAGTAGCCAAACATAGCCCAAGCAAAAAAAGTGGTGAAGTCACATGTGCTGGTCCAAAGGTACAAGATATAATAGATTAGATTAAAATAAAACAAAATTAAACAAACACCTTTCTATGATGAAAGATAAATAATTAGAAAAATTAAAATTTCAATTATTTTATTTCAAAGAAAAAGAACTAAAGTCAGCATACCTTGTGGCTCAAAAGCCCACATATGAGTTCCCACACGACCGTAACCAGTCTGTACCTCATCAAGAATACACACACCTCCAGCAGTTCTCACTGATCTAGGAACAAAATATCTTTTTGTTAACAGACATAGGGAAGTAAAGTGATTTAAACATTGCAATACTGGGGCTTTGGATTTGGATAGAAGGTAGCTAAAACTCTCATCCTATCATATATTAACTTTATACATCAAGTAGCAATGCTTACAACTTAATAGAATGCATGTACTCAAAACACCAAACCTTTGAATGAAGAAGTTGCATATTACTTATTGTGACCGTAAGAAATCTAAAAATACTCTTGCAGATTTCTTATTTACTTGATTACAGAAAGACAAAGCAATCAGTGGCCAATCTGGCACATGGTGTCTTCAAAGACAAAAACAAAGTCCATTCACTATGTATAATTTATAATAAAACAGAAAAGAGGGATTATTTATTTGTCCCATAACATCTAATCTATTCTTTATGTTGACCATTTACTCTTAAGTATTGATCGTCTTTGTGGCTTGATGTACACTGATACTTCCCGCTGTGGTTAGTTTCTACCAGCTTAAGCACTGATTGGTCTTATCTTTGTGTGATTAAGTATTGGTATGAATCTATGCTCCTGAGCATATGCTAAGCTAACTATTACATGTAAACAGGACGACATGAGCTTCTGAACTCAACAAGTCTACTCTGAATAATATTACCACACGATATACTGTTGTGAGGACTTATAATTATGGCCACTAACAATGGTTTAATATTTTTAGCAAATACAACATTTTATATACATTATTTACATCACTACAATTCACAACAAACTACATTGTCCAGGACTTCAGTGTTCACTAATCACTAATGATATGATGACAATAGTATGACGATTCTGCCTGCCAAGCATGCTGTAAATGCCCATGCACTCCTTTAGTGCCATACTACAGATCCGTCTGTATATTTCAGACTGCATCTTTATCATTGGTGTTATCCTAGATGAGACCGCCGACCTCCGCATTGCCCACGACAGTTCTGTTCCCTACATTTCCTGTCGAGTGTGATAATACATGAGAATGTCCCTCTGAATGAAGTAGACACAGTTATCCACTCCTCACCAGTATTGATATTGGTAAGCCCACAGACCTGTTTGATGACATCTTCTGCTCGGCCCACCCATGATTTTCCTCTTTTTAGCCCCGACACCTTTCTCTGTGTTGAGCTCCTGGTGCAATGGATGCTCTTTATCTGCACTTATCTTCAGGTATGCTCGTGCCCTCCAGTTCTTTATCCCGTCATCCATGGTTGGAAAGTCAAGAAGATACCTCATTGCTACACAGGGAGTGTCCCTTGTACATCCCAAAATAATGCGCATGGCTTCATTTTGTATTTTCTCCAGCCTGTCAATTTGCATCGTACTGACAGTAAAAATTGCTAGGATGTACTCGATTGATGTGAGGTGAGGAGTCCCTGGAACAGAAGGGTAAGTAGCCTCTGCTCGATGTTGGCAGCTGCCATGACCTTTAAGGTAGCTAATGCTTTGCAGGATTTTGTTATCACATGGTCCCAAAAACACTGGCTAAGATCAAACTTAATTCCAAGGTGCGTCATCAACCTGTCCCTGGTCACCTCATCAGCTCCCATTCATACCACCAGTGTTTCAGTGTTAAATATATGATTGTTAAGGGAGAACAATGCAACTGATGCTTTATTAGGATTAACCAAGTGTTAAAGAGCAAATGTTCATATGTGATTAGTGGATGGTGCTGTACTCTGCTTCTTTTTTTTTTGTTTTAGTCCAGTGCATCTGTCTTCAGCATACATTTATTCAAGACAGCTTCCCTAGTCTTTCATTGTCTTGACTTTCCTACACTGCATGGTAGCAGTTTGTAGCAAGAAATGCCTTTTCTAGGAAAGAAGTCTTATCAAACAAATCTTTCCTACCTGCATTTATGTAATGCATTATGAGAGATTTACTGCAAAGTTTATATACTTTTCTGTCAACAAAACCATTTTAAAAATCTGAACATATGAAAATCTGTTACACTTTTATAATAGAATATTAAATTACTTAAAATAGTGTATTATTTTTCAGAACCTATCACCAATTAATCAAACCACAGCTTAGTTTGTACTAACCCATCTAGATAAAAGAGGTGAAAAAAAAAAATAATAATTTGACCCAAACTGTGTGCTTAATTTGGTACTGAATTAGTTAATTTGGATGAACAACATATTAGAACTCAGAGATCATCATTTTTATGTGAGTATAAGAAATTTTGAAACCACAATTCTAAAACTGCAAAAATTTAAAATCAAGTGCAACTGAAGTAGGAAGTGATGGTTCTATCAATCTATCTATTGACCTTTTGAGCCATAGCCGGCCCATTGGGCGTAGACCCAGATACTCCTTTTATATAAATTTTTATTCTAGCAGTTTTCAATTCTTTTAAAGATATTTTATCAAATCTCGCCATTTGTCTGTGTACTGTACAAGCAGCTCTATCTCATTGAGGGAGCCGATTCCTGCTGCTCTTGCCTCTCTCATCAATGTTCTTCTCAGTGTCTCTCTGAGTCTTCCTCTTTTTCTCTTACCTGTTGTTTCCCACATGAGGGCTTGCTTTGCTATTCGTTATTATCTCTTCTCATCACATGTCCAACATATGACCATCATCTTTTCTTTATTACTGAAGATATTAGTGGTTGACTGGCAATTTCTCTAATTTCCTCGTTTGTTTTGAATTCGTTCCACACTATACCAAGTATTTTCCTTAAACATTTATTTTCGAGTGTGTTCAACTTTGTGATAGTTCAGGGATAGTTAAAATAGTGTATATAAACAGAAAGTTAAAGGAACAATCACATATTCAACATTCACTATATATGGACAAAAACTAAGTGCAGCTAAGGGGGATCTGAATGCTATGAAGTTCATTCTGCTATTCATTAACCATGAAAAAAATTGTATTTCTAAAAGTTACTTGAAAATATTTTAACCATAAGAAAAAGTAGGGAGCCACGATAGCTCAGTGGTTAGTTAACTGGATTACAAAGGACAAGGGGTAGGGTTCGATCCCAACCGACGGCTTCTGGGTTCACCTAGCCTTAAAAGGGTACCGGATTTTTTCCTGGGAAAGTAAAGCGGCACGGGTGTAATACTGACCACATTACCCCAAAAATCATGTGCCGAGGGTCTGTAAAATTTATGGTCATTAACACCATATGATATATAAGATGTACAAAAGCGGTGAGATGCAGAATGGCTCAGGCAAAAGCAGCTTTCCAAAAAATGAGGAAGATACTATGCAATCCATTTTTGACAATAGAAACAAGAAAAAGAGTTCTTAAATGTTACGTAGAGCCAATCTTAACATATGGATGCGAATCATGGACAATAGGACAACAGACAAGAAAATCACTGGAGTCTGTAGAAATGTGGTTTTACAGAAGAATGTTGAGAGTACCATGGACAGCTAAGAAGAGTAATGAAGATGCTCTGAGAGAGGTCAAAGCAAAAAGAGAGCTAATTTCCAATATTAGAAAGAAACAATCATCATTTTGTGGCCATGTAATGAGAAGAGAACAACTGGAATATATTGTAACAACTGGAAAAATTGAGGGATGAAGAGATAGAGGGAAGCAAAAAGAAAAATTAACAGACAGCTTAAGAGAATGGCTTGGCAGAAGGTCAACAACAGAAATGATAAGTAGCTGCTGGGATCGAAAGTTGTGGAGAGACATGATCACCTACGCCAGCAGGCCAGGTACTTGATGTTGATGAACACCATATTCCCTATACGCCGCAACTTGGCGTGATGGGGGTACTTTAATGTACTTTTATAAGAAAAAGTGCACTTCTACAACTTACTTAAACACGTTCTTCAAGTAGTCCTTGGGATATATAATCTGTCCACCACAGCTTTGCATGGACTCAGCAATAAAACAACAGATTTGTTTGTTCCTGCTGTGTACATCAGCAATAATGTCATCCACATTAGAAGCATACAAGGTTCCCAAGTTCTCATTCTGATAGTCAACATCCCTGAACTTTCCCCTATAGGTGTCAGGGCACTCTGCCTGTCAAAGAAAACAAATAAATTAAAAGAACAACTAATCACTTAATTCATTATCTATTGTGAGTCACTGTGCTATACAGGCTAAGCTATTTGCCTCTCTGTAATAAAAGGTTCTGGTTCAAAGTTCACATGGAAAATCTAGACTTATAGTAATTCACGGTCTTAGTGTTTGTTAGATGAAGTGTCTAGTACTGTCCAAAAGAGATGATAAAACAAAGGTCCAATGTTCAAGGTGAAAGAACTCTTGGCAGATGAAAAAAAAAGCAAACTATGCTGTTGTCAGGGAAAAAGTAAACAAAACTATTCCTACCCAATCTTTCCAAAATAAATGTTTACTACATGCATCAATCCTGATTTTTTTCAGGGAAAGTGAAGCGGCACAGGCGTAATACCGACCACATTACCCCAAAAATCATGTGCAGAAGGTCTGTAAAATATATGGTCACTAACACCATATTCCCTATACGCCACTTGGCATGACGGGGGTACTTTACTCTTTTTTTTACTTTACATGCATCAACTGAGCAAATAATATAAGAAACCTAGGTGAATAGGAAACCCACAGACTCCTCAAGAATGTAATGCCCTACATTGGGCTTATAAGTGCAACAGACCACTGAAACAATAGCAAAAAACTCATGAACTACTACATTAAATAACAGTGACTGGGTTAGCCTTCATTACACCAAACTCCATTTAGCATCTGCCCAATAGGCTCTTGATAATGAAGTTGTACAACTCAGGTTTTTAAAAAATTATTTTAGACCATCAGTTCAAGTAATTAATGACCACAGTAGCAGCACACTAACCAAATATAAGAATATTTTGCAAAGATGGAGTGACTACTGCACAACAATGTATGAAGATACTTCAAAACATTCAGATATATTAATAGAAAGTGAAGAAAAAGAACCAGAACATATGGTAGATTTCATTCCACAATAAAAAATTTGAAGAGAGGGAAGTCGCCAGGAAGTAATGATATTCCAGCTGAATGCATCCAAGCTGAAAGGGAGACCAGCATTTTATTTACCATGCACTGTGTGTGAAGATCTGGAAAAATGAAGACTGGTCAAAAGCCAGGAAAAGATCAGTGTACATCCTCATTCAAAAGAAAGGAAATCTGAAGCTGTCTATCAACTACAGAACTATTGCCCTCATAAGATGTGCCAGTAAAATACTCTTACAGATCATCTTAAAGAGAATAGAACAGAAATTAGAAAAGGAACTTCATGTAGCTCAATCATGTTTCTGACACAGTAGAGGCACATGGAACAACATCTTTAACATGAGAAGCATCTTTGAGAAGTGTAGGGAATACAACATAGAACGACATACATGCTTCATAGATTACAGCAAGGTCTTTGAGAAGTGTAGGGAATACAACATAGAACGACATACATGCTTCATAGATTACAGCAAGGTCTGTGTGAAGTGTAGGGAATACAACATAGAACGACATACATGCTTCATAGATTACAGCAAGGTCTGTGTGAAGTGTAGGGAATACAACATAGAACGACATACATGCTTCATAGATTACAGCAAGGTCTTGTGAAGTGTAGGGAATACAACATAGAACGACATACATGCTTCATAGATTACAGCAAGGTCTTTGTGAAGTGTAGGGAATACAACATAGAACGACATACATGCTTCATAGATTACAGCAAGGTCTTTGAGAAGTGTAGGGAATACAACATAGAACGACATACATGCTTCATAGATTACAGCAAGGTCTTTGTGAAGTATAGGGAATACAACATAGAACGACATACATGCTTCATAGATTACAGCAAGGTCTTTGAGAAGTGTAGGGAATACAACATAGAACGACATACATGCTTCATAGATTACAGCAAGGTCTGTGTGAAGTGTAGGGAATACAACATAGAACGGCATTCATGCTTCATAGATTACAGCAAGGTCTGTGACTGCGTACAGAATCAGAAACTGTGGAACATCATGAAAGATATGGGCTTTCCAACACCCCTAATATAACTTATCAAATCACTATATCACAAACAGTAAGCAGCTATCAGAATAGTGGGTGTTATATAAAATTGGTTTTTATAAAGTACAAAAAGGGATGCACCCTTTCTCCATACCTTTTCAACATCTATGCTGAGAACATCACGAGAAATGAGAGGAACAATGAAAGATTTGTGGAGTTCAACCCTTTGACAATATGGCAACATAATTCCAGAATTCAAATACAAAGTCCTCCTCTCAAATAGAGCAAAAGGATTAAAAGAAATAAATGAGTGTGTTAAAAAACACAGTGAAGAGCAAAACCTCTATCTAAATATACTTAAAATGAAGATAATGTCTATTGACAAAGCAAAAAACCAACCCAAAATCATCATCAACAGCAAAGAACTTGAAATTGTGACAAACTATGAATATCTAGGATCTGTATTAACACAATGAAGACTGCCAGAAAGAGATCAAAAGATTAGCAATAGCAACACAAAAATTAAACTCCATGAAGAACATGTGGCACAATATCAGAAAGTCAGTAAAATTAATATTACTGAGAGTATGTTACTTCCCAATAGCAGTATATGGTGGTGAATCATGGACAATCTCGCAAACAGCAAGGAAGAAAATCGATTCAATGGAAACAAAATATTACAGAAAAATCTTAAGATACCTTGGATAGTGCAAAAGAGCAATGAAGACATAAAAAGACTTAAACATTAAAAAGAACTGGCCTTTAAATATTAAAAAGAACTAGCCATTTAAACACCATTGTACAAAGAAAATTTAAATACTAAAAAGACACATCGTGCTGGTTAGAACAATAATGGGAGGCTTGGTTTCAGGGTGATGCATCAGGGGCAGACCAAGAAGAAGGTGGTTTTAAGACAACAGAAAGACCTTGAACGTGCCAACAGAAGAAGTGGAAGATCTAGCCTAGAGATTCTTTCAGAGGGGCTGTAGTGAATGCAACGTTCTGCAAAGGACGCGTGACCTAATGATGATGTATTTTTCCTATGGCAACATATGGCTATGAAACTTGGACAACTGAAAGATCTGCTGAAAAATACATCAATGCAAGTGTTACAGAAGAATACCATAAATTGAGAAAAAAAAAAGGTGTCAATTTTGCAAGAATTTAAATTCCAGAAAACTGATTTAATAAAGAATGTAACAACACAAGTAAAATAAAATATTTTGGTCATGCAAAATGGCAAAGAGAAAATAATTATGGGAGCACAGTCCTATGTAACCAAGAGAGAGGAAAACCTAGAAGATGGGTGCAAGATATCACTGAGAACTTGGGATTTCCTGCTGGACAGAGATATCGTGCAGAATAGAGAAAACTTTAGAGTTGCTGTCATGGATGCCAAAGTCCAAAGAGGGGCAAGCTAAATTGTGATGAAACAATGTTGCTGGTTAATTAAAAATAAAAGGTGCTAATTCATGAAAAGTAAAGTTCATCAAATGCTACAATACTTCTTCCTGTCTTGAAATATTCATAGAATTATTCTAAAAATAGAACAGATGAAATTATTTTTTTATAAGTTTTGTCACTGCATGTCTCTTATTCAAAATGTTATCTAAGGAGATAAGATTGTGTTCTTGCATCTTTATAAGGGAACCTCACAAAGAAAAAAATGTGCTGGAATATGACAGTTTTCATGCATGTCTTTACAAAAGCAGTATTAATAGCCTCAGTCATAGTTGGCTATGGATTATACAGTGTCCCTCAGTCAAGTACATTTTTTTTAGCTGAAATGACTTGTTACGTTGACACAAATTTGGCCCTAATATGACACAGATGAGTCCTATCTCCTGACAAAAATGTTGGTGTTTCTAACTTACATTCAAGACTGCTGTCTAAACAGCTTTCATTAGATTTTCCTGCATTCCTGTTTCCTGCTATACAATTATTGTTTATATAATGCCCCCGACATTGTGGTGTCTGTTGTTTCAGGTCATCTCACAAATTTTCTAAAATAACAATTGCTGCCTAAAAGCCCAATGTTTAGGACTTTTACTTTTACCAGCGCCACAAGCACAAAAATATATCTCAACTTTGAATGCAAATTTAACAAAATATATACGAACAAAAAAATAATGACTTTCACTTTTACTCAACAAAGTTATTAAATTGTATAGTTGTATAAGCAAATATAAATTCAAAATGTTAATATGAGAGATTATATGTGAATTAAGTGGATCATAAGATATTATTAATATAACTTATGAAATCGGCGCCACAAGCACAAATACATAGATCTGCTCCAGAAACAAATTTCACAAAATTGAAGTGATGACAAAAATTATTACTTTCACTTTTACTCACAAAAATTAGCAAACTGTAAGGTTGTGTAAAAAAAAAATCTACATTCAAAATGTTAATATGTGAGATTAAATGTCGTGAATGAAGCAGATCATAATATAAATTACATAGTCCAGGTGTAATTTTTCCAGAAGTGGTGGCCTAGGCAAACATTTCAGTCAGGCTCAGAGTCTTCAAGTCACATTTAAACATGTCTATAAATTGCAGTTTTGGACATCCCCTAGTTCTTTTGCCATCTACTAGTTGTCCATAAAGTATATCTTTTGGTATGCAGCCATCTTGCATACGGTGTAAGTGGCCAAGCAAGCATAAACTACTTTGTTTGAGCAGTGTGTAGATGTTTGGGAGGCCTGTATAAGTGAGGACCTCTACGTTTGTCACCTTGTCCTTCAAATTATACCAAGAATACAGCACTGACATCACATATGGAATGCATAACTGCTGCCTTTGTTTTAGTTGTCAGTAAGCTGTTTTGCCAAGCATGCCTAGAAAGAAAGGCAAAGAATTTAGCAGTTTTACAAATTCAGGTGTCAATTTCTGTATTTAAAGATAGCTTGTCATTGATGAAGGACCCCAGGTTGTTATACTGCTGCACAACATCAAGTTTATAGTTGTCAATAAAGATGACAGGTGCTACTTCCATGTCCTGGCTGAGTATACCCATTTTCTGCAAACTTTTTGTGAGGCCGAAGTTTTTGCAGGCACATGAGAATTGATTTATGATGCTCTGGAGTTCCCTTTTCTTGTTTTATAAGTGCAGCATCGTCAGCAAATAAAAGGTCTCTAAAAGTGAAATGTCTGATTTTGGACCTTGCTTTTAATCTTGCAAAATTGAACAACCAACCATCAGATCTAGTCTATGTAGATAAACTCGTTCGTTCACATAATACAGTATTAAAAGCTTTGAATTCTCAAACACATAAAAGCAAATATGCACACTAATTATATAAAATTAATGAACATAACCTGAGGTCAGTAGTATGAATTACACAATAAGTTAATGAAACCATCAAAATAGGTTGCACGAGTTATGCCATAATGAATGGCACTCCAAGGTCAGTTGTATAATTATACAAAAATTAATGAATGTCGAAGTCAGTGACATTAACTATGTAATAGTTACTGACCAGGGTATCGGTGAACTAGGAGATTATGGAAGGTGCACAGAGTATGGGAATAGAACATAGGTACATGAAAGTGTTCAAGATGGTGCATTCTGGAAATTGTTTTAACGGTTGTGATGTACTTGTGTAGCAACTAGGAGACAAAGGAAATTATAGTGGCAGAATTTTATTGGCTGCGCGAAGGAGCTTGGGAATGCAACTAAGGGTTGCAATAAAACGCTTAGAAGCGCACTCAAAATGAGCAGTTAACAGTCAAGCAGTCAGAAGGTAGTCATCAGTCAGTCTCTCTCCTTGGTTGGTACATGCTTATTCAAGTTTGAGTTCACTTTCTCTAGGAAGTTAAGTGTAGTGAGTCAATTAGAAATAGTGTCGATTAGATTTTGAAGATATGTTGACATGGCTCCGCGCCAGGATCAGTAGAATAAACGTATTGCTGTTTTATGAAACTTTGTTGTTCAGACTTGTTCAGATGAAAGTAAGATCTTGAGTGTGGTGACACTAGAACAACTATACAAAGGAGCATGCATTCAATTAAACAGCAGAGAAATTAAATCTAAAACAGCAGACAAATTAAATCTAGAACAGCCGACAAATTAAATCTAGAACAGCAGACAAATTAAATCTAAAACAGCAGACAAATTAAATCTAAAACAGCAGACAAATTAAATCTAAAACAGCAGACAAATTAAATCTAGAACAGCAGAGAAATTAAATCTAAAACAGCAGAGAAATTAAATCTAAAACAGCAGAGAAATTAAATCTAAAACAGCAGAGAAATTAAATCTAAAACAGCAGAGAAATTAAATCTAAAACAGCAGAGAAATTAAATCTAGAACAGCAGAGAAATTAAATCTAAAACAGCATAGAAATTAAATCTAAAACAGCAGAAGTCAGAACTTAATAAGTAACTTTGAAAGGTCTTCAATTATTTGGTGCATGAGTTTTTGTTATGCTTATATTTGCACCAAACAGTGGTTCCTTGTATTTTGAATTTAATTCCTCCTAGGAGGCTGTTTGAACTCTTAAATGTTCCAAGTCAAGATAATTTTTTTTAAAAATTATAAATAAAAGAAAGTGTATCAGATTCTAAACAATACCAATTTTGATAAACTTAAACAGCAAATGCACATAATTTAAGGTCCTAAATAACAAACCAAGAATGCAAATAATAAATAAAATATTCATTCATTGGATGCCATCTCCACATCAAAGGTTGGTCTGCCTTTGCCTCATAACTTCCCTTCATGATGACTTTTAGAATGGTATTATGTCTCTTCCCATGTCAAAAAAATTTCAGTTTGTCTTTTTCAAATTGTGTTAAGCAGTTCTTTTTTTCATTTTCAAACTGCTCTCTATGGCTTGTTTTGAAGTGATAGAAGGTGAAATAGAATATGCAAATGCTATATATAAAAAATAGAAAATTACCTTTGTTGTAGCTTAGTGAGGAATGGTGATATCCCATGTGGGATCCAGATTTTTCTGACATATAAAACATACTATTTACAGATTAGGATTGAAATTGTACAAATAAAAACAATTTTAAAAAACTATCTTTACAGCATTAATCTCATTTTCTGGAATCTGCCAGGGACTTCTGTTGGGGCTACAGGATAAAGATAACAAGCCCAAGCGCAGTCAGCATGTAATGTACAAACAGGAGTTTTTATTTCATTCCAAACAGAAAAAAAAACCTTACTTCCCTACTAGGATTTTAATGTGTATCCACTATAATATGAATAACCAAATTTAGTAGCACTATTGCAATCAGGTAATCAAAAAATTTAATGCAAGAATTTCTCTGAGATTTGCAATAGACTCAATGAACAAATTCTGTAGCACTGGTAAGATCAGGTAATAATTGTCCATCCATCCATCTATCCACTAATGAAGTAATACAAGTTATTCACTCTTTAATAGCAATGCCAGCCTGTAGAAATTGTAACTTTGAATTGGGAGATTTTGTCTCATATAGAGTGTTACTGATAGATGACTGCGGTAAAGTAGATCCTGTCTTTCTTTCTTCAGGCCAAGGCATTCAAGTAATAAATCTTCCATATTTTCAAAAGAATAAAGACAGTTTCTGTACTGGGGTGGATGGTTGGGATTAATTCTATTAAGGTATTTATTCAGCCCAATATGCCCAGTTCTTAGTCTGAAGCATTGTGCTTTGTGTCTTGAAGTATTCATTTATGTATATGTATTTTGGCCTCTCCAAATGTCCAACAGTCACTCTTCATTCAAGCTACTTTATACCTAGCAGTTTCTTGATAACATTGTTAGGCTGAAGTTTTAATGATCCTTCTTTGGTAAAGTTGGTCTGTCCTCTAAGTACTGCAGATGCCAGTGTGTCCTGGAATCTGCTGTAAAGTTACGTGAACAACCTAGGAGGCAAGCAGACTATGGACAGTATGTGAGAGTGTCACAATTTCACTTGCCTTCAATTGATACGGATCTTCCAGCGCTTGCAGTGCATACTTGGACTCCGTGAGCACAATATTATATGTTGCTTTGTGTCCTTTCTGGTCAAACTGTCTGTCAATTGGCTGACCGGCAACATTAATTCTAGAATTTCAACCCACAATCAGAGCAGAAATCTCTAGAAGGAGCACAGAAGATTAAATTTATTTCCTTTAGGGCATCACTTGAAGAAGTGATACACTGCAAAAGCAGTGGCCTTGAAAACCAATCCATCAATATAGATATGGATTGCAGAGGTAGATGGCTGTCTCTTGTTTCTAGCAAACATTTTTAAAAGTACTGGTAAAGAAAGTCTGTAGGTAGCTTTGTCAAGGAGAGGATGTTTTAATTATTGGCTCTCTTAGCTCCATCCAGGGTAGAGAGCCAGGACATCTTGAAACGTGGTAAATAAAATAATAGTTTAATGCAATTTTTTTCTCTGAGATTTGCAACTGATATAATGCACAAACTCTGAAGTACCATCAAGATCAGGTAATCATATTTTAATGCAAGATTTCTGAGATTTGTAAAGCTGTTCTCTTGAAAATTTTATAATTTATAACTTCCATGTGTATTTATGAATGATGCTCACTTTACTCTATTCTAATACTCACTATATGAACAAAATCAGGCTTTTTATGTACTCCATCAGTCATATTATTCAGTTTGTAAGTGCTGATGTCAATCAGAGAGATCACATGTCCATGGTATGCTCTGTATGGGAGGTACAATAAAGAAAACATAATATCTTAAATGTTCAGAGACATATCATCACAAAAAGGCATACATTTAAGAAAACCTTGTACAAGAATGTGCGGAGAAATAGAAAAAAGTCATGTTTCATTACCAATAATGTTGACCTTTAAATTAACCCTAAATTATGACACTTATCTGTGACTGACATGTTTAAGATACCATAGTAAAAAATTACTAACTCTTAAATGTAACATTAGGAGTTCTAAAAATAGTACATTTTTTAACTTCTGCAACAAATCTGTGTATTTACCAAAGAGCAGACACTGGACCCAGATTTCCTGGATAAAACTTGATTTATGACCTGAAATTCAACACATGGACTGAACATGTTTCATTGTCTATTAACATGGTTGCAGTACATCCGTCAGTCAGGATGTTTGGCTACCTCATAGTGCTGTTCTTCACATTTTCCTAGTTACAAAGGTAGGTTTTGGTAGGTTTTAGTGTCCTGTCGACAGCTGGGGAAATTTCCCCATCATAGGGGAAAAAAAAATTTCTTGAAAATTTGCAAATTAAAAAATTAAAACACAAAACCATACTTCGCGCAATGAAAAAAAAAAATTTTTAATCCAACATCAAAGGAAACAAATCCAATACTCAGAGGTCAATGGAATTAGTAAGTAATGAAGGTGCAGGGAGGGGAGGGGGGGATGTTTACAACAGCCAAATTTCAAGAATTTGCATTTTGAGGTGGTAATTTTTACAATGGTATTGTAATCTAGGGTAAAGCCATACCTGTCAAGGGAGATTATCTCTGTGGCCTTTGTATGATGACGGGCCATTCGAATGGCAAGATCATTAGATTCTGACCTGTAAAGGACAGCAAACAGAACAAATTATCACAATTTCCTGACCTATTATAAAGACAACGGAATATGTAAAAGTTTTAAAAAATAATAATGGAAGCCCCCAAATATTTAATTTTAAAGTATTAAGCTATCCTATCCTATCAGGTCACAGTATAAAATGAAGGTAAGGGAGGCAGTGCTATTCCTCCCTCTTAATACCGCTACTACACTGAATCTGGTCTTATTCTTGTTTCAACTGGGTTAACTAGAGAGTGTTAGGCATAGATTGAACATAATATGTCATCACCAAAGTGAGTGTGCTAACTGCTACACTACTGACATTCTCAAGTAATAATGAGTCATTAATCACATTTTCTAACAAGGGTTTCTATCTGTCTCTTTTTAACCAAGGTGTGCTCTTTTTTCCAGGTGAATGCTGAAGGATGTAAACATGAGTTTTCTTTGGCACAATGAACTTGTATGACAGTGGCCATAGCAAAAGGCTTAAATTATAACACACAAGCAATTTAAACAGTAAAGACAAAAGGCTTAAATTAAATTTAAACTGTCACAGACAAAAGGCATAAATTATTACAGACAAGCAATTTAAACTATCACAGACGTGGAATTTAAATTGCAAAAGACAAAAGGCTTAATTTATCACAGACAAGCAATATAAAATGTCACAGATGAAAGTCTTTAATTATCATAGACTAGCAATTTAATTTGTCACAGATAAAAGGCTTAAATTATCACTGACAAGCAATTTGAACTGTTACAGACAAACAATTTAAATCATTAAAAGGCTTAAATTATAGCAATCAAACAGTTCAAAATATCAGATAAAGACAGATGTTTCTGAGATGTAACTCCTAAAGTGCCAGCCTACCCTGAGTTGGTGAAGTACACCATGCAGAGCCCTGGAGGCAAGGTAGACACCAGTTTCTGTGCAAGCAGGACGATGTTATCATGTAAGAACCGAGAGTTTGTGCTGAGTTGACCCATTTGCTGGTGTCCTGCTTCTACAACAGTGGGATGACAGTGTCCAACTGAAGAAACACAAATTTCCTAGCAACATTTAAAATAAGGAACAATATATGTTGTGACATTATCTGTAGATCTCAACCAATAAACACAACGGTCTTATATAAATTATGGTCACTAACATATATTCCCTATATGCTACATGGTGTGATGGGGGCACTCTACTCTCTTTTTATGTCTCTCCTCTCAACAATGAACAGAAAATTAAACAAGAAAGAACAACCAACAAACAGTTTTGCCTGCATCATCTACTAAAGTATCCAAACAAAACTGTACAGACAATGTGGATGCAAGCACCTTAAGGCCAAGTTAATGTCATACCTATCTACTTGAAATATACAATCTGGCTGTGGTCAGTTTCAATAGTTGACAACTGTTGCTCAATACAAGAATAACAGTGTCCTGTCAACCTTGAGAGAAATCTATTATTGTCTATGAAGATTTTGTTCCAAATCTTTTCAGTCCAAAATATTTTCTAAATTGTTACAAAGTCATTGTCATCAGTATATAGTTTTTGTTTATAACTATAAAAATTATGTATATTTACAAAACAGAAGCAATGCTTATCTTCTTTAGCTTCTCCTAAGCTAGAATTGACAAGACAGGAAGGGCTGAGATGTGTCATGGTATTTGTAGAGCAACAAACAACAAAGTTCCCCTAAAACTGCACATTGCAAGGCTTCCTAAGTCTGGTCAACACTATTCACTTCCGCCTCCAACATAATTTCACCACTACGAGTCAGTCAATCTTCAAGCTCTAAATGTCCAGTGACAAAATCTAATGTTATTGCTTCTATCAAATGTGTTCTTATATACAAAGACACGGTTACTCATTTCTGTGACTCCAAAACTGAAGGATCAAAGTGGTCTTTTTGTGTGATGTATTATCTTGCTTTAGGGGGTTTTGCTTACTTTTTGTGTGATGTATTATCTTGCTATGGTGGGTTTGCTTACTTTTTGTGTGATGTATTATCTTGCTTTGGGGGTTTGCTTACTTTTTGTGTGATGTACTTGTCAGGGGGTTTTGCCAACTTTTTGTGTGATGTACTTGTCAGGGGGTTTTGCCAACTTTTTGTGTGATGTACTTGTCAGGGGGTTTTGCCAACTTTTTGTGTGATATATTATCTTGTCTGGGAGTTTTGCCTACTTTTGTGTGATGTGTTATCTTGTCTAAGGGTTTTGCCTACTTTTTGTGTGATGTATTATCATGTCTAAGGGCTTTGCCTACTTTTTGTGTGATGTATTATCTTGTCTAAGGTTTTGCCTACTTTTTGTGTGATGTATTATCTTGTCTCGGGGGTTTTGTCTACTTTTTGTGTGATGCATTATCTTGTCTTGGGAGTTTTGCCTACTTTTTGTGTGATGCATTATCTTGTCTGGGGGTTTTGCCTACTTTTTGTGTGATGTATTATCTTGTCTTGGGAGTTTTGCCTACTTTTTGTGTGATGTGTTATCTTGTCTTGGGGTCTACTTTTTGTGCGATGCATTATCTTGTCTGGGGGTTTTGCCTACTTTTGTGTGATGTATTATCTTGTCTGGGGGATTTGCCTACTATTTGTGTGATGTATTATCTTGTCTGGTGGGGGTGTTTTGCCTACTATTTGTGTGATGGATTATCTTTTCGTGGGGGTTTTGTCTACTTTTTGTGTGAGGTATTATCTTGTCTTGGGAGTTTTGCCTACTTTTTGTGTGAGGTATTATCTTGTCTTTGGAGTTTTGCCTACTTTTTGGAGAGGCACATTCAACCTCAGACTAAGTCTTCTAACTTTTATTAGACTGCAATTGCCATCCAAAAATGAAGTTAAAACTATTTTCGGCTGGTATCCATGCACAGGTGACCAAAGGTCAGCAAGTGTCCAGTGCATATTGTGATTATTAATATATTGTAATTGTGTGCTTATGTGTAATAATAATATAGGTGCACTGTTTCAAAGCAAGAAAGGTTAGTAGATTTCATAGCATATTATTGTAATACTCTAAACTCAAAGTACTGAAATGTAGGATTTTGAGAATAGAGGGCTGTGAACGTTGTCTCACAGTTCTAAGCCATAAAACTGGTTTGGGATCAGAGGGAGTTAATCTCCCAGAACTAAGAAACAACATTTGGAAATCATCACTATCTTGTTCTATCACTGTATTGAAGATTTGCTACCATGGATCACCATTTCACTTTGTCGCTTGCCTTGCTGGTGGTATATATATCTGTCACAGTTTTTCTATCAATCTCAAATTCCATAAGTCCACTTTACAAGTTTGTGTGTGTCTCTACCTTGTTTACCTTACATTTTCCCCTCGAAGATCTCTTTCTGTAGATTATTGTGTATCTTTATGTGTTCAAAAATGTTATTTGTCTTGTTCAAATTGTTTTTAAAAGTTCTTTCTTCGTGTGCACTTGTTTAAAAAGTTAATTTGTTTTTGGGGGGGTGTTTTCTTATCTTTCCACCAATCTACCAAATTTCACTTTTAATCTACACTTCAAGGGCTTCAGCTTTCTTCTCTATTTTCTTAATTAGTGTCCATGCTTCTACCTCATAGAGGAATGTAGAGTGAATATAATTATTCTCAATTTTATTCCTATGTTATTTGCTTTGATGTAAAAATATATTTCATGGTGTTAAAAATGTTTTTTGCCACTCCTAAACCTTTATTTGTCTTGCATTTTCCATCACTCGTTACGATATGTCCAAGATAGTTATATTCTTGAACTTCCTAGAGATAAATACAAATATCAAATATAAAACTGCACAACATAAGCAAAGCTGCAGAAAGCATAAAACACGAACATACAATTTTCTTTCTTGAACTCTCCAAATATTTTCCTCTAGATAATGACTGCGGATTATGTGTTATTTTTGTTTTATTATCATAGTTTTAGTTTCCTTAATATTTATATCCCACCAATATATATATATTTGGAAGTAAAGAAACTAATACTTTCATTGTCCAGTACCCATTTAAACAACTGAGTCAACTGAAACTTGTACATTAGGAAACAAATCCTGTTGCTATGGTCATGAAGCCAACATGCCATCACTGTACAACTCATATGCTCATTTTATAACGACAGTTATGTTATATTTCCCACCAAACATTTAATGAAAACAGCAGAAAACTAAAGTTAACAACTCACCGTGACAAACGTTATTGATACAGTCCAGATAAGAGTCACCATTCTCATCATACATGTACTGACCTGATGCTCTGACTATCTTCAGTGGGTCAGACTTGAAGAACAATGTACATGATGGTCTGTAGCAAGAATTAAAACATTTGTAATGTAGACTTGTACTAAGGGAGTGAACTTGAAAATATATTCTCAAAATCTTCAAAGATTAAGAATTCTTTCTTGTTTTTGTCTTCTCTTGCCACTGTGTACATGATTGTTCTATTATTATATATAATGTGACACTCCTTGAATGATCCCTAAAGTTAAGGTTGACCATTCTAGCACAAATTGCAAGGATGAAAAAAAAAACAGGTGAAAAATTATCACTTTGGTGAATAGATGATGTTATATATATATATATATATATATATATATATATATATGTATATGTATATATATGTATATATATATATATATATGTATATATATATATATGTATATATATATATATGTATATATATATATATATATATGTATATATATATATATATATATATATATATATGTATATATATATATATGTATATATATATATATGTATATATATATATATATATATATATATATATATATATATATATATATATATATATGTATATATATATATATATATATATATATATATATATATATATATATATATATATATATATATATATATGTATATATATATATATATGTATATATATATATATATGTATATATATATATATATATATATATATATGTATATATATATATATGTATATATATATATATATATATATATATGTATATATATATATATATGTATATATATATATATATGTATATATATATATATATATGTATATATATATATATATGTATATATATATATATATGTATATATATATATATATATATATATATATATATATATATATATATATATATATATATATATATATATATGTATATATATATATATATATATATATATATATATATATATATATATATATATATAAAATCATGAGATTTAATGCAGTTGCCAGAGTTGGCAATAACTAGTAGCACTGGGAATAAATACCTCTCCAAGACATATAAGCAGTAGTATAGACAAAGAAGGAAGAACAAAGAAAGACACCATTGAAGGATACAAAAGCCAGGAAACGCCTTCACTGCATTAGGAAACAATGGAACTCCACTCCAAAGTATTCAAGTTAAATACCAAAACAAACATCTTGAACTCCAATATTAAATCAGTCAAAAGATATGGACATGAGACATGGACAACAACAAAAATGATAATCACGAAGATATAAACTATTTTTAATGGATGCTTGTGAGGGATGAAAATAGTAGGACAAATTGACTAACTCAGATCTATGGAAAAGTAACAGACAAAATACCAGTGAACAAAGAGATGGGACAAAAATGATGGCACTGGATAGGACACATTCTGTGGAAACTAAGTGCAAATATTAAACAACAGGTCATTTTTTTTTAAATTCCCAGGGAGAGGAGACAGAGGGGGATAGCTAAAATATACTTGGAGAAGATAAGTGGAAGCAGAGATGTAGAGGACGAGAAGACATGAGGCAACTTAAGAGAATTGCACCAAATAGGATGGCTTGGAAAGTGTTTGTTGAAGACCTAAGCTCCAAAGGGTAAAGAAAAAGGACCAAACTTGTAACTTCTATAGTCTAGTCTTGCAGTCAAAGCGTGAATAACTTGCAGCACCTGAATAATACATAGCAAGATCCTTAGAGTCTCATCTCGCTTGATTTAATTTTCCTCAGGTGTATATTCAATCAATCAATAATTCAATCAAGTCCTTTAAACTCCTTCTTTGGAGTACAGGCCTCAGAGCAGCTATCTCCATCCATCCCTATTTTTTGACATTTTCTCTACTTCTCTCTAGTCTAGTGCAATGTTCTTAAGGATTTATACATCTTCTCTTCTCCGTGCATTCATGGGCCTTCCTTCCCCTCTGTGGGTTCATGACAGTGCTTCTCTTGCTAAGCTGGCATCAGGTTTTCTTTGTGTGTGTTCAATCCATCTCCATTTTCCATTCATAATCTGCTGCTTGATTTCTCTCTTTCTTGTTCTTTCCCAGATATCTTCATTTCTAATCTTGTCATATCTGATGTTCACAATTTTCCTCAAGCAGTTGTTTACAAATGTTTGTAATTTCTGTTTAGCTTTATTATTCAACATCCATATCTACAAGCCAAAAGAGGGCTGTTTTTACATTTGCATTAATTTTTTAAATATATATATAATTTTAAAACAGAGACAGGAGAGTGTCAAGTATGCTTATTGTTATTATTATTTTTTTTCTTTAGGAATAGATTGGATTATGAAGACACCACACAAGGCAAAATAAATTAAATTCAGTGGACACTCTGAAAGCAATGAAAGACTTGGATTTTACCGATGATGTTGCACTCCTTGCACAAAGCCGCAACTAAATGAAAGACAAGCTACAGGAACTTAAATAACCTCTACCAAAATGCAATTACAGATTAATATTGATAAAACAAAGATAATGAAATGTAATAGCATATGCCACAACCCAGCAAAAACTGAACAAGTGCCATTCAAGGAAGTGAATTACTTTACTTGTTTGGGCAGCAATATCAAGAAAGGAGGAAGATGAGGATGAGTCATTAAGTAAAGGAGGAAGATGAGGATGAGTCATTAAGTAGATAATAAATAATACAAGACTAGCTTTAATTCAATTTAACCTAACATAGGCAGCAAAAATAAAAACATAAAAACTAGCACACAGATAAGGCTATTCAATACAAATGTAAAAAGAGTTCTCTTATAATGTTCAGAGATTTGAATGTTAAATAATACAAGTAAATAAAATTACAATATATTACACCGTGACAAACGTTATTGATGCAGTCCAGATAAGAATCACCATTCTCATCATACATGTACTGACCTGACTATCTTTAGTGGGTCAGACTTGAAGAACAATGTACATGATGGTCTGTAGCAAGAATTAAAACGTTTGTAATGTAGACTTGTACTAAGGGAGTGAACTTGAAAATATATTCTCAAAATCTTCAAAGATTAAGAATTTTTCCTTGTTTTTGTCTTCTCTTGCCACTGTGTACATGATTGTTCTATTATTATATATAATGTGATAAGTATAAAAAAAGTAAAGTACCCCCATCACACCAAGTGGTGTATAGGGAATATGGTGTTAGTTACCATAAATTTTACATATCTTCGGCACATGATTTTTGGGGTAATGTGGTTGGTATTACGCCCGGTCTGCTTTACTTTCCCAGAAAAAAATGACAGGCTGAACCGGAAGTTGTCGGTTGGGACTGAACCCTACCTCTTGTCCTTTGTAGTCCAGTTCACTAACCACTGAGCATATAATATGATGGTCCTTGAATAATCCCTAAAGTAAAGTTTGACCGTTCTAGCACAAACTGCTAAAAACGGAGGTGATAAATTATCACTTTGATGAATAAATGTTGTTATTTATAGTATATATAAGTAATAGGAAACTCTTTATACAGAGCTTCGCAGCAGGAGGCAATTTGATCATCAGAAAAAGACCCAGTTGAGAAAGTGTTTCGGCCTTTTAGCTTCTTGACACTCTAAGAGAGGTGAGTCCGCCTGGGTCATGACTCCCAGGCATCTACCTTCTGTGCATTAAAGTTTATAATATATATTTGGTACAAAATAACTACACTTACTCTATGCAACACTTGGCTAAGCTTTAACCCAGCATATTGATATCCTCTTTATGGTAGCAGCAGTCTAAAGTGACTTGTGGTTGCAGCGCCTTTTATATAGGCTCATGAACAAGCTAATTTGGTATCTCTCTCTCTCTCTCTCTCTCTGCGATCAGGACCCAATCAGAGTAGGATTCCAGCTCCTCACATGAACTCAGCTGTCAGGTTAGGTGTGTTACAAACAGAACATCACAATTAGAGTCTGCCAGATCCACTCTGATTGAACACCCGTTAAAAACGTTGCACTGTGTTCTGCGCCAGTGGCCCAGTGCATCCGATTTCAGCCAGCATTTTATTCAGGTTTGCTTTCCCTAGCCTTTGATTGTCCCCAATCTTCCTGCAAGGCAGCAGGTGATCTTTTCTGTAGGGGGATTCTGCCCTTAGATGGTCGGCCCTCCCAGGTTTACGAGCACCATCTGCCCGAGTCACTAGAGGTGACTAACACAGACATGCACATAGCGATACGAGGCATGACTAACACTGACATACATCAAGATATATGACACATGACTAACATAAACATGCACATAAAGATATGACTGACATAGACATGCACCCACAAAGAAATTACACATGTCTAACATGCACACACATATATGAGATATGACCAACATAGATAGGCACACACAATGATATCAGATGTGACATACACAGACATGCACACACAAAGATATGAGATATGACTAACATAAACATGCACACAAAGATAAGAGATATGACTGACATAGACATGCACCCACAAAGAAATTACACATGTCTAACATGGACATGCACACAAAGATATGAGATATGACCAACATAGATAGGCACACAATGATATGAGATGTGACATACACAGACATGCACACACAAAGATATGAGATATGACTAACATAAACATACACACAGAGATATGAGATATCACTAGCCCAAACGTGCCCACACAAAGATATGACACATGACTAACACAGGTACACACTAAGATATGAGATATGACTAAACACATACACGCTAAAGATATGAGACATGATTAACACGGACACTCCAAGATATGAGATATGACTAACATGACACACACCAAGATATGAGCCATGGCCAGCACACACACACACACAAGCCAAGATATGAGCCTTGGCTAGCAATGAAACACACCAAGAAATGAACCATGTCCAGCACAGAAAGAAAATATCCAGTACACATTAAGGTATTCATATGCTTGGGTTTGTTGTAGTCGGCAGACTCTTCTAACGCGGGAATCATCGACATACGAGACGCCGGCCCCCATGACTGTTAACGGATATCGTCCAAACAGTTGTACGGAGATTTGAGAGTGCAGTCTGACCCGTAGAACGTTCCCTTGCATGAACAGATCCCGGTTGACTGTTCACAGGTGTCGTTGAAACAGTGGTCAGGACATTTGAGAGTGCAGTCTGGCCCGTAGTACGCTTCCTTGCGCGTACAGTCTGCTCTTTCTGTGTCACATATGATGTCACAGCCATCAGAACACGTCTGTTCGCACTGTAGTCCAAAACTACCATCAGGACAAGTGTCATCACAGGTATAGCCAGGGTGTTTGCAATGTTGGCATTTTCCGGATTTTCCTCACATAAAGAACTGACACTAAGACAAGACCCGGAGCAGTCTTCCCGGAGCATAGATCCATGTGAAAAATTGCCGTGCCACGTACCGATGATGACGCAGGTGCAGCCTTTGCAACACCCACTACACACTGTACAAAACGACCAAGAATGCCCGTCCAGACAATAAGTGTCTGTAAATGTTTGCACCTCACACACCACACCGTCAGTGCACTCTCGTCCTGCGAAAAGGTCGGTGAAAACTCAAACTTACTATGTGCCATTGTCGCTTGTATGGTGACTACAATAGTGTTCACAGAAATATTTGGGTATGATATATCATTATACTGGAACACTACACAGCCACTGTCAGAGAAAGCCTTTGGAGTGTCATTCTTTATCCTAATCATAGTGCTAGCTCAATGATAAATTCGAATGATGTGAGTCTTCTGGAACGTGTCAAAGTACAGATACCAGTAAACAGAATTGGTTCCACTTCTCAATGTGTGTGTGTGCAGTCATTGTCATAAAGATTGGTCTTTGTTTTGCCATTAACTGCGGCCTCTGGTCCACATCCGTCCACTGTATATCAAGCATCAAATGTGTCGATCTGGTTTGCCTTCTGTTTGAGAGCCACATTCCGACCCCCGCAATGTAGATGGAGCAGATATTTGCAAACTATCGCCCCTTCAATCCGTAACTTGTTGATTAGACCATGAACTGTCCGGATCTGTAGGTCCAGATCCCTAGGCGTATTTGCAAACTAGATCAAAGTACTGACACTGGGGTCCGAAACGCTCTCGCCGACAACTATGTCCGTTTGTGCATATCCCTGTAGCCCTGTCACAAACTGAGCGATTTTAGCAGTGACACTGCAACGAACACAATTTTGCCCCGAACCAACAGTCTACACAAGTTAGGCAGTTAGGTCATTAGCTTCCAATGTGGCAAACAAAGCCAGCAGAATAAAGACTTGATCTACAGCGGTGGTTACGAAATGTGCACAAACAATTATTTCAAACCCGTGGTTACAATTCTAACAATCCGCCAACTCGCTGTGACAACAGACAGCGCGATGTTCAAGATCAGCATTGTATACACCACGGCTAGAACTCGGACGAACTTCCATCTTGGTGCGTCCCATGACGTCATATCTAATTTGTATGACATAATTCTGCGCGGAGAAGTGGAGCAGAAACTGATAATAGGTGATAAAAGAGTTGCAAAAGGACCAGACCTTGGAGATGGATACCACATGCCACCACTTAAAGCATTCATGGATGACACCACGGTTCTAGCATCAGAAGAGAGCCACACCCGGAGGATGCTTGAACGCCTAGACAAGCTCATCATATGGTGCCAGATGAGATTCAAACTGAGAGAGTCACAGAGCCTCTCCATCAAATGAGGGAAGACTAAGGAAGTCGCATTCGGTGTCGCAAACTAGAGGATCTTAACCGTCCGTGAGGAGCCAATAGTCTAGGTAGAGTGTATGACACCTCATTGAAGGACACGAAAGCAGTCCAGAGAGTAAGAGAGATGGCAGAGCAAGGGCTACAGATCATTGACCGGAGCAGACTTTTAAGAAAGTTTAAAATTTGTGTTTCCAGTTCATGTTGATACCTAAACTGTTATGGCCTCTTCAGATATACAAAATCAACTCAATTGAGGTGGAAGCGATGAAGAGCAAGATTAGCATGTACATATAAAAATGACTGGGAGTACAACCAGGATTGACAGATGTTGCACTGTACTGCAAGAAAGCTAAACTGGTTCTTCTGTTAAAGTCCTAGAAATACAAAGCCAGAAAGGCCAGACTGGCAGTTATACTACAAAGCTCATCAGATGAAGCAGTCCGGACAGAGAAGACTGGTTAAAAATTGCAGGCGTGTGTTGCAGCAGACGAAGCACATGAAAGTCTCCAACTGGAGGAAGTCATGGGCTACATGCAGACCAACAGGAGTGAATTTGGTCACTGAGACATCCAATGGTGGTCAAAAGCATCAAACAGACAATGTAGGGAATAGGTAGTTTGGGAGATCAGAAATGTTGATAAGAACAAATGTGTACAAAAGGCAGCACAACAGGTGCAGCACTAGCAAGGCCAATGGACCACATGGGATGAGACCTTGCAGAGGATGTTAACATGGAATGACATGTGGCATATGGCACCGCTGTGGCTCAGCTACATAATCAGATCTTTGTATGACTTTCTACTATCAGCCTGCAACCATGTGAAGTGGGGAAAAACAGATAACAATCGATGTCCTCTTTGTAATGGAAGACAAACGATTGAGCATGTTCTCTCCTCATGCAAGACAACCCTAGGCCAAGAGTGGCACACGTGGCAACACAACAAAGTGCTGCATGAACTGGCTGCCATCGTGGATGGCTCGTGGATGAAGTCCAACACTAAAGTTCAACCAGCTACAACAAACATCTAATCTCCTGAACAAAGAAAGGTAGCCGCAGTCCCCATCATAGCAGATTCAGCACACACCAAAAGATATGAGGCAAAACCGCACAGAAAGTGAACACAGCCATCTGTTCCCCATCATACGATATCATCATTCATCATAAGCAATCAGAATATCGAAACATGATCAAAATGAAAGAAATGCACAGCTCACAGTGTGCACAGAGCACTAAACTCAGCAACTCAGGCAGCAAGCCGGTCCTGGAATATGAGGAAACTGCAACAAGGAACACTTTTCAGACACAGCCTTTAACAGTTCCTGCCATCTATCCACCAGACCGATATTCCAATGACATATACTGCAATCAACACAGAACACACTATTGTGCACACTGTAGAGGATTTCAGATCACATACATGTGATCCGCTTCACCGGCTAAGATCCCAACAGTGGAACTTCCTATCTATACACTTATTTTTACTGGAAAGATAGAATTAACCATCTTTCTTGCAAAAAACGTAACAGTGAACGTTGACGCAAACATAACCGTGCCATCTTGAAACTGGAAGTCCAGGTCTGGTCTTCTCACACTGGCATATTTTTCACAATGCTCTAAAATTATCCTCCTTTAGTGATCAGCTTTTGGTATTCTCATTCAGACTAGGTCATGATCAAGTTTGAAGTCTTCACTAGTTACCCATAGTTTGTCATGCAGGGTTATTTTTTGTGAGCCATATTTGTGCTTTTAGCGTGTTGAGAGTACTGGAATCCTGTAGAATATGCTCTGGTATCTGTTCCTTTAGAATATGTGTGATAAGTGCTAGGACTGAAGTAGTAGAAAAGCCAAATTTAAGGTTCCCTCCATGCCTTGATAGATGTATGAGGAAAATGCCACAATATGCGTTAGTGACCATATTTTTCCATGACCAATGACATATTTTTGGACAACATGGTTCATATTACACACGTGGGATTGAAGAAGGAAGATTGAAGCAAATACAATGCTTAAAAAACATATACAATTCAATATATAAAATAGACAAAAATTCAAACAAGGCAAATTAGATTTTTGGGGCATATCAAAAGACACAGCAGCCTACTAAAAGTAATCTTAAAAGGGAAAAAAATACAAGGCAAAAGAGGTAGTGGCAGACCAAGACTAATATGAACAAGTAAAATCAAAAGATGGACAAGTCAGCCTATAACAACCTGCACTATCAAAGCAAGAGACAGAGTGGAATGGCGCTCCATAGTAGCCAACCTTCAATGCGGAAAAAGCACTCAATGATGATGATATGGTACAGCTAAACTAACAGAAAGACAAGACAAACTACAATGTTTTGGTAAAAGTCTTCATTAAGTATAACAAACAAACTATACAAAGTATACACATAAATCCAAGCCAGAAAACACAACATAGATCTAAATAACGGTGGAAAACAACAGATTTTACGTAGAATGTTATTATATGTTCTTCACAGCTATATTCGCAGCCCCACATAGTAAAGAATATTTTGTATATTTTATATTTGTGCTAATCTCCATATCCAACTCACGTTGGGTGTGCTATTGTTGAACTAAATGGTGCAGTTATTGTGAAATGACGCAAATTATGCCCAACCAATTCCCTTTTATTACTTTTAATCTATTAAAGATGTAGAAAGACGAGAAACAATTGCTGGACGAACACCAACACTACAGCAAAACAGAACACTAATAATTACTGAGCTCATAAATCTGCTAGGAACCTGATTTTTATTTTTTATTTTTTTCAGAACATTTTTCTTAAATTTAATATAAATAAATATATGAAATTATTTTTAATTTTGAACTGTCTATTGATTCATTGGACAACTCAATAATAATAAGTTAATTGTCTTGTAGTTGTATGATCAGAGTACACTGGCCTGGGGTTGTTGGTACTAATGTTCAAATGTTATTTGGTTATGGAAGGCCCCGGTATCACTGCAAACGAATTAAAATCCATAATTGCTCAACCGCCAGTGCCAGCGTGATCATCCGAATATCTCATCTCCCAAATAAAGAAAGGTAACTGTAGTCCCCATCATAGCAGTCTCAGCATACGCCAAAAGACATAAGGTGAAACCGCGCAGAAAGTGAACACAGCCAACTGTTCCCTGTCTTACGATATCATCATTCATCGTAAACAATTGGAATATCGAAACATGATCAAAACGGATGAGACACACAGCTCACGGTGTGCACAGAGCACTTAACTCAGTAGCTCCTGCAACAAGCCGGTTCAAATGTCTTTGTGAGTAATGTGAGGTTTATCTTTTCTCAAAGTTCAAGATTTTTAGTCTTTCACTTCAGAACTTCATTAGCATTGCCATTTGTTATATTATAATTAACATTTGATTTTGAATATTAGTCATAGTTCTAATTTTTTTTTTTCGTTCGCCAGCTTTCACCTCTGGCAAAGTCCCTAGAAACTAGAAACTGAATTTTGCATGTTAATTTATTTATTCCTGGCAGCCGTGTGCACAGGAGTCATGCGTCATATAGGCAAATAACTTCGCCTTCAGAGGTACTCATATTTTTTTCTGCTGATGAGTAATTGACATTTCAAGCCTGGTCTCACTGCTGAGACCAGGGGTGATTGCCACAGATGATAATATTATATAATATATTTTTATATGTTTTAATGTATGCAGGGAACCAGATATGGTAATTTACAGGTTTAGTAGCACCCCAAATTATTTCTGCTAAATGAGTGATCTCCCCTCACTGACGAGATATACTTGAATTACATATGACTGGACATACTTGAATTATCAACTGTTTCTAGTTTTTGAGCATTTAATTGTATTTTTTCAACAACGTTTAGAGTTAGTTGTAGGCTATTCCAAACCCCAAACCTAACTATGGGGTCTTCTAATGACAAATTTGAGAGCGACCAAATAAAGTGCTAGGGAACGTTACTCTAAGCAGAAATAATTTTGGATGCTAAACTCATAAATTATCCCAGATATCTCATAGCTGATAAACTTCGTAGTAGTTGTAAAGTAATAAAGGTAGTGCTTAGTGAGGTAGTGGGTTGATGGTAGTAAATTTTGTATAAAATGTAATAATTATTTGGTAATTTACGAGTTTAGTGCCTCAAATTATTTCTGCTCGGAGTAACGTCCCCTTGAACTTTATTCGGTCGCTCTCGAATCTATCATTAGAAGACCCCTAATTAGGTTTATGGTTTGGAATACCAATAGCCAATAGCCTACATCATGATCATATGATTCTCATCTGAATCAATATGATCCTTCCTACACACAGTAAACCCTAAACCTTGATAGAATGAATAATAAAATGCACAAAAACTAGAAACAGTGAAGTGAAGTGAAACAGTTGACGTTGATATACAAGTATGCCCGGTCAGTAAGGGGTGATCATTGTTTAGCACAAATAATTTGGGACACTAAACTCGTAAATTACCTTCCTTAACCCAACTAACATCACTAGTAGTAGTACTGTAGTCTAAGTCTACTCACACTCACAGTAGCAGCATCATAAGTCATAAGTATAAATTAGAGAGAAAGTAAAAGTAAAAGTACAGACCCAGACAGTAGTAAAGTTGTAACCTTCAAACTTCAATCAATAGAAGCACATCTACACGGATACATATATGCAAACATACCCCACGAACTTATTTCGAAGCTCTAATGTTTGTGATTTCGAAAGAAGAGACCCATCCATGTTTATTCCTCACAATGACTGTCGACTGAACTGCTAGCGTAGACCTTCCCTGTCAGCTGGGCTCAAGCAGAAAGAATGAAGTTTCCGCTCTTCACTTTTGTGTACCAAAACATGTGACGTCATATCCCGGCTCTCCTGATTGGTCAATTATTTTTAACCAAGAATTTGCACTTTCTTTTACTTTTCTCTCTGTCCCCGGCCCTATTGTCATTCGGGATCGAAGGGAAAAGGATTGTTCCTGACAATGCTCTGTCTAACTATGTATAGTGTGTCTCCTGTTTCGTACTCATAATTATGTATGTGCATCTTCATCCCAACGTTGTGCTATCAATGCCAATTCTGGACCCTAGATGCAAGTAGATGTAAAGGCATCAAGATGCGTAGAGATGCGAAGCTGCTGTAAAGCTGATGATAATAGCAATACTAAAAAAAAAAGAAGAAAAAAGTGGTATGGTGACAGCTTTACGTGGTAATGGACGAAACAAAATTCGACGTTTCGGCCAAGTAGGCCTTCATCTGGACAAACAACAAACACAAAAAATATATATAAGGATATATTTAAAAATAAAAAATAGGTCACTTCCCTGTGTTCCTGAGCGTGGTCAGTCTTCAAATGAACTAAATTGATACGGCAGGATGGCAGGATGACCAACTATAAATCTCACTGACCAGGCTGTCAAGTGAGAAGACGGAAAGGAAGGGTTCTAAAAATATGGGGATGTGGGTACAGGATATGTAAAAACTATGCAAATCTAACTCTGTGTGTGCACCACGAGCCGATGTGTGAAAATGTGTATGTAACAATGCATGCGTACAAGCATAAATCAGCATATATATTGCCACAAGGCCCACAAAAGAAAAACCCAAAGGAGCCCAAATGTGCCAATACATGTGCAGATAAATATATCCACATGTATAGGTTCAGATGCGCATGGGGGTATGAAATATGTAGTGGGTGTCCTATGTGTATGATAGTGATATGTTCATACCTTGGGGGGACAGCGAACCCAACTAGGCAATAAGGCGATTGTCAAGGGCGAACCGGCTGCGATTTCTGGAGTGACATGAGACAATGCCAGTAACTTTCATGTCGGGTTTAACACTATGGCCAGGGAAGTTGAAATGGGCCGACACCGGGCTGCCAGTCTTTTGCTCAACATCACGAAGATGCTCACAAAATCTGACACTCAAGCGTCGTCCACTTTCACCCACATACGTCATCTGGCAATGCTTACATATTATGGCGTAAATGATATTCCGTGACACACAGGTGAACCCCTCCTTGATGTCGAATCGCTTATTAGGGAACAAGACTGAGTCAGTGCACAGCACGTAGTTACAAGTTCTGCAAATTCGACGTCCACAACGAACAGTACCAAGGTGTTGGTGGTCAAAGCGGGGGAGGCGGTTCGTGACAAGAATGTTTCCCAGACTCCTGTCGCGTTTGAAGGCTACCATAGGATGATCACTGAAAGTAGGCGGGTAGTGGGATCTGAGTGGAGAATGGAGCGACACCGGTTAAGGATCCTCACCGCAGCCAAGTTGTGGGGGTGGTAAGTGAGGGTGAATATAGTCCTATCAGAGGAACGGCGGGTGGATGGTGTAAGTGCCACAGGACGGAGAATATCGAGAGCTCTCTTAAAGGCAGATTGGAGAACAGAATCAGGATAGAGACGACGCGTAAAGAAACTTAACATCAGGTGGGCCTGTTGGAGAAAATCTTGATCATCCTGGCAGATACGACGAAGTCGTAATAATTCAGAATATGGAAAGGAATCTCTGCAGTGAGATGGATGAGACGAGGTGTAGAGAAGATAACAGTGGGCGTCCGTGGGTTTATAGAAGACGGAAGTGTGGAGGCTGGAGGTACCAGATCAAGAAAAGTGATGGACGAGGTAGAGATATAAGATGTAATCTTGATGGATTTATGAAAGTTACCAATGTAGTCGATGAACCTGGAGATGTCATCTTCCGGCAAGTCAGTCAGTCCAAAGGCATCATCGATGTACCGGATGTATTTAAGGGGAAGGGGGCCACGGTACGAATTCAGTATTTGATGTTCAAGGTAACCCATGAACAGGCAAGCATAACTAGGACCCATCTTGGTTCCCATAGCTACACCACTCACCTGGTCATAGAACTGACCATTGAATTCGAAAGTATTAAGGTTGAGAACAAGTTCAGTGAGACGGAGGAGAGTAGAAGTATCCACAGATGGATGTTTTCTTTGGTCAAGAAAGAATTGAAGAGCTATAAGGCCATCAGCACGAGGGATAGAGGTATACAGAGAGCATACGTCGAGGACGAAAAGTCGGTGCGAGCGTTCAGGGGTAAGGGAAAGAGAAAAGAAGTTAGTGAGAGCATGATTAGTGTCCTTGACATAGGTGGGAATAGATGTCACTATGGGTTGGAAAATGCTATCAAGATAGTCGGATATATGTTCTGTGGGACAACTACATGCTGAAACAATGGGACGACCAGGGTTATTGGGCTTGTGGATTTTAGGGAGCATGTAGAAGGAAGGTTTGCCTAGAGCTATGTCTGGGATGATGAGACGGGACGCGCTAGGAGGAAGGGAATTATCGTCGATAAGCTGTTTGATGGTTGAGCGAACCTTCTCATTGTTGCTAGTAGTGGAATCACTGGGGCAAGGTTTATAGAACGTGGTGTCAGATAATTGTTTGACGCCTTCTTGGATGTATAAGTCTTTACGTCAGACCCCCACCGCCCCTCCCTTATCAGCTGGTTTAATGACGATATCTTCCCGACTTCGGAGGTTGGAGAGGGCTCGAAATTCAGCGGGAGTTAAGTTGGAACGAGCTACCCGGCGAATGGGGAGTTGCTCGATCTCCCGAAGAGTAACCTGTGTGTATAAGTCGAGAGCTATTGAGGCACCAGAAGGCGGAGTCCAATACAATTTACATGAATGAAAGCGAGAAAATTCATCAACACAAGAGGAAGATGAGGTGTCCGATTTCCCGCAGTGATAGTATTCTAACCGCATGCGTCTGTGGAGATCATGGACATCCCTTAGAAGACTGTGACGATCACTTGTAGGGCGCACAGGGACAAATTGTAACCCTTTAGAGAGAACTGCGCGTTCGTTATCCGATAATGTGAGGTCCGTTGGAATGCAGATGACGCGGGAATGGTGGTCAAGAGGGGGTTGAGAGGGTGGTTTAGGTCGAAGGTCGGATATCTTCTTTTGTGCTGAGAGGACATAAAGGTATAAAGCTCCCAATTTAAGTTGTGGATAGTTTCGCAAATCGGGTGATCGAAACTGATCGCTGGAGAACGAAGTTGGGATAATAAAAGTCTGCGTCTGTCGCGGAATCCGTTAAGAAGCCTAAAGTGGTTCGCTAGAACTGCCCTAATCCGTTGGAAACCGCATCGTTTTTCTATGTTATCAAGATGACGCATCTCGCTACCCTAGATGCAAGAACAATAAGGAAAATTACCTCTACTGAGATGAAACGTGTCAGACGAATGACAGGAAACAATCTCTCTCTCTCTCTCTCTCTCTCTCTCTCTCTATCTGCGCGATCAAGACCCAATCAGAGTATGATTCCAGACTCTCGCATGAAGACAGCTGTCTGTTTAAGTGAATTGATCGACCCCACAGACAAAACTTCATAATTAGAGTCAGTTAGATCCACTCTGATTGAATACCTGTTAAAACGTTGCACTGTGTTCTGCGCCAGTGGCCCAGTGCATCCGATTTCAGCCAGCATTTTATTCAGGTTTGCTTTCCTTAGCCTTTGATTGTCCCCAATCTTCCTGCAAGGCAGCAGATTGTCTTTTCTGTAGGGGGATTCTGCCCCTAGATGGTCGGCCCTCCCATGTTTACGAGCACCATCTGCCCGAGTCACTAGAGGTGACTAACACAGACATGCACACACAAAGATATGAGTATGAGATGTGATTAACACTGACATGCACACAACGATATGTGGCATGACTAACACTGACACACACCAAAAATGAGATATTACTAACACAGACACACACACACACTAAGATATGAGATGTGACTAACACAGACACACTCTAAAATATGAGACGACTATCACGGATACACACGCTAAGATATGAGGTATGACTAAACACAGTCATGCACACACAAAGATATGAGACATGACTAACATAAACATGTACTCACAAAGATAGGAGATGTGACTAACATAGACATGTACACACAAAGATATGAGATATGACTAATATAGACAGACACGCATTAAGATATGAGATGTGACTAGCATGGACATACACATAAATATATGAGACATGACTAATATAGACATGCACACACAAAGGTATGAGATGTGACTAACATAGACATGCCACAACGATATGAGATGTGACTAACATAGACATGCATACAAAGATATGAGATATGACTAACAGAGACATGCACGCACAAAGATATGCCATATGACTAACACAGATACACACTAAGATATGAGATATGACTAAACACAGACACACACAAAGACATAAGACATGATTAACACGAACACACGCCAAGATATGAGATACGACTAACATGAAACATACCAAGATATGAGCCATGGCACACACACACACACACACACACACACACGCACGCACGCACGCACGCACGCACGCACGCACGCACGCACACACACACACACACACACACACACACAAGCTAAGATATGAGCCATGGCTAGCACAGAAACACACTTAGATATTGTAAAGGGCTAGTCTCCTCGTTCGGTGCGCACCGTGTCAAGAACTCAGCTACCGTTGTGAAGGCTCGTTGAAACCTGAGCCCTCACTTTGCTTGCCGTTGGAATGTATCGGCAGGAAGCTCGTTCAGATATGCCAGCTCTTCGCCTTGACAAGAAGCTCTGCTCTGGAGATCAGCATGTATTGGGCCAATGTGTCCGTCCGGTATGCACTTGACTGGAACTATGCTACCGTTGCGAAGGCTCGTTAATACCTGTGCCCTCCCTTTGTTTGCAGCTGGAATGTACAGCTTTGCCTGCCCTTGGCCATTGATCGGTTCTTCATCGACTCCGCGTTGTGACGTCCTTGACTCATGACACCCAGTGTCAGTTCATCGCGAGGACAGACAACACAGCTACAAGTATAAAGTATGGATTAACACCAATGAAAATTCTCACGACTTGCTTTATTCATGTAATGACCACCTCTGATGGCCAGACAATACACCATTTCAAGTCCATACATTCACCACATCAAGAATCGCACTTCCTGACTTACGCTACAGTAGTACAATACTTACTATTACCTAAGGAACATTCCCATGTGCACAGTCTTTTCCAAAAAAGAATTATCTACACATTTCAAAGTAATGCCATTTCCCTGGCTTACTATAATCAATCAGTTGTGGCTTAACCACATTATCAAAGTCTCTTCACCATAACCGCACTAATATGTCATAATAATGTCACTGGCGTGGCTTACGCTAAGTCTATAAGTTTGTGGCACAACCACTTTATCAAAGTCTCTTCACCATAACCGCACTAATAGATCATAATAATGTCATTGGCGTGGCTTACGCTGAGTCTATAAGTTTGTGGCACAAACACTTTATCAAAATCTCTTCACAAGAACTGTACTCCGAAATTCAGAATATTACTGGCTTGGCTTACTCTAAGACCCTACATTGTGACACAACCACATTATCAAAAGTCGCTTCACAAGCACTACACGACTAAATTCAGAACACTGCCCCTAGCTATCATTGCAGACTGTCCTGACACGTCTGCCTAGCTAGACTGCTACCGATTCACTAACTTGCGATTACGAAGTCCTTATCAATCTTTCTGGTCCCCAGTCTCGACTGTGACAAAAAGCATCAACAGGCGTCTGGATTGAACCCCTCGCATCATCTCAACTGAATCTAAATCACCTATCCTTTCTCTAACTTAAACCTACCCGCCTCGTTTTCAAAATCTCATGCTCCACGAAGTGTTCAGACTATCCCCGCTTCACGTGGACCAGAAGTTTTTCTTTGTTTACGGCTGTGGCTAACTCTCAGCCCTTCTCTAACCTTGATCTCTACAACCCAACTCCCAATTTCTCGACCTCTCCGTATCACTGCTACTACCCTATTTCAATATGAGCCATGGCTGGCACAGAAACACATTAAGATATGAGCCATGGCTTCACAGAAACACACCAATATATGAATCATGACTAGCACTGAAACACATTAAGATATGAGTCATGGCTAGCACGGAAATACACCAAGATATGAACCATGGCCAGCACAGACACACACCAAGATATGAACGTTGGCCAGCACAGACACACACCAAGATATGAACGTTGGCCAGCACAGACACACATCAAGATATGAACATTGGCCAGCACGATATACACCAAGATATGAACCATGGCCAGCACAGACACACACCAAGATATGAACGTTGGCCAGCACAGACACACACCAAGATATGAACGTTGGCCAGCACAGACACACACCAAGATATGAACGTTGGCCAGCACGATATACACCAAGATATGAACCATGGCCAGCACAGACACGCACTAAGATATGAGCCATGGTTAGCACAGTCAATCACCAAGATATAAGCCACGACTAACATATACACTTGGTAACGTCCACCAAAGTTTATCTGAGGTTCTTGGTAAAGTTTCTACTGACGACCACGAAGATCCAAATCTTGCAGGTATGGTGGACGTGGCTGATGTGCTGGAAGATCAGCCGGATAAGGCCTTCAGTGAATGTCAATTTCATGTCCCCTGAGTTTTGAGTCCGCATCAGATAACAGTCTGAGAGATAAGATCAGAAAAGAAGAACTGAGGGAAAAAGAAAGCTAGGAATAGCCCCCGCCATAGAATATATAAAGAAACAACAGATAAAATGGTTTGGCCACGTGACAAGGCAGAAAGATCAAAACACAAAACAACGAACGCTCAATAAACGTTGCGAGAAAACCAGACTCAAGGGTCGACCACGAAAAAGATGGATCGACAGAATAATAGTAGCACTAGGAACCATAACAGCAGCAGAGACGAACAGAAGAGCAAAAGACCGCAAATTATTTCTCCCTTCGACGCTGACAGGCAAATGAAGAAGGAAAGAAGAAGAAGAAGAATCATGTCTGTTATTTTTAATCCGTCGTCTTCTAGGTATATTGGTCACTTTTCCTCCTATTTCTGTGGTTATTGAGTTATTGTTTTTGAGTGTCAGAGCACTCTGATGGATGTTATTGAGGAGTCTGCACTTGATGAGAAATTCAAACTATTTTTTTGTCTGCGTACACATCTAGACGTCAACGTTAATAAGTTCGAAGAATGCATTTGTCAACTCAAGCCATTACCAAACAGCCTGTCCCGATATGGCACCGATCATGGCCACAAGAGCCCTCACTGTTTATCATATGTTGGGTTGGGCATGATTGTAGCAGCTATTCATTTTGCACTTATCATTCATAGTCGTTTGACTTGTGCCGCAGTCAGATTCATCAGAGGTTCCTCCTATCTTTAGGGTGTTGAAAAGGCGGTACTTCAATCTGTTGTGCTCTGTTCGAGTCTAAAAATGGTTACTTGTTCTTTTCTATTGAGCTGGTAGTAAACATATCCTTTTTCTGGTTGCCATAGTGTTCTCTATTCCATTTGTTTCTGTATCTGTTCCTGACAATTACAACCTCTTTGATTCCTCATAAGTCGTACTTGTATCTGGCTGGTGTAATTTGCCACTTTCTGTTGCCAACCTCTTTACCTAATCGTTTCCAAGAAATTGCAAAAAGATGGAATCCACTTCATCACAGTTCTGCATATTCAGGTATTCGACTCCATCATGCCTTAGTGCTGTAACTACTGATGGAGCATCTGCGAGTAATACAATATTTTCTCCTTTAACCCTCTTCTTCAAGAGAGTTTGTTATATAGTATTCATGATGATCATTATAAATGGGGATTTTCCCCAATACAATCATTCAAATAAATTTTGAAATATAATATTATTAAAATAAGTTTCTTTTTTCTGTTTTTTTTTTTTAAATCTGATAAATATAATAATATACATGTATTATACGATGATGTAATTTTATAAATATAATAAACATTCCATAGCTTCAATACGCACATAATAATTCAGTACATAGGTCTTTAAGAAGTCCTCGCGATCAATATGGAAGGTAAAAACTCAGGTGGCATGGTTAGGTAATATTCTTCCGGTGCCGTCAGATGTCACACTGTACTTGCGCTAAAGAGGTGCACACATATGTTAAGTGGTAATAAATATGTAGTTATAATGAATCGAATGCATTAATCATCCTTATATATGCATTTGAGAACTTGAAAATAGGGTGAAAAAAAAAACAAGAAAATATATTATATACATTCGAAAACAAATGTCTCAGGTATTGACTTCGTATACCTTGAAACAAATTCAAAACTATAGCCTAAGTGAAATGGTCATGCAACTAGATATATATCAAAACAAGTCCACATTGCACATCGGACAAGTCCACAAGTGTTCTGATCTCTTCTGAAGAAGATTCATCAACGTAACTAACAACACCGGTGTTGTGTTGGTTGACAAGTCTTCTTTGGGTTCCTGTGTAGCGCTCCCATCTGGCATCTCGCACTGTGACATGATATTCGTGAAGTCTGTTCATAGCTGCAGATTCAGGGTCCTTTTTTAAAGTCGTTTGTCCCTCCATCGTTTCTGAGAGAATTCAGAATGTCAAAGTGGTCCATTGCCCTTCCGAACTCAACATCACTCAAACTAGAAAGTTTGGCAACCCGTTCATTACCTCTTACACCCGCGTGCCCTGGCACGAAAATGAAGCAGACACTTTCTTTTAATTGACCTCCTTAGAGACTCTAACAACCACCGTCGATCATAGCCATTTGCGATCTTTTTGAGCATACTCATAGAGTCACTGAGGAAACATACATGTGTATAAGGTTGTGTCCCAGGCCATGCCAATGTTTTTGTAACCGCCATTATTTCCATGGTCAAACTACGTGTAGTCATTGGAAAAAAACATCGCTGTATTTCTTCACAATTCCGCCAGCAACATGAGTCGTGAAAGCCCACGAGCACCGTACGTGACGAATGACACACCCGTCTGTGTAAATGACAGTGTCACTATCAGAAGAGTTCTCGAAAAATCAAGGCCCTAGCTACTGCCTCAATGGCCGATGGGTTCTGCTGTCAACATTCACAGTCAACCCACAGGTCTTGAACAGCAAAAGAAAAGGGAACCGCGACCTAGGGAAACACTAAGAGGAACACTGATATGAATGGCAATAATAACGGGCGTTAGCTTCATTGCTGATATTTAGAGGCTCTTCCAGAATGGGACTTGTGACGAGATTCATTATGGGAGATGTGCAAAGCCTCGATGCCAGAAGGATAACAGCAACAAAATGTCGGACATGGAAAGTGTTTTTTTTTTTTAAATATATTTTATATCTTATACTATGTGTCGTCTTCGGCTTGAAAAGGATAGATAGATAGACAGTCAGACAGACAGATAAAGACAGGTAGACAAGCGGGTAGGTAGGTAGACAGGTAGGTAGATAAGTAGGTAGACATGTAGGTAGGTAGATAGGCAGGTAGGTAGGTAGGTAGGTAGGCAGGTAGGTAGGCAGGCAGGTAGGTAGTTAGGTAGGTAGGCAATTAATCAGCCTTTTTGTTCACGATGTATAAGTTAGCTTCTCTTGAATTTTAAGACGAATTATTTTATAAAAACTAGTTCAACGAAATAACACACACTGAGAAACTGGATAAACCAGAAATGTTTTTGTGCAATATGCAAATGTATAGAATTTTTAGAACTTCGCAACAGGATTAGGTTATATGCTATTTAAAAATAGTAGCCATCGTGGAGCAAGAGATTCTGTCCATTAACTTCTTGAAACTTTCGTTGCAGCTGGCTCATCTTGGTCATGACCTATAGAATGTCATTCTCCTATTGCATTGTTAGCCTATACGCATTAAACAAATAATAATAATAAAATCAAATCAGGATGGGCTATAATATCGTGTTTATTACTTTTGTCAGGTGTTAAATATTAATTTGTCGGAACGGATTTTCCCGTTAGAGGAGGTAGGCACATGAAAACAAGGGTAGATAAAAATGGCCGTGATGAAAACCATATATGGTGCAATGAACAGAGCTGGTGGATACAGGAAAACAAAGCTCTATTTTTGTTTATTTAAGTGCTATCGTATGTCTTGTCTACAAAACTGACAAATAATTGTGTGTGCAGTTGTGTGCGTGTGTGTATACAAAATGTTGTATTAGATTTTCTCATAAAATTTTCAAGAATCTGTAATTTATATATATATATATATATATATATATATATATATATATATATATAATTTATTATATTTTTTTTTCTGACATCACCTTACAGTTATTACTTGTCTGTTTACTAACCAAAAAAAAATAATAATAATGATTCTCAAAATAAGATACCTTTGAAGATTATACAATAGTAAACGTGTGCAAGTGTGTGCACGTATGTGTGGACAAAAATCGATGTACGTGTATAATGGAAGATATACACTATGTTCGTCTACCGGTGTCATTCGTCTCTTGCAGTCACAGTAAAATGTGTTCGGAAATCGCCGTTCGTTTTAATGGTTAGGCTGGGACGCAGGAACGAGAATGGGGGCATATGTTCACTTTGCGTGAAGTCAGTCAAAAGATATCATAAAGATGGGAAACTGTTTCAAAATGAGAAATATCGATTACAAATTTCAACAGACTCGAAATAAGGAAGACAGCCATATATTAAACTATTAAGAGGAATGTGTCAGACGAAGAGCAGAAACTATAATAATAGTAACAGACTAACTTTGATTGATTCACCGAGTTCGGACATTAACTCAGTCTTGTCTGTATTGTTGTTACCTTTTGTTCTAACCATGGATTTGTTACTCAAAAACGGAGAATGAAAAGTATAGTTTCTGAATGAGAAAACTAATCACTATTTCTGCATTGAATTAACAGCTCTCCTCTGCCGATCCCTGACAGTGAGAGATTGTGAAGAATAGTAACTGCAGGCAGGTCTTGTTGATGACTAGAGCAAGGAGCTTCGCAGACCTGGTGGTACGATAATTATTTATGAGCTCTTCGTGTTGTGCTGAACCTATGATAATATGGCGACCGTCTGGCTCAATATCGTCGACTTCAGCATCTTTAAGTGGGCTCATCCCTACTTCAGCTGTTTGAGAATTTGACTGCGCCTAGACCTCAACTGTTTTCCCATCCAACCTTCAGTTATTATTGGGAAAAGCCGAGTTTTCATACGTAGGTTCTATACATAAGTGTTAATTATATTTGAATATAGCTGATTACAAAACTTCATGTTTAGTTTAGATTAGTCGACAGGTCATCCTCAGAGTACATCGGACAAGTCCATAAGTGCTGAGATCTCTTCCGAAGAATATCCCATCATAGTGCAGCGACTAACGACACCGGTGTTGTGTTGGTTGATAAGTCTTGTCTGAATTTCTTCGTAGCGCTCCCCTATCTGGCATCTCCCTTATCGTCATGATATTTGTGAAGTCTGTTCATGGTTGCGGATTCAGGACCATTTTTGAGTTGTTATTGGTTATTGGTTATGGAAGGCCTCGGTATCACAGCAAACGAATTAAAATCCATAATTGCTCAACCGCCCGTGCCAGTGGAATCATCCGAATTACTAATTCATCTCCCAAACAAAGAAAGGTAACTGTAGTCCCCATCGTAGCAGTCTCAGCACACGCCAAAAGACATAAGGCGAAACCGCGCAGAAAGTGAACACAGTCAACTGTTCCCTGTCATACGATATCATCATTCATCGTAAACAAGCGGGATATCGAAGTAGGATCAAAACGGATGAGACACACAGCTCACGGTGTGCACAGAGCACTTAACTCAGTAGCTCCTGCAACAAGCCGGACTTGGAATATGAGGAAACTGCAAGAAGGAACACTTTTCAGACATAGCCTTCATGGTTCCTGCCGCCTATCCACCATATACCATGGGAGTTCACGTCCTCCCGAAAATGATGATCGTCATAGCACTTGATGATGTTAGGCCGTCATTGATGACTCCAATTCCAAACATATAGACACACAGTGGTGGTAAGTTATCATTTCCAATCCAACAGAAGCCACATGACCTGTAGTTAGTAAAACCACAGAGAGAATATGATTTTGTGACCTTCACTGATTCACTCTTAGATGTGAATGTGTAGTTTACACAAGAGGAGAAGTTTTCAACTACAGTGATCCCATTTAAGGCAATTCTGGGATAGCAAGGCAAGTCTCCTTTATAGCAGCAGAACTTGATGTTCTCCGCTCCCTTCTTGTAGCTGCCGCCACACGATTCTGATGTCTCATTAACTTGGACATCATTCAAGAACAATGTCAGATTAACATTCCATAGATATGGCTCTGCTGATGAAATGCTTGGTGCAACAGTTGTATCAATCATACTGGAGGCTCCTGGTCTGTGGTCATTAATATCACAGACGGCACATGATGTTGTTATATTCAGTATTTCTTTCTGGGGTGTAAATATGTGACACACACATGGAGAGTGGTTTGTGGTCACAGTAATCCCATTAAAGGCAATTCTAGGATAGCATGGCATAGCTGTTTCAGAACAGCACAATCCTATGATGTTTTCTGTGTTCGCTATAAAGCTGCTGCTGCTACCCAATCCTAACCAATTATAGGTGTGGACATTATTCACTTGCAATGACAAAACTGCTTTGTTTACATCATAAACCTCTGGAAGCGAATCATTTATGGGACTAATAGTACAATTAATCTTCCTTCGGGGATATCTTCATTGAGTCCCAAAAAAAGGTCTTTGGTTAAAAAGCACATATGCTTCTGAGTTAAACACACAATGAGCCCACTTCATAGATTCAAAATGATCCCTGCCAATGCCATCCGTTTGCACAAGTTAGGTCCTTAGATACCAACGTCAAAAATGTCTGAAACGAAGCCATCCAATTAACGACTTTATCTACAGCGAAGGTTAACGAACTATGAACAAACATTTATGTTCAAACCCTTGAAAACATTTTCAAAAATCTGCCAACTCGCAGCAATAAAATATATCGTGTTGTTCAATTTAAACATTGCTTAGTCCATAGCTCGAATATAAATAAGCTGCCATTTTGGTGCGTCCCATGACGTCATCCTCTTTTGAATTGTATTTTCGTCCAGAGGCCCTGAGGGCATTCAGAAGTCAATGCGGTTCATTGCCCTTTCGCACTCAACATCAGGCCAAATTCCACAAATCTGGCTTTTTTGGTTTTTGTTTGGCCTAAAGAAATTCTTTGGCTTTTTTGGGTTTTTTGGCTTATTCCTGGCTTTTTTTCTAAACCAGTAGTAAAAAAAAAGTATAAACCACAATTTCAGTAAAAGTTCTTTAAAAATATAATTATTTTGCTCCAAAAATGCATCAAATCATCTGACTTTAATAAGAATTTGGCGCACTTTTGCAAATTACTTTCACTTTCAGAATCCATAGGTCTTAATTCTTAATGTTTCATTCTAGGAATATTCTTCAAAATAGTTCATTTTCAAAATTGAAACAAAACGAACGTGTCGTGAGTCGTGAGTCGTCGTACAGGAGTGTGCCTAGGACGTGCGCTTAACAAGTCGACTAATTATTTACATTAGTCTACGCTGTGTTTGATAAAGATATTACTTGTGTTACTCATGGCTTCTTCATCAAAGAAATGGAAAGCATCTTATGATAGCAATCGTAAGTACAATAGTATTTGGGAAGAAACATACCCATGGCTCATGAAAGCTTCTGATGGATCAGAGGCAGCATATTGTAAACTCTGCCGGTGTACGATTGTACCAAAAAGAGGAAACATCTCAAATCATGAGAAATCATCTAAGCACATGATGAGAGTTCCATCAAATAGTCAGACACAACTTAGTGTCACTCAAAGTCCTAGACAAAATAACGATAAAGTTAAAACAGCAGAGCTCCAAATTGCTGTAAGCATGACCTGCCACTGTGCAATTCGCACAATTGACCATCTGAGTGAAATTATGACAGCACATGGCCAGGGCAGTACATTAGGAAACATCAAATTGCACAGAACTAAATGTTCATGCTTAATAAAAAATATAATATCGCCAGCACTAAAAACGGATCTCATCCATGACTTTCAGGACAAGAAATACGCCATCATTTTAGATGAATCTACAGATGTCTCCACACAAAAATACTTGTGTATCTTAATTCGGTTTTTCAGTGAAAGAAAACAGGAAATTCTAACATGGTATCTTGGGCTAATTCCCGTGCAAGAAGCAACAGGAGAAAACATATTTAATTTGATTGATGGTGAAATAAAAAAATGTGGCCAGAGTCTCACAAATTGCATTGGATTTGCATCAGATGGAGCGTCAAACATGGTTGGCTGTAACAACTCAGTGTGGTCTAGATTAAGAAATGTATCTCCTTCGTGTGTACAGCTGAAATGTATTTGTCATTCTTTGGCACTTTGCATTTATTATGCAGTAGCTAAGCTACCGTCAAATATAGGATTTTTACTATCAGAAATACCGCAATGGTTTTCCCACAGTAGCCTAAGACGAGAAGCCTACAAAGAATTATTTACAGTGATGAATACACCTACAGAATATGAGTCAACCAGAACTGCTCCACTGCCTTTTGAGAAACCATCAGCTACTCGATGGCTTGTGCGAGGAAAAGTTATGTTTAATATTCTGATGAATTGGGAAGAGCTAAAGGCTTATTTCATGAGTACTGAATTAGCCCAGTCAAAGTTTGACACAAAATACAAAGCACGATTGTTAAAGGACATGATGTTAGATTATAACAATTACTTGTTCTTTGTTTTCGCAACACCCGTTGTGCAGGAATTTGAAAGACTCAATGGCCTTTTTCAACAAACTAAAGCTGATCCTCATGAACTGTGTCAAGAATTATTTTTACAAAAGGCAAGTCTTCAGAACAGATTGTATGATACAAATGGACAAAGAAAGGATATAAATCAAGTTGATTTTGGTATCAAATTTTTAACAGAATGTAATACGTTCCTACAAAAGAACAACAACACTGACGCTCATCACGAAATTAAAAATGTCAAAGAAAGATGTATGTGTTTGCTAGAGGAAGCTCTCAATCAAATAACATGTAGACTTCCTTCGGCGAGTAATATATTTCAAAATCTATCAAAGCTGAGTCCACGGATTATTTTAAATCAAGCTTCGAGAGCAACGTTTTCAGATTTACCCTTCTTACACCTAGCAGGAAGTAACATCAGCACTATTGAAGAACAATACAGAAAAATTATATTGATTGATTGGAAAGAAGATACCATGTTTAAGAAAGATGGACTTCCTACTGACAGTGAACAGTTTTGGATTGGCATACATCAGCATCAGTCATTCAAAGAGTTAGCCAACTTTGCCCTAACTTGTCTGATCACCCATGCAGCAATGCCATAGTTGAAAGAATTTTCTCCATTGTAACGTCAGTGAAGACAAAAGCAAGGAATAAGATGCAACTGCATTTGCTTGACTCTATTGTCAGGATTAGAGCAGAACTGTTGCTTTCAAACAAATGTTGTAAAGACTTCATCCCATCAGCAAAAATGCTCAAAGAATTTACATCAGAGAATTTGTATGCTGTAGAATCAGGTAGCTCTGATGCGGATGACGTTAATAATCTTGATCTGGAGAGTTTCATGTGATGTGAGTATAGCAGAAATGTTTGGCCTTTTTTTGGCTTTTTAATTGACTATTTGGCCTAATTTGGCTTTTTTTCAACACTTTTTGGCCTAAAATCCAAAAATATATCTGGCAACCCTGATCCGCGTGCGAAAAATGTACAACTGAAATAAACACAAGAATAGGAGTGGCAAAAAGTAATTTTAATGTCATGAAAAACATACTAACATCAAAACAAATAACACCAGGGCTAAAACTAAGAATAACAAAATGTTACATCTTCTCAATATTCCTATATGGTGCAGAAACATGGACATTAGACAAGAAAACAGTACAGAGAATTTAAGCCTTTGAAATGTGGATATATATAAGAATAGGTAGAATCAGATGGAAGGAAAAGAAAACAAACGATGAAGTCTTAAAACAATTAAAAATGAAAAGAGAACTACTAAGCACAATTCAAACAAGACAAATGAAATTTTTGGGCTTGTTAAAAGACATAACAGCCTACTAAAAGTAATCCTGGAAGGGAAAATACAAGGTAAAAGAGGCAGAGGCAGACCAAGACTAAGATGGACAAGTAACATCAAAAGATGGACAAATCAGCCTATGACAACCTGCACCATCAAAGCAAGAGACAGAGCAGAATGGCGCTCCATGGTAGCCAACCTTCGTTGCGGTGACGGCACTCGATGATGATCCGCGTGCTCTGCACAAAAATTAATTAAACCCTTGTTAGAATAGACTTAAGTGTTCTTAGTGAGGCCTCATATCCCGTTAAGATTGATTCTCAAATTGTAAGCTTGTTTATAATAATATATAGAGTTTTATAGTTCAAACATTTAGCTTATGGACTCCTAAATATGGCCGAAATTGAAGCCTTTGAAATGTGGATTTATAGAAGAATAGGTAGAATTGGATGGGAAGAAAAGATAACAAACGATGAAGTTTTAAAACAACTGAAAATAAAAAGAGAACTACTAAATACAATTAAGACAAAACAAATGAAATTTTTGGGGCATGTTAAAAGACACAACAGCCTACTAAAAGTAATATTGGAAGGGAAAATACAAGGTAAAAGAGGCAGAGGCAGACCAAGACTAACATGGACGAGTAATATCAAAAGATGGACAAGTCAATCTATGACAGCCTGCACCATCAAAGCAAGAAACAGAGTAGAATGGCGATCCATGGTAGCCAACCTTTGTTGCGAAGAAGGCACTTGATGATGATGATGAACTATGGCTGTCTGTTGATAATGAAAGAACGCTGCAATGCAATTTCATCTTCGACTGCTTCGAAGAATACTTAATGTGACGATAAAAGTCACGTGATCCTAGAAGAAATTAGGAATAGAGTGGTATAAAATAACACAAACGCTGAACTTCATCCAAAGATAACAAATTGAGGGATTTGGCGCGATTACAGACAAACATCATTCCACAGCAAGCATAACAAACAACTGTAGCAATTGAAGAGATAGAGGAAGATATCACAGAAGATGGGCAAGCCCAATAGCTGACATTACAAATAGCACTAAGTATGAGGCGAACTATTTGTAAAGAACATTATTCTCCGTAATCTTAGAAGGCAAAAGTGGACAGGAACAAGACAAGTTTTGCAGCATCATCATCATCATGTGCCTTACCGATTGGAGTAGGTGATCATGTCCCTCCACAATCTTCTATCTATAGTGCATCGTATCAGTTCTGTTGTTGACTGTTTTCCATGTTGACTGTTGTTCGCAGCAGACTGATATATTTGTAAATCAATTCAGAGGAAGAGATATGTTTACAGCACTCGGAAAAACTGACTGCCACTGAGTACGGGTTCGATCCTGCTTCGGTCCATATGTTGTTCTTTGGTTTTTTTTTTCCCCAGTTGTTGATTATTTGTCATTTTTTTCCGAGTGCTGTAAACATACCTTTTCCTCTGAATTGATCCGCTGATTATGGCATCGGAAGCTTCCTTCTATAATATTCATTTATTATTATTTGTCTCCTGAGATATTTGTTGTGCCCTTGTCATAGCACGTCACACTGAAACTTCTCTCTTCAACTCCAACTAGGTCGATCAGTTAGTCTCAGATTAGGGCTTACTCAGACAAGAATACTACATCAAGTTTACTTCTGTGCTTACGGTGGGAAGCAGAGAAATATTTTGATCCGTTCACATCTGATTCTTAGTGGGAAGATGAAGAGTTTGTGATCTGTAGGCAATGAAATAGGTCGCCTAATAATAAGGAGCCAGTAGTGGGGTGTGGTATATACTCCAAGGTATGGTGGCAGCCTTTAAAAAAAAGGAACACAACAAAATACTGACGTTTCGGCCTGCGGCCTTCTTAAGAAGACGGGGACAACGACAACAAACGGCTTTACCGGTAACAAAACAAGATTTAAACAAAACAAGCTTTAACGCAGCACTGCAATCAGCTGCCTGTTCCCTACTCGCTTAATAATAAGGTTCCAGTTTCGAATCCCGTGTCACAGACTATGGGATTTTTTTCTTCGAGTCTCATGGCTGTACCATCCCTCGGTCTATGGTTAGTAAAATCCGATGTTCAGCTTTGAGATAACACTGAAAACGGACTAGGTTGCTTGCTTGCTTACGTTCGCCCGATGACTAAAGTATTCTAGAGTATTCGTAGACTGCAGAATTCCTCTTCGTCATTCGCCCTTAAAAGGACGTTTAGTGGACGTGCCTGCGTTGTGTTGTGGTTTGCAGTATAACTGTTATATTTGCTCCTTTCGGCCCGATACATCCGACTTCAGCACGACATTTTTGAGTACCGGATTGTCTTCCCTCTTCGGTCCTTGCTCGCTTGGCTAGACTAGACAGGTAAGTCTGTTACTGTAGGCACTGCGGAGAGGTGGAACAGGGTCTGGATGGTTTTGGTTCACCTATCCAGGCGCAAGCCATCAGCTGTGGGTCGCTGACAACTTCCAGCTCTGGTGCTGATAGGCGCGCCTTGGCCTCCAGGACTAGGCTAAATAAGCTACGTAGGACTTACAGCTCGAGGAGACCTCAAATTTGTAAATAAATGATAGAGACCTTCTGGTGTTTTATTTTTTTAGTAGGATGCTTCAAAGTTTTATTTAGCTTAGCTTTGGACCGTTTCAAGTCTAAAACCTAGCCTGCTCTGGTGGTGGCTACCAAAGTAGAAAAGAGTATGCTAAAATAGCCATCTTGCCAAAAGTTAAGAAATTAAAAATCTTCCCCGAGGTCTAGTGTAACACGGCTGGCCACAATTTATTTACCAGCGTCACATTGTGATTACATTCGAAGATGATCCCCGCCTAAGGTTGGACGCTGAGAGGTCGAAAAAGATTGACAGTTATGTTGATAGTCAATTATGAATAGCTGACCACTTACGCCTCCTCTCCTAACACATACACACACACACTTAAAAAAAAGTGCAGGGTTTCCCCATTCTCTATATTTAGATCTAAAAATTCTGGGAATCCGCTTATGTCAGTGCAGTAGCAAGAGAGTTTACAAATTTGCTTGTATCTTATACACCGTCATTTTGTGGTATTTACTGGCTGTCGACACAACGTGATTTTTATATTATTATATATTACAGTTTATCAGCAACAACATGGGTAAGTTTTAAAAATGGTATAGAAATTAACTAAATAGACGATTCATTAAAAAATTATATTGTTTATATTATCATAAATTGAAATGATAATAAAATTTCATAATTCGCCACATCAAAATTCAAAATCTTGCTTACTTAAAGTTAAAGTTATTCAAGGAAGAATTAAAAATCAACATGGAATGGCTATGATAAAATACAATAATAAAACTATACATGACTACACCTATTGATAATTGATATAAAAAGAGGAGTAAGATTCATTCTATCACCACCATATCTTAGAATATCTATTTAACGTCGTATTATAATACACCTAGCAGATCTTCAAATTCAAAGACATCAACTTGATCAAGTAAGGGGATGTCGGACTTACGGACTAAACATCAATCAATGGATATATAAATTATTGATAAATCAATAATATATAAGGTATGCTGATGATACAATAATGGCAGAAAATTCAGAAGACCTACAACAACTGGCGAACAAAATAAAAAGACAAGCAAATAAATATTAAATGTTATATGGAATAGAAATAAATATCAAACAGATTAAAACAATTATTGTTAACAGAAAAAAGACACAAAATATACAAGAAGATATTAAAGTAGAAACTAGAATGATGGAAACAACATAGAAAGGGTTCAAGAATATAGACATCTTGGACATAAATGTCATCATATAACAACTGATAGAAAATGTAAGACAGAAATAAACAAAACAATAAGAATGGCAACAAGCAATTTTACAAATATTAAAAATATACTCAAATCAATGCAAATAACATCAGAACTAAAACTACGAATTGCAAAATGCTATATTTACTCAACCTTCCTGTATGGTTCAGAAGCATGGACATTAAATAAGAAAACTGAGCAAAAAATTGAAGCCATACAAAGGTGGATCTATTTTTAAAAATGAGGAGAATTAGGTAGAAGGAAAATAAGACAAACAAGGAAGTTCTGAATCAGCTGAAAATGAAAAAAACGAACTACTTAACAACTAAAAACTGAAATTGTTTGGAAATGTAATGAGACATAACACCTTTCTAAAAATCATATTGGAAGGGAAGGTGAAAGATAGACGAGGCAGAGAGAGACCAAGACAAAAGTGGACTGATAACATCAAATGATAGACAAGAGAACCTATGACAATGTGCACTTTCAAGACAAAAGACAGAGTAAAATGACACTCCATGTTAGCCTACCTTTAATGTGGAGACAGCATCAGTGAATGAATCATAAAATTAACATAAATTATATTTAATTATTATTTAAATGTTTAATCTCCTAGTAAGTTTAAGTAAAGTATTTTATTTAGTACAGTCAGTTTAGTTTAGAGTTTATACAAAGTTTAGTTTAATTTAACATTACAACATATCTTGGTAATTTATGAGTTTAGGTACCTTTACGCCTTAGATACAAAGTCTAAAATTTAGTAAAGCAGCTAAAACATAATTAATATTAGTTTAAAAAAAAGTATATTAAGTAGCTCAGCTAAAAGTAAGAAAATATAGACTTTAAAAGATTGTTTTTTTCCGGCCGATTTGTTGTAAAATTCCTTTAATTGCTGTGTCACTCACATTGTCTGTCTTGGCCTTTGTCATATATTTATTAACTCAACTAAGTGGAATTTTGTAGGCCTATAAATTAATATATTTTATAATAATATATTAATATTATATATAATATAATAATTATATTAATTACATAGTATAGCCAGTAGGTATAGTTATAAAGTTATAGGTTATTATATGGTTTTCCAAGAAGTTAGGAATAGCCTAATAATAATATATTAATATTATATATAATATAATAATTATATTAATTACATAGTATAGCAAGTAGGTATAGTTATAAAGTTATAGGTTATTATATGGTTTTCCAAGAAGTTAGGAATAGCCTATATACACATTTTATACTTTTTATAGAATTGCTGGATAGAGTTAGAGTAGAATCAGTCACATCTATACCGAGACTGCTAAGTTTATCATGTATGTCACTTAGAGTCACTGTGTGTAGTGATTTGGATTAAAGATACAGACAGAGAAGAAATCATTTTATATATCAGTTGCTTGCTCTTTCCATTGAACTGATTCAAGTTTACTCAGTAGACTACTGGTTTAAGTTTCATTAGTAGAGAAAATAGAAAAATAATACTATTTTTTGTTGAGTATTTTACTGAGCACAGATGCACTGATAGTAATATAATTCTTCTCCAGTTTTTGCAGTCTGCATCTTCATTTTTTGGGACAGCATTATTGTAATTCATTGATGCAATTTCTGCAGTGATGTTCTCATTGTTAAATTTGTGAAACAAGATGTAGGGTTCAAATCCTGATCAATGGCTTCTATGTCCGCAACAGTTTAAATGGATATCAGAGAATTTATTCTGGAAAAGAAAAACATTACTCATTGCTCACAGTGTTAACCATATTACTCTCAAAAGATGGCTGAAAATATGAAATCTAACAACATATTCCTTATATGTCATATTTAAGGTGTGACAGGGTTTTTAAGTTCATGATTTCTTCTTTTTCTTCTTCTTCTATCCTTCCTCCATTGCCGTTGGTGTCGAGGGGAGAAACAATCTGCAATTCTTTGCTCTTCTGTTGGCCTCTTCTGGTGTTATCCCTCCTAGTGACTCTAGTATTCCCTTTATCCATCTCTTTCTCTGTCTTTCTCTTAATCTGGTGTTTTCGTAGCGTTTATTTATGGCTCTTTGAGTCATTGTTAGTTCTTTTTGTCTTGTTATGTGGCCGAACCAATTTATCTGTTGTTTCATTATGTATTCGATGGCTGGTTTATATATATATAGATATCATGAACTTAATATAAAAACATATAAAAACCCTGTATATATTTATATATGCCATAAGGATGGTCAAATACCACAAAGTTGCCTGAAAATTAATGTGGCAAATACAGTGCAATGGCTTTCCTAATTTCTCTTCTTCCACTGGAAATGTTGGAATTTGTCCATCTTAGAGGTACTGCAATGCTAAGTCTTTTATATCAACAGACTCTACCACTGCAGGAACAACAGTAATCCTCACCATATTATCCAGTCTGTTTTGATCTAAACTGTTAAATTTAAATGAAATTTATCAGGGGGTCAAGGGAGATTTCGTATGCCCTCAGTTTGGGTGGAAACAAAATTGCTTTTCTGATATTCAGATTGAACTATCAACAGTGAAGGGTCAACGATGGGCTAAAAGTTATACTAGACCTACAATGCATAATGATAATGGAGAGCAATGATTTCTGCCTACACAATATTTCTTTAAACTACACCATTTCATCATCACTTGAAAAGTTAGGAATAGAAAACCTGCTGAACAGTTATCTTGGTGCATAGATTGAGTGTTTCAGATAGGTGCAAGATTAGTACTCCATGCACTACAATTGGGAAAATTACCACATCTACAGAAATTTATTGACTGGACTCTGCAAGCATCACAAGGTTACCCAACAGTGGTTCCCATCTCATTGTGGAATAACCAGGAAACAAGGAAGCAGACCAGCTGATGAAGGAAGGCATAACAGGCAAACAACCAGATGCACCAGTTGCATACCATCCAAAGAAACAGTTAATCAAATCAATCTGAAGACCACAAACTCCAAATCTAAATGCATACCATAATATGAATAGATGGGAACAAGTTATCATTTTACACCTCTGAACTAGGCACAATTGATTCCATAGTCACATGTATTCAAAATTCAAAGTTGGCACCCCAGACTGCTAAACACATACTTAAAAACACATACTCCATGGTGGTTTTGAATACACTAAACCTATGAAAACAAATTGACCCATAGGTACAGGTACAACACTACAGGCAAAACTATATGGGTCACTGCAAGAACTATAAAAACATTAAAATTTATACAAGAAGCGAAATTGCAGATAAAGACAACACTTAAAGTGAACAAAAGATAAATAGATCAGTCATTAACTGATAAACAGACATTAGAAGGGTGTAGAAATGTTGTGTTGTGGATTACAACAATCTGTGACATCTGAACCTTACAGCCCAAAACATCTGACTTCAGCACAATGTTTTAGGTTTTAGGTTACCTTTCTTCCCGATCTCTAATCATTTGATGAGAATAGCAAGTCTGCTTCCAGGCCCATCTCAGAGAAGTATAGTAGGATCTTTATAGTTGTAGTCAGTTGCTGACCACTTTTAGCTCAGAGAAGTATAGTAGAATCTTTATAGTTGTGGTCATTTGCTGACCACTTTCAGCTCAGATGTTGTAAGGCATCTTAGACTTCTAATATTTTTGCCACAAGAGAAACATAGTCAAACATGGCATATATATACAGGCGAGTCTCACACTTTGAACAACCCTAACTTCAATTAAGTTCAAACAATGTTTCTATGGTCAAATAGTAGTGTAGTGAAGAAAAGATATAATGCTGTCTGTAATGCAGCCAGATAATCTCTTGCGCTATTCTTTTATATTTTCAGTGCTTTTTAATCTGATTTAATTTTTTATCCCTTTATTTTTGGTGTATTCAGTGACAAAATAGCAAAGTTGGAATTAAGGAACTTTGCTCTGTTTGGATTAGAATGCAGTGGTGAAAATGAGCATTTAGTTGTTCAATGACAATTTTGTGGCCTATTTTAGGAACATCCAGAAAAATCATCAAAATCAGACTACATTGGAAAGTTTCTTCTTCGTAAAAAAAGAGAGAAAGTGAGCCAGATCGGTCGACCAGTAGTGCTAGGAGGTAGAAGAGAGAGAGAGCGAATATCAGAAAAACAATATAAGGCACTCATCTGGTTAGAGTAACAAGACTACACCCACTCCTGCATACTAAGTGATTCGATAAGCATGATAAGAAAAGTGGAGGCGGGTTCTGTACGTATGCAATGGGTAGAGTCACTGCAGAAGTAAAAAATACGAAGGTCACCTTTATCTACGTCCCAGGACATACAGGAGTACAAGGAAATGAAAGAGTGGACATGTTGGCTAGCTGCACTAATGTTGAGGACGGTTTTGATTGGGTGGACATCATCAATGCTCTCTGGGAAGTGGGAAGGACACAGGACTTCGACAACCATGAGTCCACGCCACTCCTTCGGATGAATGAGATTGCAGTTAAGATGGGCACAGTCAGAAATGAGAAACTTAGTGGGCGTGTAAGAAGACTAATCAACCAACACAGAACTGGAGCCGCTAATCGCTGGACACTGCGAGACTAGCTGAAGAGGGGATCTGAGCACCTATGGACATGTTCGGAGTGCAATAATGATGACCTGCAAATAACTCAATAACTCAATAACTTAATAACTCAATAACTTACCATCCAAACAGTAACCTTCCTCTTCCTCCCCATCAGTGTAAAGGGACATCACCATCTCCTCACTAAGTTACAGTAAATTCAATTTATATTTTGTTATAAATTGTTTATATATTTAATTGATTGTTTTCATGTTTTAATTTATAATTATTTATAGCATTTAACTGTGATATTTTAAACTTAAATTAAGTGTATTTGGTATTTAAATTTATAAAAAAATGTGTACTGTTTGAAGCTTGTGAACAAATGAACCCACTTTCCATTATTTCAAATGGTTTTTTTAATAATCTCTATTATTTTTTAATAATCTCTCTATTATTTTTTAATAATCTCTCTATTAATTTTTTTTTTGAGCCGAAGGTGGTAATAAGGCAGAAATGCTATACTCTCCATGTCCAACCATTTTTGCTATTTAGTATCAGACCTTGCACAGATCCACATTGCGTCTCACAATACATCCCAGTTCTGGACATGCCTCTTAACCTCTTCAAGGGAGTTGATGTCTACTATCATTGCTTATAGCCTCAGAGTTCTTTCTAGTGTTTCTTTAGGTCAACCTCTTTTTCTTTTACCCTCTGGTTCCCATCTGAGGGCTTGCTTTGAGATTCTCTTGTTGCCACTTCTCTTCAGATAATCAACATATGTCCACTTTCTTCTCTTGATTATAGATGATATTGTTGAATGCTTTGTCATTTCTCTTATTTCTACAACAGTCTTGAATTCAATTCATGGTATACAAAGTATTTTCCTGAGGCATTTGCAAAATAATGAGATCATCATCAGGTCGCATTCTTTGCAGAACATTGCATTCACCACAACCCATTGGAAAGAATTTCTGTCTCTAGCTAGATCTCCACTTCTTTTTTGCCATGATTAAGGTCTCTTTGATGTCTTGAAACCACCGTCTTTTTGGCCTGCGCCTGATGCATTATCTAATAACATTGCCTTTCATTATTGTTCTTTCCAGCCCGCTGTGTCTTTTAGCATGGCCTTATTTTAATTTCCTTTATTGTATAATGCAGTGATCTCTGCAATATGTGCCATTTTGGCACGCACGGTTTCTGTTTTTGAGATTGTGGTTCTGCCCTATGTGCCGTCTTCGGCTCAAAAGGACAATAGATAGATAGATTGTATAATGCTTATAAGTCTGTTCTTTTTAATTTTTAAATCTTTTGATATGTCTTCACTGCTCGTTTTCATTATGCAAGATATCTTAAGGATTTTTCTACAGCAATTTTGTTTCGAATTAATCAATTTTCTTCCTTGCTGATGTATGGTCCATAATTCACAGCCATTTGTTGTTATCAGGAAGAAACAATGAAATGTCAAACTTTGATATGTTCTGTAAGATGTTGAAACCTTACCTATTTCATTCTCATGACATAGATATCAGGTCATGTTGCAAGCTAGTGACATAATCTGTCGACACCTACACAATGAACGAAAGATGAAGAAAAAGATTTGTTCTTATGATTTTTTTTGCCAGACAATATTTGCAGTTTATTATTTATTTTTATATTGCCATTGTTCATCTCATCAGATGACATCGATGCTCGAGGCCTTGGCATTGCAGCACCACGTACCAGTGTCCAGTTAATGTAAGGATGGTAAATTAGAATTAATAAATTTGATTTACACTGATCAAATTTCTCCTACGATCCTATATTTTTATGGACCCAGTATTGGAGAGAGGAATTATAACTTTGGACACACTTTTTTGGATCATGAGTATTGGACATGGATGTTTACTACTCATTTATATATATTGAATACAGAACTTACTACTTTAGACTATGTATTGTTAGACGTCACCAACAGAACAGATGAGGCAGACATGAACCTATGTACAAGTCATTTTCTCTAAAGAACATTCATTTCATAATTAATAAGGGATTAAGTCAGGTCACATATTTTATATTCAAAATGCTGCCCCAATAAATATATATATATATGGGAGCGGCAATAGCTCAGTGGTTAGTAAACTGAACTACAAAGAACAAGGGTCAGGTTCAATTCTAATCGATGGATTTCAGGTTCACCAGCCTAAAATGGGTACCAGATTTTTTTCTCGGAAAGTAAAGCGGCACATGCTTAGTACCACATTACCCCTAAAAATAATGTGCCAAAGGTCTATAGAAATTATGGTCACTAACACCATATTCCCTTTACGCCACTTGGCGTGATGGGGCTCTTTACTTTACTTATATATATATATATATATATATATATATATATATATATATATATATATATATATATATATATATATATATATATATATATATATATATATATATATATATATATATATATGTATGTATGTATATACACACACACACACTCACAGAAAAAAGTTTCTGTGCAACACTATAAAGGTCACCATGCATGATTTCTTTGAGGATATGAAATACAACATGGTGCACAATATGGCTGAATATTAAATAACAAAGCTAGTGATCACTTTGATTTTTATGAGAAAAGAAAGATAAAAACTAAAGTAAGTGGACACCTCCAGGAAAAAAATGAAATCTTGATTTCAGTATTTTGTATGTCTACCTTGAGTTGTTATCACTGCTTGTAGTTGTTATCACTGCTTGATAGATGGAACGTTTGGTCCGTTGTTTGGGTATGTTATTCCATTCTTGTTGCAACACTTGTGCTAACTGGTGGTGGTTTTCAAGATGATTTTGTCTTCTTCGCAGCCTATTCTCCAGTTCATCCCATACCTCCTGATGGGAGAATGGTCAAGGGAAACAGCAAGCTATAATAAAAAATTGATCTGTTGTTGCTGAAAATGGTCTGTGACTACACATGTCGGTGAGCTTTGTCTTCTTCTTTAACCTTTCAGCTCCATGTGGAGCATAAGTTTTCAACAAACACTTCCAGAGAGGGAAGACAGCTTTGTCTTGTGGCAATATTATATCTGATCTATTTGCATTTGTAGAGATATGCAATGGTTTTATTTGATCTTGTTGCACTCATGAGCTGAAGACTTTGCCTTGATATCTACTTATTTGAACTTTAAAATATAATATAATGTCTTTCGTGCCACGCTTGTTCATGCTTCATATAAGCCGCTTGGCTTTCTTTAACACATACAAATAAAATCTATTTTTGACAGTCAAACAAATTCTTGAGCCATTCCATCACACGAAAACATATTTATTTACATACTATTATTACATTTCTATGTCACAAGTTATATTATCTCATAATAAAGTACAGTCAGTAATATTATAATCAAACTATTGGGCGGTCTGGATAACCACCGAACTCACATAATCCTGGAGTCAGGAAATCACAGAACATTTCTATATGCCAAAATATCAATCCTGTTGTGGACTGACTACATCTGCTATTAATTAACTTCTCTAAGTACTAATAATCATAGTAATTGCTCTCTGTTAATAATTGATCGTTATCGCTAATCTGTGCCTATCTCTACCTTTCTCTGCTAAAACTCTAAGGTTTGTGTCTCTGCTCATTATTGCTCTCTGCTATTCTTGTTGCTCGCTGCTCCCTCTCTTGCTCACTGCTCTCTCCTTTCTCTTAATCTATCTATTGACCTTTCGAGCCGTAACCGGCCCATAGGGCGTAGACCAAGATACACCTTCTCCTATATGAATTTTTGTTCTAGCAGTTTTCTTTTAAAGATATTTTATCAAATCTCGCCATCTGTCTCTGTTCTGTGCAAGCAGTTCTATCTCATTGAGGGAGCCGATTCCTGCTGCTCTTGCCTCTCTCATCAATGTTCTTCTCAGTGTCTCCCTGGGTCTTCCTCTTTTTCTTTTACCTGTTGTTTCCCATATGAGGGCTTGCTTTGCTATTCGATTATTATCTCTTCTCATCACATGTTTCTCTTAATAGAGTCTAAGAATGAGTGTATTTATATGCTGGGCACTCCTTTTTACCCGCCTACATGTCTATCTGGGAGCCGTGATAGCTCAGTGGTTAGTGAACTGGACTACAAAGGACAAGAGGTAGGGTTCGATCCCAACTGACGGCACTGGATTTTTTCTGGGAAAGTAAAGCGGCACGGGCGTAATACCGACCACATTACCCCAAAAATGATGTACTGAAGGTCTGTAAAATTTATGGTCACTAACACCATATTCCCTATATGCCACTTGGCGTGACGGGGTTTTAGTGACCATTGTTGACCTACTCTTTTCAATTTCCAACTGCCAAGGGTTCTTTAATGTGCATAAAATGCACACACAACCTGCTGTTTTTTTTTTTTTCGCTTTCCACATTTACATATTGATGAAAGGCGGCGTGGTATGATTTCATCTCTGTATCCAATGTCCATCAAGTTGAAACTGATGATGATGATGATGATGACAAGGTTCATTTAGGCTGTATAAGAAATCTCACCCCAAACCCTTATACTGCCTTCTTATTTCCTGTTTTTCTTTAGCACACAACTTAACTGTCAGTAAAATATTCTCCTTGATGCGTGTACACTAAACGACACCCATTATTGCCTTGCAAACAGAATCTGAACTCATCATAGAACACTGTCTATCTCCATTGATGATGCCATTTGCTGTCTGGCAACAAGCATACATTTGTATGGCTAACTGATAATACTGGTCTACTTTCAGGTGCGTGAGGTAACAGATTTGTCTTTCTAAGCCTGTTTTTTGCAAGATGCTCATTTTAAACCTGGAGTGTTCCTGGCAGTCTATATTTCTTTGATAAACTTGTTACAGAAGTAGATTAAGTTTGGTGATAATGAGCATGAATGCATTATACAGTGTTATGATGAACATTGAAATATTGTGATACTGCTGATATAGTAATTCTGGCAGATAACATCACTACTGTTTTAATTCGCTGTTGTTGGTTCAGTCTGACCATTGTGAAAATGGATGTTTCTATTGGACTGTTGGTAATCTCTATTTTTACATGTTTTCCTAGATGTGTGTTTATATCTACACACTTACCTTCCATTTATCTGTGATAAATTCTCCCCTATCTCACTTTTCAATTGATGATATGATGATGCAACAATTTACAGCTAGACCATCAAGCTTGAAACTGGAAGAACTATTATAGATTTCCTCTTCTTCTGCAATCATGGCCCATTCAGACTAAGATTCCAGACTCTCTTATGAAGGCAGCTGTTTGTTTAAGTGATTCGGTTGCCCCATATAATTTCTCTTCCAGGGAGGTGGGTGTGTGGACCACATTGTCCTTCTCAGGTCTGTGTACTAGGGGCAATCATGTAGAACATGTTTTGTTGTCATGTTGTCCATTGTACAGTGGCATTGGCTGGTAGTTCCTATTTTGAGTTTGGTGAACATGTGGTTTCTCATTCTGTTGTGACAGTGCGTAGGCAAAGTATGATGACTTGATCCCTCCTTGATAGTTGGAGGTATCCATCCCTCTCATTATACTTTGGGTGCTCTTCTTTTCATTTTTCACAGTACTGGCCTTTGATGATGGATTTGGCTTCTTCGTAGCTGACCAGATGGTTCTCTTGTGGTAATCTTCCTCTCTCTTTAGCTAATTTGTCTGCACATTCATTTCCGTATATATTACAGTGTGATGGTATCCACTGAATGACCACTCTCTGGAAGTTATTGCACATTTGGTCTAGGGTTGTTCTCAAGTCATCTAGCTCACTGTTCCTGTGGGTTTTTAGAGCTGTTAGAACTGACAGTACAATTATAGATTAAAATGAGAAAAGTATGGAGTGCTTGTTATGTGTCAAGGTTTAACCAAAGTGGTATATTTTTGTCTTTTGACCTGACAAATCCGACTTCAGCATGGCATCTTTATTGGGACCTGACTTGTTTCTAATTTCTATCCCTACTCAATTTTGCCAGATTGGTTAGCCTGTTTCTGGAATGGCTACATCAGATACACAGAAAATAATTCATCCGATGGAAACTAATCTGGTCCTACAACAAAATGGTCCTAAAGAGGGTAGAATGGGCCAAATAAAAGTGAAAAATATGCACTGGTGAAATGTAATACAGAAAATTAGAGGTCGCTGGTGGAATAGAATTCTGAGATCCGATTGATTCACAAAGTCGAATGTATCAGGTCAAAAGGACAAATATACCACTTTCGTTAAACCTTGAAACATTACAAACTTTCCATACCTTTCTCTATAATAGCTCTTCCGGTTTCAAGCTTGATGGTCTAGCTGTAAATTGATGCATCAAGTAGTAATGGTTCAACTCCAATGCCAAACCTACTCATTTTTGTCTTCTCTTCTGTTTAGTGTACATTTTTTTATGAGTGTCTATTAAATTCCGGGAGCCGCGATAGCTCAGTGGTTAGTGAACTGGACAACAAAGGACAAGAGGTAGTGTTTGATCCAAACCGACGTCTTCCGGTTCACCCAGCCTGTAATGGGTACCATATTTTTTTCTGGGAAGTAAAGCGGCACGGGCGTAATACCTACCACATTACCCCAGAAATCATGTGCCGAAGGTCAGTAAAATATATGGTCACTAACACCATATTCCCTATACGTCAGTAGGCATGACAGGGGTACTTTACTACTTTAAAAAAATTTAATTCCAGCTTCCCTGCATCATCTCTGTTTTACTAAGAGAATCTTTCAGCTATTTACACTGATAATCTCTCTCTCTCTCATACATACACACACACACAGATGCACACACTAATATCGTTTAATGTTGCATGAAACACTTTTGGAATGTTTCTTAATTTCAAAATTATCTTTGGAAAAAAATTATTTACTTTAGTTGTTCATGTGCTGTGTGTTGGCTTATGTAAATGGGTACTAGAGATTTTCCTTGTGACATTAGGGCAATGGGTTGGGAAATTATCACATCATTACTATGTGTGATGATGGTCATTGAAAACAATACAATCCTTATCATCATCATCTTGTGATCATCATCATCATATATCAATCTCTGCTTCAAAGTTTGGTTACCATGAAACCTTGTTTGAATTGTGTACTATTCAGTTCATTATTTTTAGCTGTTTCAGAATTTCATTTTTTGTTTTCGTCACTATCTTCCCAATTCTTTTATAAATCTAAATTTCAAGGGCTTCAGTTGATTTTTCTCTTTTCTTATTTAGTGTCCAAATTATTTCTGTACCATACAAGAATACCACACAAAGAAATTAAGTGGAAAATACAAACAGATCAATGCCTTTATTAAAGATAAGAAAAGAAATCTACTTAGTAACTTAAGGGAACAAATGAAGAGATGGAAAGAGCAATTTGAAGAACTCTTGAACAGACCAGGCCCAAATAACCCTCCAGATATACTACCAGCAGAAGAAGACTTACACGTTAATTGTGGAAAAACAAGCAAAGAAGAAATAATGAAAATCATCAAGTTATTAAAATGGTAAAGCCACAAGACCAGATGAAATTCCTTCAGAAACCATCAAAGCAGATATTAACACCTCTACCAAGTTGTTATATAATCTACTAGATAAAATTTAGGAGAGGGAAGAAATACCTAAAGACTGGAAAGAAGGTTATATGATTAAACTACCAAAGAAAGGAAGTTTACAGGAGTGCACAAATTATAGGGGAATTATGCTACTATCAGTGGCAGAAAAAATATTAAACAGAATCATTCTGGATCGACTAAAAGAGGCCATAGAGAAATATTTGAGAGATGAACAAGCAGGTTTTAGGAAAAACAGATCATGTGCTGATCAAATAATTACCCTACGTATAATATTTGAACAAAGTTTAGAACTATAGTCCCCACTTTACATCGGATTCACAGATTACGAAAAGGCATTTGGCAGTTTAGGCAGAGAAATGCTTTAGAAGTTGCTGAGTCATTACGGAATCCCCATAAAGTTTATTAATCTGATAAAAACAATGTATGAAGGAACAAAATGTAGTGTGGTGCATGAAGGACAGCTTACAGAAGCATTTGAAATAAGAACAGGAGTAAGGCAGGGATGCCTTCTGTCTCCATTTCTCTTTCTACTGGCCATAGATTGGATTATGAAAATAACTCAGAACGACAGAAATGGAATCCAGTAGTCACTGACCAAGCAACTTGATGATTTAGACTTTGCTGATGACATAGCTATCCTATCACACAACCATCAACAGATGCAAGATAAAATGAGCACACTTGATGAGAGATCACAACAGCAGACTAAAATAAAAAGAGATAAGACCAAAATTATGAAAATGAATGTAGTTGGCAATAACCAAATAAAAATAGAAGAAATACCTCTACTAAACATAACATCTTACATATATTTGGGCAGTAATATAGATAAAGAGGGAGGAACAGAGAATAATACCAAAATAAGGATATCAATAGCAAGAGGAAAATTCATTGCACTGGAAAACATATGGAGGTTCAAAGAAATTAGGTTAAATACAAAAATAAAATTTTTTAACTCCATTGTTAAGTCAGTCTTATTATATGGCTGTGAAACTTGGAGAGCAACAAAAATGACAATCATGAAGATACAGGTCTTCATTAATGGATACTTGCGCAGAATAAAAGGATGGAAAAGGCAGGATAAAATCACTAACAAAGAATTATGGAAATGTACCAATCAAATGCCTGTGGATAAAGAGATACAGCAAAGACAATGGTGTTGGACAGGACACACATTGCGAAAGCCAACTGACAGTATTACACAAAGGCCCTTTTTTGGAATCCCCCCAAAAAAAGACAAAGAAGAAGACTAAAATATTCATGGAGAAGACAGATGGAAGCAGAGATGAAGATAATGGGGAAGACATGGAATGATCTTAAAAGAATGGCAAGAAACAGAATGGCTTGGAATGTGTTTATTGAAGACCTATGCTCCACAGGGAGCTGAAATGTAGAAGAAGTATTTATATATATATATATTTGGCCTTTGGCATCTTGACAGACGGTTGGTAGCAAGCAATCATGATAAGTCAGTAGTTTGGTAAAGCATTAGTGTCTCATACTGGGTGCTGTTTTACTGAACATCTTCTTTCGTGGCTGAATTTGCCAATCCTGGACAGACAGATCCATCCACAGAATGAGCAAGGTTTACCCGCAGTACCTGGCCTTGTCTCTTTTCTCTTGTGCCTTTTGTCTTTTGAATTTGATACCAGCACTGTCTCAAATGTTACTGTGCCATTTTTTTATTTTTGCTCTCCATGTGCTACGATCCGCAGCCACATTTTCCTAGTTCCTTTCACTTATAGAAAATTCCCTCAAGGAAGCCCTGCAAACATCCTTATATCTCAGCACTGGTCTGCCCTTTGGTCTCTTTCCGTCCGTAAGTTCGCCATACAATATTTGTTTGGGAATATGATTGTTTGCCATTCTTCTTACATGGATCAGCCACCTTAGTCTAAGAGTCCTAAGTGTTGCCATGATCAATGGGAGTTTGGCTTGTTGTAAGACAATATATATATTTTAATATTTTAATACATATTAATTAAATACATGACAATATTTTATTCAGTGCTGCTAATTTTTTTTATTTCTTGCTATTAATATATAGTTTAATTTTTCAGACCACCAGTCACTCCAAGAGTAAATTCTTCATACTTAGAGCAGGACTCTTACAATATGAATCATAGCAAGCGTGGTGTTGCTGTCATTATAAATAACAAGAAATTCAACCGCATGACAGAACGAAATGGAACAGATGTTGATGCAGAAGCTATGTATACTTTGTTTGACACTCTTGGTTTTGAAAGCATTTTTAGGTACGATAATCAGACAATTGCAGAAATGAAAGAACGCCTGACAAAAGGTATGTTGATATGAATTTAACAAGACATAAGCAGAAAATCTAGTATGTTTTACAGAAAAACAAAGTTGCAGTAGTAGAGTGGTTAAACATGCTGAAAATTTTTTACAAAGTGTAGTAGTACTGCGCCACAGAGATGGGATTTCTCAGAAGAATGTTGAAAGTTCCCTGGACAGCTAAAAAGACCAATGAGGAAGTTCTCAAAGAGACCAACACAAAAAGGGAGCTCATAAAACACATCAGAAAGAAACATTAAACATTTTTTGGGCACATCATGAGAAGAGAAAAGTGGGTATACTTGGTTACAACTGGCAAAATAAAAGGAAAGAGAAAGTGCGTGGACGACAAAGAGAGAAAATACTGGATAACTTGGTGTCATGGCATGGAAAACAATCAACAACAGAACTGATACGTTGTGCGCTAGATAGAAGATTGTGGAAGGACACAACCGGTATGGCACATGATGATGATGATGAGTAGTACTGCATAGGCCATCTTATTGTAGATAGTGGTGTTGTAGATGTAAACTGGAGTAGAAACAGATTACGATGATAGTTGACTTCAGGGGAGTTGATGTAAGAGAATATAATGGAAATACTGTATTTGTCAGCCTCTAAGATGCAAGCTTCTTTTTTGTACATGTTATTAGGGGAAAAAAACAGTATCACTGAATATTATGATTAATTTACAATACTTCTAATATAAAGTAATGCCTGGTTCTACTTTCAACAAAATACCCAATCTAACTAGTAATGAAAGTAATTTCAATGCCATGAAAAATATACTAACATCAAAACAAATAACACCAGGGCTAAAGGACTGACGTCATGGGACGCACCAAAATGGCAGCTTATTTATATTCGAGCTATGGACTAAGCAATGTTTACTTTGAATTCCATGATATCTGTTATTGCAGCGAGTTGGCAGATTTTTGAAAATGTATTCAAGGGTTTGAACATAAATGTTTGTTCACAGTTCGTTAACCTTCGCTGTAGATAAAGTCTTTAATTTTATTGCTTCATTTGTGACCTTGGTAGCTAAGGACCTAACTTGTGCAAACGGATGGCATTGGCAAGGATCATTTTGAATCTATGAAGTGGGCTCATTTTGTGTTTAACTCAAAAGCATATGTGCTTTTTAACCAAAGACTTTTTTTGGGGGGGACTCAAGGAAGATATCCTCGATGGAAGAATAAATTGTACTATTAGTCCCATAAATGATTCACTTCCAGAGGTTTATGATGTAAACAAAGCAGTTTTGTTATTGCAAGTGAATAATGTCCACACCTATAATTGGTCAGGATTGGGTAGCAGCAGCAGCTTTATAGCGAACACAGAAAACATAATAGGATTGTGCTGTTCTGAAACAGCTATGCCATGCTACCCTAGAATTGCCTTTAATGGGATTACTGTGACCACAAACTATGTGTGTGCCACATATTTACACCTTAGAAAGAAATACTGAATATAACAACATCATATGCCGTCTGTTATATTAATGACCACAAACCAGGAGCCTCCTGTATGATTGATACAACTGTTGCACCAAGCACTTCATCAGCAGAGCCAGATCTATGGAATGTTAATCTGACATTGTTCTTGAATGAGACATTAGAAGTTAAGTTAAGAGACATTCCAAGTTAATGAGACATTAGAATCGTGTGGCAGCAGCTACAAGAAGGGAGCAGAGAACATCAAGTTCTGTTGCTATAAAGGAGACTTGCCTTGCTATCCCAGAATTGCCTTAAATGGGATCAATGTAGTTGAAAACTTCTCCTCTTGTGTAAACTACACATTCACATCCAAGAGTGAATCAGTGAAGGTCACAAAATCATATTCTCTCTGTGGTTTTACTAACTACAGGTCAGGTGGCTTCTGTTGGATTGGAAATGATAACTTACCACCACTGTGTGTCTATGTGTTTGGAATTGGAGTCATCAACGATGGCCTAACATCATCAAGTGCTACGACGATCATCATTTTCGGGAGGACGCGAACTTCCATGGTATATGGTGGATAGGCGGCAGGAACCATTGAAGGCTATGTCTGAAAAGTGTTCCTTCTTGCAGTTTCCTCATATTCCAAGTCCGGCTTGTTGCAGGAGCTACTGAGTTAAGTGCTCTGTGCACACCGTGAGCTGTGTGTCTCATCCGTTTTGATCCTGTTTCGATGTCCCGCTTGTTTACGATGAATGATAATATCGTATGACAGGGAACAGTTGGCTGTGGTCACTTTCTGCGCGGTGACTACGGCTCGAAAGGTCAATAGATGGGTAGATAGATAAATGAGAATGATGACAATGTGGTCTTATTGGTACAAAATCATACAAATGAATTTAAACAAAAATATAGAAGGTGAAATGATGCTAAATGCTATGCTATCTATCTATTTACCTTTCGAGCCGTAGCCGGCCCATAGGGCATAGACCAAGATACTCCTTCTCTTATCTAAATTTTTGTTCTAGCAATTTTCAATTCTTTTAAAGATATTTTATCAAATCTCGCCATTTGTCTCTGTTCTGTGCAAGCAGCTCTGTCTCATTGAGGGAGCCGATTCCTGCTGCTCTTGCCTCTCTCATCAATGTTCATCTCAGTGTCTCTCTGGGTCATCCTCTTTTCCTCTTACTAGTTGTTTCCCACATGAGGACTTGCTTTGCTATTCGGTTATTATCTCTTCTCGTCACATGTCCAACATATGACCATCGTCTTTTCTTTACTACTGAAGATATTCAGAAATGCTATGCACAGCTTATTTAAATAAAGATTACTTGCATTCATTTTCCAATCAACACTAGCATCACAAATTGATTACAAAGACAGTGACTGCTTTGCTTGTGCAATACTGACTCATGGAGAGGAGGGTGCCTTATATGGTACTGATAACTTGGTTGCCATCGAGGATCTGGTTAAACCTTTCAAAGGAGATAACTGCAAATCTCTAGCTGGAAAGCCAAAATTATTTTTCATACAGGTAAGAGGTACATATTAAATTATTTCTTTGCATGTTAGAAATGCAGTATCATATAGAAAGTAGATGTCTGCTTAGTTGATTTTCTTGCTAAACTACTTAATATTTGTTATTATATTCTATATTTATAAATGCTCATTAATGTAAAATTGTTGAAAGAACACCTGACTCAAAGGTCAACCGTGAAAAAGATGGATTGATGAAATATTAGAAACATTAGGAAACATAACAGCAGCAGAGGCCAACAGAAGAGTTTCAGACTGTAATAAGAAACTCTTTATATGGATCTTCGCATAATATATAAAAAAATATATCTCCCATCAATAAAAAAAAAAAAGTAAAGTGCCTCCCGCATGCCAAGTGACGTATAGGGAATATGGTGTTAGTGACCATATATTTTACAGACCTTCGGCATATGATTTTTGGGTAATGTGGTCAGTATTATGCCCATGCCGCTTTACTTTCCCAGAAAAAAAATCCGGTACCCATTAAAGGCTGGATGAACCCAGAAGCCGTCGGTTGGGATCGAACCCTACCTCTTGTCCTTTGTAGTCCACTTCACTAACCACTGAGCTATCGTGGCTCATCTCCCCTCAATGCTGAAAGGCAAATGAGAAAGGAAAGAAGAAGAGTGTTATATAGACAAATCTAGACCTGAGATTTGTGAACTTTTGAAAATGAACACTTGAGGTCACAAGAGATGTAGTTTCTCTGAAAAATTATACCTGTGCAGGCAGACACACACAAGAATGAAGAAATGTGTATCCTTCAGTCTTTGTGCTTGAGACAGTCTAGTGGTATATGTTTTGCTATCATATCTGCTCAAGCAAAGTACTCACATGATACATATACCTGTCTTAAATTTGGAGTTTAAGTGATGTCTCATTTTGTTGTAATCATAACAGGCAGAGTATAATAACAAGGTCACTGCTGGACAGTTAATAACATCCATCCTGTACACTTAGTTTGGAATGGTCTTGCTTCCAAACTACATTGAACTGTTCTTAGATTATAGAATTTTTGCCTACTTAAAGCTGGCCAGATATCTTCTAATGGTAATTTCCTTCATTCTTTGGCCAGTATGAAATATTGCACACATTACAGCCCATCTGAATGAATCTTTGTCTCCAGCTAGATCTTCCTGCACACATTACAGCCCATCTGAATGAATCTTTGTCTCCAGCTAGATCTTCCTGCACACATTACAGCCCATCTGAATGAATCTTTGTCTCCAGCTAGATCTTCCTGCACACATTACAGCCCATCTGAATGAATCTTTGTCTCCAGCTAGATCTTCCTGCACACATTACAGCCCATCTGAATGAATCTTTGTCTCCAGCTAGATCTTCCTGCACACATTACAGCCCATCTGAATGAATCTTTGTCTCCAGCTAGATCTTCCTGCACACATTACAGCCCATCTGAATGAATCTTTGTCTCCAGCTAGATCTTCCTGCACACATTACAGCCCATCTGAATGAATCTTTGTCTCCAGCTAGATCTTCCACTTTCTCTGTTATCAAGTTCAATGTCTCTTTGATGTCTCAAAACCACCTTCTTCTTGGTCTAGCCATGTCTGATTTCCTAGAACCATGACTTCCACTATTGTTCTTCCAAACCACTGTGTCTCTTAATGTGACCAAAGTATTTAATTTTCCTGTAAGATTTTGTTTATAAGCCAGTTCTCTTCATTGTTTGGGGTTTTAAATATGTCTTCATTTTTATTATTCTTCTTTATTTCTTTCTTAACTTTCTCTTGTATCTCTTTGGGTGTTGAGGGAGATACAAAGTTCTGGTTCTTGTCCTTTTGGTGGCCTCACTCATAGTTAATTAATGTTGTTGTAACATTTCTTAGATGTTGTCTGTCCATCTTACCATAGCCTCTTGCTCTTCTCCTCTTTTATTATGTGCTTTGTATGGTAAGGAATCACATGGAATTCTTTGTAGATGGGCAAACCAGTTATTTGCTGTTTCTATATATAATTTTTCCGGGTAGACGGGACTCGTAAACCTTGGCTGGCAACCCGTCTAGAAGAAGGGAAACTTCGACCACAAAACCCTCCACTACCTTGTGGACTAGTTTCTAGTTAGAATCGAAGGTTATGGGAGTACACCCAGAGTAAAAATCCGGAGGGAGGGACCCTAAGGCAGTGGACGGCGTTAATCGTCTTTCTGGCATCCCCTGCACCTTCTTTCAATTCCGAACGTATGGACTTTGTCCCTCCTTCGGAAATCCTTGAAACGAAGTCGAGAGGGGGATAGTGCGACTGGGTAAAGCACTATCTCCATATCCTGTGCCCAGGCAGAGTAGGCAAAGTGAAATGAGGAAGAAAGCACCAATGTTTAAACTTGGCACATGGAACGTAAGGACCATGTGCCCTGGACTTACTAAAACAAGCACACTGAAAGAAGGACAAATTAGAACAACAGCACTCATAGATAAAGAACTAAATAGGCTACATGTTGATATTGCTGCCCTACAAGAAACAAGACTCTCAGACTGTGGTTCTGTAAAGGAAGAAAACTATACCTTTTTCTGGCAAGGCCTAAGCCCCGAAAAACCACGTATACATGGAGTAGGCTTTGCTGTACATAACAAACACATAAACTCCATAACCACGCCAAAAGGAGTGTCTGAACGCTCAATGATGCTTCAGCTACATACGAAGAGTGGATCAATAAATATCATTAGTGCCTATGCACCAACGTTGGCTGCATCAGACGAAGAGAAAGACAACTTCTACCAACAACTGCAAATGACCATTGACTCACTTCCAAAAGAGGAACTATTATACTTACTCGGTGATTTCAATGCACGCACAGGATCTGATCAGCAATATTGGCCAACATGTCTAGGTCACCACGGCATTGGAAAAATCAACGGAAATGGCCAGCGACTCCTAGAATTCTGCTCAAATAACCACCTATGTGTAACAAATACATACTTTAATGTGAAACACAAGCATAAAGTAACATGGCGTCATGCTAGAAGTGGTCACTGGCACCAACTAGACCTAGTTCTTACACGTAGGCAGTCTTTAAATAACATCAGAATAACACGAACATATCACAGTGCAGACTGCAACACAGACCACGCTCTAGTCATTAGTAAGATCAAAGCCAGAAGTAGTCGTATCTACAAATCAAGAGAGCCTGCAGCAGCCAAGATCAACATCACAGCGACAAAAACCACACCAACCGAAGACATTTTTAGATCCAAGTTTGATGAACTGGTAGAAGAAGTAGAAGATGCATCAAGTGTGGATGACAACTGGTGCTCCCTGAGAACACACATCTATAACTGCGCTCTATCTACCTACGGCCAGAAACGGTTCTCAAAGAACGACTGGGTCGAAGAAAATGCAGCAAGACTAGACCCACTAATAGCTAATAAGAAAAAGGCTCTACTGAACTTCAATAATAATCCCAATCAAATCACCAAGGATCAGCTCAAACATGCGCAAGCCACCCTACAACGCGAAGCAAGAAGATGCGCAAACGAATACTGGAACAATCTATGCTCTGAAATACAGAAAGCCTCAGACAGGGGCGACTCAAAAACCATGCATGACAATATAAAAAAGGCCCTTGGACCAAAAATAACAAAATTAGCCCCTTAAAATCCAAGTTTGGAGAACCTATTACTGACAAGGGACAACAAATGCAAAGATGGGTTGAACACTACTCTAATCTATACAGCGACGACAGACCAGCAAACACAGCTCTAGCACAATCAATACCCAAATATCCTACAATGTTTGAACTGGATGTTGAGCCTACTATGAACGAACTTGCTGACGCTATAAATGCCCTCTCAAGAGGAAAAGCTGCAGGAAATGACAACATTCCCACAGATGTACTAAAGGACAACCTAAGCGTACTACTTCCACACCTATACAAACTGCTAATTAAATGCTGGAGAAACGGAGAAATACCCCATGATATGAGAAATGCCAAGATTATAACGCTGTACAAGAATAAAGGAGACAGGGGCGACTGCAATAATTACAGAGGCATTTCTCTCCTTAGCACAACAGGCAAAGCTTTTGCTAGAGTCGTACTTAATCGCCTGCATAGACTTGCAGAACGGGTGCTTCCCGAGTCCCAATGCGGTTTCAGACCCGGGAGATCAACCATAGATATGATCTTCACTCTTAGACAACTGCAGGAAAAATGTCGGGAACAAAATATGCCGCTCTATATTGCCTTTGTGGATCTCACAAAGGCATTCGACACAGTAAACAGAGATGGTCTCTACAAGGTGTTAGAAGGCATAGGCTGCCCTCCTAAATTACTTAGGCTGATAATTTCCTTCCATGAAGACATGAATGGCAAAGTCCATTTTGATGGGAGTCCATCAGAGAATTTCAAAGTCAACAAAGGAGTGAAACAGGGATGTGTCCTCGCCCCCACCCTTTTTGGTATATTTTTGCTGCCCTCCTAAATTACACCTTCGAAAACAGCTCAGGAGATATTTACATTCGCACTAGACCAGATGGCTCACTGTTCAACCTAGCACGACTAAGAGCAAAAACCAAAACAAATGTTGCCCTACTTAAAGAATTTTTATTTGCTGACGATGCAGCCCTAGTCGCTCATAGTGAGGCCACCCTACAGTCGCTGATCAACAACCTGGATAAAGCATGCGACCTTTTTTCACTGTCAATTAATGTTCAGAAGACAGTAATACTAAATCAAGGTGACTTCAAACCTATATCTATTACTCTAAAAGACTGCCCACTAGAATCAGTACAGAAATTTACATATCTTGGGTCCACAGTTACGCAAACCATCTCTCTTGATGAAGAAATAAACTGTCGAATTGGTAAGGCAGCTACGACCTTCGGCAAACTCACAAAAAGGGCATGGAACAACACGAAACTAACTCGAAAGACTAAACTCTTAATATATCAAACTTGTGTGCTTAGCACACTACTATATGGATCCGAAACCTGGACAACATACTCAAACCAGGAAAAAAGACTAAATGTCTTCCACATGCGATGTCTCCGCAAAATAATGCACATCAAATGGCAGGACAAAATAACCAACTTAACTGTCCTGCAACGTGCTAAGACCCTAACAATCATGTCGATGCTCAGAAGTCGAAGGCTAAGATGGCTGGGGCATGTCCAACGGATGGAAGAAAAACGCATTCCTAGGCAAATACTATATGGCGAGCTAAAACACGGAAAACGACAAATCGGCAGACCTAAACTACGATATAGAGATATCTGCAAATCATCTCTGAAAGACTTCTCCATCTGTGAAAATGACTGGCAACATCTGGCAAGTGATCGCACATCATGGAGAGCACGTATAAGGAACGGTATAACAACATTTGAGACTGTTCTAAGACAGGACTTAGAAGAGAAGAGACTCATGAAAAAGGATGGTAAACGCTGTGGACCAGCGAGCCTGACCTGTTCATTATGTGACCGCGTGTGTCTGTCAAACATTGGTAGAATTAGCCACGAGAGAAGCTGTTCGGCAAAAACAAAACCTCAAAAAAATACGCAATAGCCTCCACTAGACCGTCTGACAAGACGAAAAGGGCCATATATATAATTTAGGAATGGCTCAACGCCTACTCTATCTCTTATAATGTAATTTCTAATTTGGTCTTTTCTGGTTACTCCAAGCGCTTTTCTTAGACATCGCATAAATGTGGTGAAAAGCTTTCTTCTATGTTAAGACATAAGTGACCATGTTTGGCATTGGTAGCACAATGTTGGAATGAATTTTTATTATTGGCATTTTTTATGAAGACTTCTTGGTTTTCAGTGACATTTTTCATTCTTAGCTATCAATTGGCTTTGTTGATGAAGTAAACTGTAAACATTGCAGAGATTGATCTTTTAAAACATTTCTAATGCTCTGTTTTTTTCTTTCAAATTTGTAGGCTTGTCGGGGCAGTAAGCTTGATGCGGGAGTGACAGTTTCAGATGCTGCAGGACATGAGACAGAAGACAAAGTAGATGTTCGTCGCATCCCAACAGAAGCAGACTTCCTTATGGCATACTCAGTTGTTCCAGGTTTGTGTTGTATTTTTATCATTTTGTTAAGCAATGTCATAAATGCATCAATTAAGCAGACATTTTCAAAGCCAGACCGATGATAATTCTCTATTTCAAAGCTTTTAGCTTTTCACTTCTTCATTTCCTCTTATACCTTTTGAGTGTTGAGATAAGTAATGGCTCTCGTTCTTTTGGTGACCTGAGCCATTGTTATATACTGCTGTTGTAGAATTTTATTTGTTGTCTTGTATATTCTAGTTCAATATCACTTCTATGCCTTTCTCTTATGATCACATTTCTAGTTTTGTAGCTTTTAGTTGTTTTTCTTTTATCTTTTTAGCTGTTTTTCATTTAGCTTTTAGCTGTTTTTCTTTTAGCTTTTAGTTGTTTTTCTTTTAGCTTTTAGTTGTCTTTCTTTTAGTTGGTAACAAATCTTTACTGCATGTATCCCATTTCTGTATTTGTCGAGTGGAGAGGAGTCCATAGATTTGAAGAAAAAAGAGTGCATGCCCAGTGCAGTCTTGATGTGGTGTTCAGGTCAAGGCTTCTCACTTCAAATCTTTTTGACCCTACCATGGATAGAACCCTAGTCACTTTAGCTGTTGAGATATACAAATGATTCTTTCATGTAATAAAATGCATTGTTAGCTGATGGTTCAAATTCATGCAGGCTGCATTTACCTTCTGTTTTGTTACTTAATAAATATGTGTTTTTGGTTGTTGCTTATTTCAATGGTTGACTTAATTTATAAGACATGTGTATGTGTGACATGAAGATTCTGAATACAAACCCTGCTGCCTGTGAAGAAATAGCTGCAGACTACAATCTTTGGAAAAACACTCTAAAGCTCCAACTCAAGCAATAAGCAGACAGATTCATAGAAAAAGATAATACACAGCAAAAGCATAAAAAAATTTCCTAGGGGTGCTGCAAAATCCATAGTCAACTATGACTAACAGAGGCTACTACTACTATGAGTAGTATGACACCATCTCATTTCTAATATCTTCATTTTCAAGTTTGTCTCTTCTTATCACAAAAATTAATCTTCTGAGGTATATTGCTTCAGTACTTAAGTTCTTTCTTACTTCTTTTGCTGTTAATGACCATGTTTGACATTGTTAGCACAATTTGACAAAAAACTGTATTGTTTATTATTGTTCCTGTATCGGTCATAATTTGTTTGTTTTTTATGATTTGAATCCAGCATCAGACATCATACCCCCCTGTTTTAGAAGAGTCTCACAACCTCAGCAACATGACTGTTGCCTGTTGTTGTTGCCTTTCACCTCATAGTTCTTAGTTTTTTTCTGTTTTGACCTGTTTTTCTTTTGCCTACTGTTTCAAAGGCTTCTTGCAGCTATGTTCATCATCATTATGCCCAGCCATCTTAGTGTTTTCCATCTTATTTACCTGAATATACTATTGTTTTATTGTTTACCAACTGTACTCTTTGAACATAGAAGCCATAATGGCTACAATGGACCAGAAGATATATTTGTTATTGAGTTATTTGCGGGTCATCATCATTGCACTCCGAACATGTCCATAAGTGCTCAGATCCCCTCCTCAGCAAGTCCCTCAGTGTCCAGCGACTGACGACTCCAGTTCTATGTTGGTTGATAAGTCTTCTTACACGGCCACTAAGTTTCTCATTTCTGGATGTGCCCATCTTAACTCCCATCTCCATTATCCGAAGAAGTGACGTAGATCTGTTTTTGTTGAAGTCCTATGCTCTTCCCACATCTCGGAGGGCATTGATGATGTCTGCCCGATCCATTGGTTGCCCGTCCTCAGCAACAGCTCAGCTAGCCAATCTGTCTGCTCTTTCATTTTCCCATACTCCTGCATGTCCAGGGACATAGACAAAAGTGACCTTACGTATTTTGGACTTCTGCAATGACTCTACCCATTGCATGCGTACTGAGCCTGCCTCCACTTTTTTTTATCATGCTCATCGAATCACTCAGTATACATGTGTGTGTGTAGTCTTGTGACTCTAACCATTTGAATGCCTTGGTCACTGCCATCACCTCCATTGTCATGCTACTCGTGGTATAGACGTATGCACCACTGTCTTCTTTGACTATTCTGCCTGCCGAGCGTGCTGTAAATGCCCATGCACTTCTTTGGTGTTGTCTTACAGATCCATCTGTATAGATGACTGCACCTCTCTCATCAGTGTTATCGCAGATGATACCGTTGGCTTCAGCATTAACCACGACCGGGTTCTGTTCCCTACTTTTCCTGTCGAGTGTGACAATACACGAGAAAGTCCCCTTGAATGACGTAGGCACCGATATCCACTCCTCACCAACGCTGATATTGGTAAGCCCACAGACCTGTTTGATGACATCTTCTGCTTACCCTACCCAATGATTTGCCTCTTTTTAGCCTGGCACCTTTCCCAGTGTTCAGCACGTGGTGCAATGGATGCTCTTTATCTGTACTAATCTTCAGGTATGCTCATGCTCTCCAGATCTTGATTCTGTCATCCATGGTTGGAAAGTCAAGAAGATACCTCATTGCTGCACAGGGAGTGTCCCTCGTACATCCCAGGATAATGCGCATGGCTTCATTTTGTATTTTCTCCAGCCTATCAATTTGAGTTGTACTGACAGTAAAAATTGCCAGGGCATACTCGATTGGTGCGATGACTAATGCCTGGAACAGAAGAGTAAGTAGTCTCTGCTCTATGCTGGCAGCTGCCATGAACTTCAAGGTGTCTAAACCTTTGTAGGATTTTGTTTTCACATGGTTGACATGGTCCTGGAAACACAGGTTGCAATCAAACTTAACTCAGGGGTATGTCATCAACTTGTCCCTGGTCACCTCATCAGTTCCCATTTGTACTACCGGTGTGGTCATATTAAAGATATGATTGTTAAGGGAGATCCATGAAACTGATGCTTTATTAGGATTAACCAAGGCACCTGAAACCCCACACCAGGAAGAAATGCGATTCAGTTCATTTTGCATTGTGGAGGCGATTCCCCGTCTGTCTCTTCCCTGTCAATATATCAGAATATCATCAGCGAAAGTCATAGCTCTTCCCCTCACATCCAGTTGTTGTTCCGTGGATCGTTATTGTGTACACGTTAAATAGAACTGGTGACAATGGTGAACCTTGTGGCAGCCCTGGACAAATGGATGTTGGCTCAGAAGACCAACTTCCACATCTGAGTATCACCTTCCTCTGAAACAGTGCCGCAGTGATCCCTCTAATGAGGAAGGGGTGCACCACCAGTTTGAGGAGTATATGCATGAGGTATTAAAATGGTACCCTGTTGTATGCATCCTCCAGATCTATAGCAGCAGCACATGTCTCCTCTCGTCTGTGGAAGCCTTCGAAGACATCATAGGCAAAGACTGCTGCATTGAGCGATGTCTCTTTGTTAAATTTATAACTTCCGAGTGTGTGTGGGTGGGAATGCGCGTTTCTGTTCAAGATGACAGGTGAGGACATGGGCAACTATTTTCTCCAGCAGCTTGCCCGCAGTGTTCTGCATTGTGTTAATTCTGTAGGCACTGATCTGAGAATGGTCCTTGTTTGGCTTCGGTAGCGGTAGTAAGTAGCTGTGTAGCCATTCCTCCTTAATCTGGCCACTCTGAATGCTGGCATTAAACTCATTGGCCAGTTTTGTCAAGACGTCGTCAGCTAAATCGCCTATGTCTTCGTACCGAACACCATCTGGACCAGGAGCAGTGTTGTGTGACCTTTTAAGTGTTGTCTGAATGGTATAGGTTGTGATTGTGAGATCTTCTTCCAGCACTACATCCTTACACAATTTTGACAGCGATCCCCATATCCTCATTCTTACAGTCTCATTACTTTGGTCCGTCTGCTCAATGTAGCGGGCAAGCAGGGCCTTCCCTTATATATTTGTTATGAATATTTACTTGTCACTTATTATTTAAGTGGTCTAGAAGTAAGATATCAACCGCAGGACAAAAAAAGTCCTGGGTTTGATTCCCATCAGAGGCAGTGGGAATTTTATGGTTTCTCTATGGTTTACTCCTCCCTTGGTCTCCAAATAGTGGGATCCGATGTCTAGCTCTCTAAAAAAAAACAGGGAAAAAAAAAACAGCAGGTTGTGTGTGCATTTTATGCACATTAAAGAACCCTTGGCAGTTGGAAATTGAAAAGAGTAGGTCAACAATGGTCACTAAAAAAAGTAAAGATCCCCCGTCACGCCAAGTGGCGTATAGGGAATATGGTGTTAGTGACCATAAATTTTACAGACCTCTCCTTTTACAGACCAACACATAAATTTTGGGGTAATGTGGTTGGTATTATGCCCGTGCCGCTTTACTTGCCCAGAAAAAAATCCGATACCCATTAAAGGCTGGGTGAACCAGAAGCCGTTGGTTGGGATCAAACCCTATCTCTTGTCCTTTGTAGTCCAGTTCACTAACCACTAACCCAACAATGGTCACTGCCCCTATAAAATTGAAAGGATAATAATCTACCCAAAAATATCAAAACTCTCGACAACAAAAAATGAGAGTACCTCTGAATGAGGAGGATATATCTGTCTGTATAGAGGGGGACACCTGAGCTAATGGCTGCCAGTGAAAAGTATGTAAAAAAAGTAAAGTACCCCCGTCACGCCAAGTGGCGTATAGGGAAATATGGTGTTAGTGACCCTATATTTTACAGGCCTTCAGCACATGATTTTTGGGGTAATGTGGTTGGTATTACGCCCGTGCTGCTTTACTTTCCTAGAAAAAATCCGGTAGCCATTTGAGGCTGGGTGAACCCGGAAGCCGTCGGTTGGGATCGAACCCTACCCCTTGTCCTATGTAGTCCAGTTCACTAACCACTAACCCAACAACGGTCACTGCCCCTATAAAATCGATAGGATAATAATCTACCCAAAAATATCAAAACTCTTGACAGCAAAAAATGAGAGTACCTCTGAATGAGGAGGATATATCTGTCTGTGTAGAGGGGGACACCTAAGCTAATGGCTGCCAGTGAAAAATATGAACAAGTGATATTCACACAAAATTTCAGTTCCACAGACTTCAATAGAGACATAAAGCTGGCGTATGGAAACAAAGAAAAAAACACGTATAGATACTAGACTTGTTATTTTGTAATTAATATTTGCCTGCTAGTTATGTTCTTTTATACCTGTTTACCTAAATATTATTATTTATGACTGTTCTATATGACAGATTTGTTATTTTTTAAAGACAGTATTCTTTTATGATTGTTTATATTGTACTGTTTATATTTTTATGGATGTTCACCTAACACTTGTTATTTTGTATAAATTTGTACCTAATGTTGCAAATTTATTATTTTTATGAATGCTTATCTAATGCTTGTTATTTTTATGAATGCTTATCTAATGCTTGTTTTTTCTCTATGAATGGTTACCTAACAATTGTTTTTTTTTAATGCTGACAGGATATTATTCCTGGAGAAATGAAGCCAGAGGTTCTTGTTTCATCCAAGCTGTGGTTGACGTTTTCACAAGACACTGGCAAACATTGGATGTTATGACCATGTTGACTCGGGTCAATAAAAAAGTAGCTTTTGACTTTAAGTCCAAAACTAGTAATGTGAACATGGCTGAAAAGAAACAAATACCTTGCATAACCTCTATGCTGACTAAGGATGTGTTCTTTAAAAGATAGGAAATGTCATCATCAAGTACCGGGCTTAGTGGCGTAGGTGATCATGTCTCTCCACAACTTTCGATCTAGGCAGCTATTTATCATTTCTGTTGTTGACCTTCTGCCAAGCCATTCTCTTAAGCTGTCTGTTATTTTTTTCTTTGCTTCCCTCTATCTCTTCGTCCCTCGATTTTTCCAGTTGTTACAATATATTCCAGTTGTTCTCTTCTCATTACATGGCCAAAAAATGATGATTGTCTCTTCCTAACATTGGAAATTAGCTCTCTTTTTGCTTTGACCTCTCTCAGAACCTCTTCATTACTCTTCTTAGCTGTCCATGGTATTCCCAACATTCTTCTGTAAAACCACATTTCTACAGACTTCAGTGATTTTCTTGTCTGTTGTTCTATTGTCCATGACTCGCATCCATATGTTAAGACTGGCTCTACGTAACATTTAAGAACTCTTTTTCTTGTTTCTATTGTCAAAAATGGATTGCATAGTATTTTCCTCATTTTTTGGAAAGCTGCTTTTGCCTGAGCCATTCTGCATCTCACCTCTTTTGTACATCTTCCGTCTGAGGTTAACAAAGTTCCTAAATATTTAAATTCATTTACCTGTTTTAACTCTTTCAGGACCAGAACAGGAAACAGAAATTTTCAGATTTGGACCAGAAAACTCAATTTTTTTTCCTGTTTCCAGAAATTTTACCATATACCTTTTTCATTTGACTACTTCACACAGTAATTAAGATAAATGTGGCATGTGTTATATATCACTGGAAAGGGAAATGGATACAGAAAATGAAAATAGCAATATATTTCTGATATGTCAAAATTTAAAGGACTAGTTATATTTAAAAAAAAAAAATATTCAAGGTAGATAATTTTAAATTTAAAATATTGTATTTCACTTACCAATTTCCATCCAGATATGTGTTGCTATCCATTTGTCTTGAAATATTACACAACATAATCCAAATTCCTCGAAAATACAGTTTATTTGATGAATTTATGTCCACAAATAACAAAATTATGCACATTTTTATAAATGATCCAAGAATAAAAAATTTTCAAATTTTTTTACATCACAACAATATTATTTACAAGTCAAGTTTATTATTTTTATTGACATATATGTACTTATTGTGTGTGATATTCCCTAAAGCATGTTTTAGCGCACAGATGTGGCTTATCCGGACAACCTGTACAATAATAGCTGCTTCGTTTTCTTACTTTCCGCTGCTCCGAACAATGAACACACTGCAGGTCTTTCCCATCAAAATCAATGAGATGGATGGCACCCTGATATCTCTGCGGCTTCATGTTCCATTTTTTCCCAGGCTAGGATAAATCAACTTGAAGAAGGTTGTTAGGAATAGGTGTCTCTGCTCCTACTATGCTACACAAATAATAAATAAGCAGCTCCTTGAAATCTGCAAAAGGCATAGGCTTTTCAGTGTTGGGGCGGCTCAAGTTATATAAAATATGAGCATTGAGTTGTGTGATCTTAATTATCCACATAAATATTTTCTTCCACCACTTGACTGTCTTCCTTGTGTGGTTCCCATAATATGAGATCATCTGGTCTACTCTGTCACATCCATCCATTGAGTGGTTGTAACTATGGATGGGTGATGGCTTCCTGACTTGACTCCTACCTTCATTTCTGACCTCATATGTGACACTTCCATGTGTTGTCACCAATTGGCAGGGCTTTTTGGATTTTTTATCCCTCCAGCTGACACACATAACTTGCTCCTCATAATTGATGAACCAATTTGCCTCATTCACTGATATTTTTTTTTATTTTTGACTTCTGCTGGAAATCCGTGTCTGTTGGAATTTAGCGTTCCAGTGTAGTTGTGATTTTTCTGCCGCAGAAATTGAACAAGTGGCAGGGAAGTATAATACCGGTCAGCAAACAAATGATGATGATCTGTGATGCCTTCCAGTAACTTGTCGAAAACTTTGACAGCATGTGATGAATGTGGGTCTGTTTCAGGCCTGTAAGCTGTGTCTATACCAAAATATACCAGGAGGTTGAAAATGTATCCGGTGATTGAGTCGCAAAGTCCAGCGGTGTCCATTTAGCAAAACTGGAATACCTGCGTACAGGAATACTCAATTCCATTTTTTGCTGAGCATAATTGTTGATATTTTGAATCAGCAATTGTGTCAGTCAACAGGCTCAGAAAATACTTGGAAGGTGAAGCATTTTCTGGAAGATCTAACTTACATCCAGAATTTATATTTTGGAATCTAGATTTTCCTATGGTATCTCCATCTCTGGCTTCATGCCACCCATCAGCAGAATTCCTAGCCACATCTGTCCTGTCAGCTTTGGCTGACAGAATAGTATCAATTTCATCGTCAGAATCACTGCCACTAAATTCCTCTGAGTCACTGATAGTGCTGGACTGGAGGCATCGACCAGCTAAACCTAAACAAGAGTTAGCGAGTCTTGGTTTCTTGCCACTCGACTTACCACTCGACTTACCACTCGACTTACCACTACGATTATCATGACTATCTTTATCACCACAAAAACTAAAACTCTCGTCTGAATCTGAATAGTCCATTTCTGATTCACTAAATAACAATGTTTCGAACATAGATCTCGCTTGTTCTGCACTATATCGTTTTGGGCGAGATGTACCGCAAGAACTGCCAGCAGTGGGCATGGCCATTTTGTGATAAAATTTCAGAAAAATAAACAATGAATATAAATGAATAATTTTTAAAGAATCAAAAGGAAGTTCAAGGAAAATAACTCTCACGACCGGAAATCAAGTATTGGTTGAAACAAAAACGAAATTCGGTGAAAACTAAACAAATATTCAGCTATATCCAAAATATCCGACATATCGGTGTTGTCCCAATGGATAATGCCGAGGACTCGGCGCTGGACCTGAAAGAGTTAATATTGTTCCACTTGTCTTTATTTTGCACTGAGGTGATGCATTTTTCTTTGTTGTTACCATTACCTCTGTCTTTTTGCTATTAAGGCTGAGTCCTTTATTTTTGCTTTCTTTCACTATAATATCCAACATTTCTTGTAACTCATTTTCACTCTTAGTGATTAATACTGTATCATCAGCATACCTTAGATTATTTATATTATGACCTCCAATTGATATTCCAGGCATGCCCCTTATGGATCTTAAAATAATCTCACTATAAATATTAAACAAATCTGGTGACAGCACACAACCTTGTCTAACACCCTGTTTTATTTGTTGAAACATTCCCAATTGGTTTCCAGTTCTTATGGCCGCTGTTTGTTGCCAGTACATGTTCTTTATTATTCTTAGATCTTTGCTGTCTATGTTTATGCTTTCTAAAATGTCGATTATTTCTTGGTGCTTTACTTTATCAAATGCCTTGGTGTAATCTATGAAACATAGGTATAGATCTGTTTTCACCTCTATGGCTCTTTCTACTAAAGATCTTATGATATAAATGGCATTGCTTGTTCCTTTATCTCTAACATAACCACACTGTTCATTGCTAATTTCGGGACTGATTTTGTTTCGCACTCTTCGCATGATGATTCTTAGTAATATCTTAGTCATATGACTCATAAGGCTTATTGTGCGATGATCATCGCATTCAATCGCACCCGATTTCTTTAGTAGGGCTATGAATATTGATTTGAGCATGTCATCTGGTATATATCCGCTGTTGTTGATATCATTCAATATTTTTGTTATTATTTCTATTCCAAAATCACCCATATAGGAAATGTACCTATGATAAAATAAATAAAACAGCTGATATTGTGTAATGGTAGGTGGGCGGACTAATCTAGTTATTTTCCAATCATGTCAGTGTGGGCCCATTTCTTGAATGGTCAAGGTCTTTTTTCTGTTCATCCATTCATTTATTGGGTGCTGCCTCCACATCAAAGGTTGGCTACTATGGAGCACTATTTTACTATGTCTCGTCTTGATGGCGCATGTTGTTATAGGTTCACATTTCTATCATGTTTTGACATTATCAGTTCACTTCGGTCCTGGTATGCCACTTCCTTATCTACCTTTACCTTTTCTTCTAAGATGACCTTAAGTAGGATATTGTGTCTCTTCACATGTCCCAAAAATTTCAGTTGTCTTTTTCAGATTGTGTTAAGTTGTCTTTTTTTCATTTTTAACTGATCCAGAATTTCCTTGTCTTCTTTTCCTCCCACATTTTCTATAGATCCACATATCAAAGGCTTACATTTTCTGCTCTGTTTTCTAATTTAATGTCCATGTTTCTACACCATAAAGGAATGTTGAGTGGATATAATATTTTATTATTCGCAGTTTTATTATTTTTTTATCCCCTGATATTATTTGCTTTAATGTGGTTATATTTTTCATGTTAAAATTGCTTTTTGCCATTCCTATTCTTTAGTTTACATCTCTCTTACATTTTCCATCATTTGTTATAGTATGTTCAAGATAGTTATATTCTTGAACTCTTTCTGGGTTCTTTCCATCTACTTTGATATTCACTTGTATATTTTTTGTGTTTTTTCTGCTTATAATCATAGTTTTATTCTTTTTAATATTTATATCCAAGCTATTTTTCTTTTAGGGTAAAATAAGAGCTCTAACCTGTACACTACATGGTGACTGCACTGGACATGCTGCCTTTATTTCCAGGCCAATTAGCCTCCTGGCATATAAAAAAAAGGGATGCTATATTAATAGATAGTTTTCTTCTATAGATTTCACAAAATGTAGGTAAATACAAAATCCATAGAATGATGTCAAATGCTGTGGTCTGTTTTAGATTATTAATTATGTTTTGAGAATTTAAAAAAAAATTATGTCAAACTTTCCTTCTATCTTTTTATTTTTATAAATACAAATATTTATTTTTCAGTTTTTATTTTTTTCTATCTATTGTCCTTTCGAGCTGAAGATAGCACATAGGGCAGAAATTTTAAACTCTCTATGTCCGACAACTTTTGTTATCAATTGTCCGACCTTGCACAGAATCCACACTGTATCTTGCCATACATGTTCCTGTTCTGGGCGAGCCTCTCAATCTCGGCAAGGGATAGATTGATTCAATTTGTTTGAATATTATTGATTCTCCTTTGCCATTCACCTTTAAATGACCTTAGGTTAGATATAATAGAAAATAATGCACTAATGAAATTAGCAGCACTAAATAGAAACCAAATAAGAATTATGTTATTTGAAGTGTTTAAGTAGATCACGTGTCTCTGCAGTCATTTAATATTAAAACTCTGACCTGTTCATCATGTGGCAACAGTACTGGAGCATGCAGTCTTTATTCTCAATCTCCCACAAATATTTCCTGGCAGACTCCAGAGAATGGGATAAATGCCTGAAAAAAGATGATCATTTTTCTTGAGCCCAGCCTAAAGCTCCTCTTTTATTCATCCATAATTCTTGATAATTCCCGTGTGTTACCAGGGCCTCATTATGAGTAAAGAATGGTGACATTGTGTCCTTCCAAGCATGGCGTAAGAGGCGACTAAGGAGGTTGATTGATGGCTTGACAAGCTGTCATTGTAAAAAGTATTGTTATGGAAACAGAACCATAGATTTTAGAAGCAGTGATCTCTGCAATATGTGCCATTTTGGCATGCAAGGTTTCTGTTTTTGAGATTGTGGTTCTGCCCTATGTGCCGTCTTCGGCTTGAAAGGACAATAGATAGATAGAATTCTTGATAAGGACCAGACTTTCATTGTTCTCTGTTAGAGTGACTTCAATGGTGGCTGGTGAGGTCAAATGCAAGTCCTGGAATGACTACTATATAACCCATTTACAAGTCTTTTCAAACTCAATGGTCTATCTCAGAATAATTGCTATGCAGATTCTCACCTTAGTAGATTTGAGAAGATTTAGCTGTAATTCTGCTCTTTTTGTGAAGCCAAAAATCTCTGAATATGTTTTTCCACTGTTTCATTATCTTTCTCATGTAGACACAATCTTATTTTTCAATGTTTAACTTATTGTATATATGATTCATGAGTTTACAATGGATGGTCCTTAGTTTGAAAATTCTCTCATGATCCTTGACATGAAACAGCATGCCCCCATTGTGTTGGAATTTCTCTACTAATTTTTGTCAACTGTTATCATAAGTTGTATAATTTTGTACGATCCATGCAGTAGTGTGAACTACTTATATAAAAGGCCTAGTTTTGCACGGATGGGAAATTATCCACTTCTTCTGCAGAAAGCAGGAAATCAGAAAACTCATTGAAAACCACTGCTTCTATTGGACCATATAGCTCAAGTTACTATATGGAGCCCTCACAGCATTAATAATATCTCAATCAATCAATCAATCAATCAATCAGCCAACTAACCAGTCAGTCAATCAATTCATCTCTATCTTTAATTTGAATTTTGCTCTCACATTCTTTGATGAACTTATCCATATATCATTTCTATTGCTTAGGAATTGACTATTCAATCAATTTGTTAAACATGAAATAATTTTTTCCAATTCTCCCCCTTGACTGTTTATCATTATGTCATTTATCCAATGTCTGGGATCTGTTAGGAAATGTTTATGCAGGAGAATAAAGGTTGCATACCTTGAGCAGTAATCACAAGGTGTTCTGGTCAGATTTTGTACTTAACTCTGGAAGAAAAACTAGTAGACCCTACTGTGATACCTGCATCCACCTAATGACAAATTTTTTTTTATTGTTTTATCTATTTGGCCATCTGCTCTCACTATGTGGTTCTATTTTTGTCTCTTCCTTTTCTCAGTCCATGAACCAACAAAGAATTCACTTGCCAAAATACCTTGTTGTGCAACCAATTAAGTTCCTCCATTTTGTTTTACATGGTCATCTGTTGTTGTTCTTCTTTCCTTCCTTATTTGCCTTTCAGCATCAAGGGGAGATATAATTTGCGGTCTTTTGCTCTTCTGTTCGCCTCTGCTGCCGTTATGTTTCCTAGTGCTTCTAATATTCCATCCATCCATCTTTTTCGTGGTCGACCATTGGGTCTGGTATTCTCACAATGTTTACTAGAGGCCCGTTGTGTTGTGTTTTGATCTTTCTGCCTTGTCACGTGGCCAAACCATTTTATCTGTTGTTTCCTTATATATTCTATGGTGGGGGCTATTCCTAGCTTTTTTTTCAGTTCTTCATTTCTGATCTTATCTCTCAGACTGTTTCCTGTCATTCGTGTAACACATTTAATCTCAGTAGAGGTTATTTTTCTTATTGTTCTTGCATCTTGGGTCCAGGTCTGGTATTGGTAGCACAATGTTGGGATGAAGATTGTATTGTATAGTGCTATCTGTCGTTGGGTGCATATATTCTTGTCCACAGTACTCATCTTTCCTATAATGTTATTTACCACCCTAAGCCTGCCCCTTTTGTTTTTTTTTTCCTTTGGAGTCTCCTGTTTGTGTGATTGCTTAATTTTTTTTGGAGCATATAAGACATGCCCAGCTCCAGCATGATTGTAGTCATTAAATACATTTCTTGTTGACTGCACTTCTTGGGGATCTCTTGATTACTTTAAAGTCCCATACTGCAATTACAAATGATGAAGAGTTATGAACAGCACCATTGTGGCTTTCAGATTATTCAAAATGCAAATGTAGGATATCTGGAGAGCTGATGGTGAAATGATTTTGATTTGTCATTTTCTAGTCAGGTAGACATTGGTTTGATTCCTGGTAGTTAAAGAGTTTTTGTTCTCAAGGAATGAAATAAAAACATTGGCCTGTGCACTATGTGGTGGCTACATTCAGCATTCAACCTTTATTACCCAGTCCACACAGGCCCCTCCTTCTCCACATTTCCCAACCCCTCCTTCTCCCCATTTCCCAACCCCTCCTTCTCCCCATTTCCCAACCCCTCCTCCCCATTTCCCAACCCCTCCTTCTCCCCATTTCCCAACCCTCCTTCTCCCCATTTCCCAACCCCTCCTTCTCCCCATTTCCCAACCCCTCCTTCTCCCCATTTCCCAACCCCTCCTTCTCCCCATTTCCCAACCCCTCCTTCTCCCCATTTCCCAACCCCTCCTTCTCCCCATTTCCCAATCCCTCCTTCTCCCCATTTCCCAACCCTCCTTCTCCCCATTTCCCAACCCCTCCTTCTCCCCATTTCCCAACCCCTCCTTCTCCCCATTTCCCAACCCCTCCTTCTCCCCATTTCCCAACCCCTCCTTCTCCCCATTTCCCAACCCCAACTCCTCCTTCTCCCCATTTCCCAACCCCAACTCCTCCTTCTCCCCATTTCCCAACCCCTCCTTCTCCACATTTCCCAATCCCTCCTTCTCCCCATTTCCCAATCCCTCCTCCCCATTTCCCAACCCCTCCTTCTCCCCATTTCCCAACCCCTCCTTCTCCACATTTCCCAACAGGTTTCTCAAAATGGAATAAATGTAAAGTTAGTATTTTTTTTCTCAAAAGCAAAAGTGTTGATATCTAATGGCAGCAAAATTGGTTCAGAAGATAATTATAAATGCACAATGACTAAAACTAGCTGTTTGCTGTATTAAAGAATGAATTGGTATGATGATGTTTTGTTCATTCCATAAATAGAAGGAAGAAATAGTGAATTTGACTATGTTAGAGGTGTAGAAGAAAGGAGGGGGTTAAGGCAAAGAAATGTAAATGAATGCATAAAAATGCGAAGCTGCAGTAAAGCTGAATATGAGGCAAAATTAAAAAATACAAAAAAAAAATGGTATGTTAGAAGCTTTACGTGATAAGTGGACGACACAGACTAAACGACGTTTCGGCCCAATAGGCCTTCAGCAGGAACAAACAAGAAAAACTTACACACAAAACTAAAATGATTTCGAATATTTTTGTTTTGAATGTTTCATTTTTAGTTTTGTGTGTGTGTTTTTCTTATTTGTTCCTGCTGAAGGCCTATTGGGCCGAAACGTCGTTTAGTCTGTGTCGTCCACTTATCAAGTAAAGCTTCTAACATACCATTTTTTTGTATTTTTAAATTTTTCCTAGAAGAAAGGAGGCAGCAACATCAAAGATGAGCTACAACATTAAATGATAATGGTTGAAGCTGTCAGAAGGATGAGAACCAGATCTTTGCGTATTTTTCTCGACACCCGGATGGGTACAAGAAGAAAGTGAAGATGAAGTGGAAGATATCAATGAGATAGCAACATTACTAGGCTATGGACAGATATACCAAGAAAATACTACAAAAACTGCACAATCAAAGAACTAACAAACACGTCATGAACTAGACAATGAATAGACTGTAAAGAAGTAGACTCAAGAGCACTAACTTTGCCACACAGGCTAAAGAGGAAATCAGTGAACAGACAGCATACATATTCACTCTCATCTGGATAAACAGTTTTCTGAGTTTAAATATGACATTCCAGACATTGAAAACACAATGACACAAACAGGATTTCAAAGAAAATGCATAGTTACCAAGTATCATCATCAACATCAGGTGGACTATCCAGAAAATGACATCATATTTATGAATATCACTCAAATGTTTTTCACTGTCTACCTGTGTTGTCTACCTCAGTGAGTGTAATTTGTAGTGAGTCCTTGTTGTCTAGTTCTATCTTCTTGAATGAACATTATTGGGCTGCCTGTCCTTTTGCTGAATGTTTCACTTGTCACAGCCTATCTGAAAAAATCTCTGTCTCTAGCCTTATCTTCCACTTCTGTTGTCATGTTCAAGGTCTCTGATGTCTTAAAACCACCTTCTTCTTGGTTTGCCCCTGTCCTGTCTTCCTGGAACCATGCAATCCTTTACTGTTCTTTCCTGCTCATTGTGTCTTTTGATATGGCTGTGGTATTTAAATTTCCTCTTTAAGATGATTATAAACCAGTTCTTATTTAGGTCTTTTAATATGTCTGCGATGAAAGTTAAAAAAAGAAAACAAGTGGTATGGTTACAGCTTTACATAGGTGAGGGACAAAACAAAACCAAAACAATATTGTAGCATAGCAGGCATTCAGCAAGAACAACAAGTGTGTGTATGTGTTGTCCATTGTTCCTGCTGAAGGTCTGTTGAGCTAAAAATATTGATTTGATTTTGTGTTGTTCCTCACCTATGTACAGCTGTAGCCATACCACTATCTTTGTTTGCCCTTTTACCTTTATCATCAGCTTTACACAGTTTTGCATTTTTATGCATTTCTATGCCTTTACCTCTTTTAACATGTCTTCATTGCTCTTTTTCATTATTCATATATAATGCTATAATGTATATAGAACATGAATTTTCACATCTGTGGACACCTGTTGATAGTTCATCAAGGACAGCAACAAAAAAGTAGAAGAAGAATATTGATTATTCTTTCAAGAATACATTGTACATTATTGCTATTACTTTTTATCTATTGTCCTTTCAAGGCAAAGACAGCTCATAGGTCAGAAATTCTAGATTCTTGTGTCCAAAGATCTTTTTTATCAAGTGTTAGACTTTGCACAGGACCCACATTGTATCTCACCACACTGCTCTGTTCTGACCGAATCATTCAATTTTGGCAAGAGAGTCGATGCCTGCTGTTGTTACCTCTCGCTTAAGTGTTATTTTTAGTGTTTCTCTAGGTTGGCCTCTTTTTCTTTCACCCTCTGAATTGCTAATACTACTACTGTAACATTTTTTTTTGTTTCCTTTGTTCACCAGCTTTTACCTATGACAAAGTCCCTAGAGACTAGGAACTGAATTTTGTGTGTTAATCCATTTTTCCCTGGCAGCCATGTGCACAGGGGCCCCTCGCCACACAAGCAGATAACTCCGACTTCAGAGGTACTCATATTTTTTCTGTCGATGAGTAATTGACGTTTCAAGCTGGGCCTCACTGCATGGACCTGGGGTGGTTACCGCAGAAAGAAATAATAAATAAAAATCCCAACTGGTACAGCCGGGATTTGAACCCACAACTTCTCTGTCTTGAGGCCAGCGTCTTGCCTCGAGACCAACCAGTCCCTTCTACTGTAAAATACTGCAATGATTGCAGTGCAAAAGTAGATGACACTATAAGTTCTGAGTGGTGCAACAAGAGAATTGATATTTTGTTGTTGTTAGGATCATCATCATTGCACATTGGATGAATCCATAGGTGCCCCCAAATCCCCCTTGAGAATCTCAAGATATTCAGAGAATTGTGAGCTCATGCGCACAAACTTATACTTTATCATTAATAACAGTTTTTACAAAAAAACCAAAACAACAGTGAACTAAGTAACCTCCTCTAGTTAATAATTAGAACATAATTGGTCAAATACTAAAGTAGAGTTATGACTCATTGGTTACCTCCCCATTGTAACATTTCAGGCAGAGAAGAGGGAGAACTTGTGAAACAAAGTATAGCTCTTCTCATGGATAACCTGTGAAGTAGCCAAAGCAACTATATAAGCCACTCTCAAATCCAAATAGAAGAAGAACACTAGGTCACACCCAAAAAAAAAATATATATATAATGATGGGTTCCTTGTTTCATGAGATATTGAACTGTAACAGTGCTAGTGACTGTCTGTTTATGACGCAGTGTCTGCTAAGCCTATGCAGGACAATTCTAGAGAGGTACACACACTCCACAGACACAGACATTTCAAAATAAATAAATATACATACAAAAAAATACACAAAACTGATCAGGTGTGACCAAGTCACCATCTTCAAACTTTGCACAGGAAACCACAGACTGACCCATTAGTTGTATATATAACACATACAGGATTATTTAACATGTGATAGCTGCCCCATATGAACAGATGAACTTGGACAGCTAAAAAGGCCAATGAGGAAATTCAAAATGGAGTTCCTACGAAACAACAGAAAGAAACAATCAACATTTTTCAGGCACATCATGAGAAGAGGAAAGTTGGAACACTTTGTTACAACTGGAAAAATACAAGGAAAGAGAGATCAATGATGGCAAAGAGAGAAAATACTAAATAGCTTGGTGTCATGGCATGGAAATCAGTCAACAACAGAATTGATAAAATGCACAGCAAATAGAAGATTATGGAAGGACATGATTGCCTACGCCAACTGGTATGGCACATGATGATGATGAAGTCCCATGGAATTGAATTTTGCGTGAATATCAGTTTCCTTCTTTCATAGTGGCAGCCGAGTGCCCCTCACCATACAGGTTTCTCTAACTCCAGAGGTATTCTAATTTTGGTATTGTCAATAGCTTTAAAAGACTTTTCCTGTCAATTCTCCACAGGCAGTGGCCATTTTTGGCCTACATTTTTCAATTTTCAAATGCCAAGGGTTGTTTACATGAAGTGCACATGGGACCTCCTGTTTTTCTCTGTTATTCAAGATTGCTCGACATTGGATCTCACAATTCAGAGACTAGGGGAGGGTAAAGCCACGAAGACACCTCAGACTCAAAGACACAAATTTCCACTGCCAGTGCATAACAAGACAGAAAGAACTAACAATGTATCAAAGAGCCATAAACAAACGCTACGAAAACGTCAGATTAAGAGGAAGACCGAGAAAGAGATGGAATACTAGAGTCACTAGGAGGAATAACATCAGAAGATGCCAACAGAAGAGCAAAGAATCGCAGATTGTTTCTCCCCTCGACGCCAACGGCAACAGATGAAGGATAGAAGAAGAAGAAGAAGAGGAAGAAGAAGAAGAAGAAGAGGAAGAAGAAGAAGAGGAAGAAGAAGAAGAAGTAGAAGAGGAAGAAGAAGTAGAAGAAGAGGAAGAAGAAGAAGAAGAGGAAGAAGAAGTAGAAGAAGAGGAAGAAGAAGTAGAAGAAGAAGAAGAAGAGGAAGAAGAAGTAGAAGAAGAAGAAGAAGAAGTAGAAGAAGAGGAAGAAGAAGAAGAAGAGGAAGAAGAAGTAGAAGAAGAGGAAGAAGAGGAAGAAGAAGTAGAAGAAGAAGAAGAAGAAGAAGTAGAAGAAGAGGAAGAAGAAGTAGAAGAAGAGGAAGAAGAAGTAGAAGAAGAGGAAGAAGAAGAGGAAGAAGAAGAAGAAGAAGAAGTAGAAGAAGAGGAAGAAGAAGTAGAAGAAGAGGAAGAAGAAGTAGAAGAAGAGGAAGTAGAAGAAGAGGTAGAAGAAGAAGAAGAGGAAGAAGAAGAAGAAGAAGAAGAGGAAGAAGAAGAAGAGGAAGAAGAAGAAGAAGAGGAAGAAGAAGAGGAAGAAGAAGAGGAAGAAGAAGAAGAAGAAGTGCATGGATTTGAAGCAGGGACCTTATTTCCAGGGGACAACATCTTACCTGTAGACCGTCCAGCACCCAAAATACATCTAAGTTTTATATGCATAAAATTAAAGTGTTAAGGTTTCCTCCATGCCTTGATAGCATGTTCAGTGACCATTTACTTTCATGGCCATCAGTACATTTTTGGGTGATGTGGTTGGTATCTTGCTTTTCATGCCATGGGGAGGTGATAAGTCAACATTTGATATACCATAAATCGAGATGGCATGGTCATGTCTTCTTTTCATCCAACATAAGATTTGTGACTGCAGTCATCTGAACCCTGATAATGATCTGTTCATTACTATCTTGTGCTGCCTTTGCATTGAAAGTTGACTACCGTAGAGGGACACTTTTTCCTGCCTCTGGCCTTGATGGTGTACAATGTCATAAATCAAACTTTTGGTGCTGTCAATTCACTTTAGTCTTTGTCTGCCTTGTATGTTCCCCTCAAAGGTGTCTTTCAGTAGGTTATTGTGTCTCTTTATTAGTCCTAAAAATTTAATTTCAATTTCACTCACTCGTTCATCAGGGACATTTAAAAACAAATAAATTTTGTAAAGACTGAGAGAAGGAAAAATGAAAGGCCAACAAAGGAGAAGGTTGGAAAACAGCATTAAAGAAATTGGAAAACAGCATTAAAGAAATCTGACAACTGTAAAGATAATGACACTGGCAAACGTGAAGATTGCTGGTTACAGACATTCAAGTCGAAATAACCCCTGATAGTTAAAGGGACAAGAGTGTGTGTGTGAGTGAATCATACAAATAACAAATAAATGAAATAAAGAAATACTGCAAGAAAAGAGCACCAAAAGAATAAAGATAACTATACAAGAACGAGGTTATAAAAATTATAGGGATACACTACTAAGTCACATGTGTTGGGCCAAAAGGCACATATAAACAACACAACACATCTACACCAACTTAATGTCATTTTAAGAGAGGATGACGAAGAGGACTATCCATTTCTTTAGTAGTAACCGGGTGAAAACCAGAAAGAAAGATAGAATATAATTTTTCCTTTCTTAGGGAATAATGGTCAGTGAGCAAGCGTCACCACAGCAGAATGTATGAAGAAAGAAACAGCAAATGAAAGGTTTGACAAATGTAACAAGACAAAAGAACTAAATAATCCACACAGCTATCAACAAATGCTGAAAACAACTGACCAAGAGGGCATCCTTGAAAAATATTGAAATGTGGATTACAAGAAACAATATGAAATGTGACAACAGATGAGGTCAACGAAAGGGAAAAGAAAAAAAGGAAATTGTCTCCCCTTTGATGCTGAATGTAAAATGTGGAAGGGAAGAAGAAGTGGGATGCTTGCCTCATATATGATCAATTACATAGGATGTATTGACCAAAAGAAAGACATCATAAGAAAAGCAACTAAAGAGGAGCTCAAGACTACAGACAAATTTTTCAAATGTTTTATGTAAACATAAGGAAAATTCTGTGGATTCTTGTAAATATTTTCTTACAGAAGTCTAGAAATAATAACAACTTAAAATGTGAAAAATGACATAGCTAAAGAAGCTAATGTATAGGGTAAATCATTTGACATATTTGAAAGTGAAAGTGATCAACACCATTCATTTTCTTTCACAAAATAATCTGGCACCTGTTTCAGGTTGGGTGAATCTAGAACCCATCAATGAAGACTGAACCAGGCCTCTTGTCAAAAGCAGACCAGTGCACTGCATAAGAACAGTTCAACAACCGAAATTGATCTATTGTCCTTTTGAGCCAAAGAAGGCACATACAGCAGAAATCCTAGACTCGTGTCCAACAATCTTTCAACTGTCAGACCTTGCACAAGATCTGCATTGTGTCTCATCACATGGCTCTGTTCTGGGCGAGTTGCTTAATCCCAGCGAGGGAGCTGATGCCTCTTGCTTCAATGTTCTTTTTAGTGTTTCTCTAGGTCTGCCTCCTTTTCTTTTACCCTCTGGTTCCCATTTGAAGGCCTGCTTTGAGATTCTTTTGCTGTCTCTACTCATCACATGGGCAACATAGTTGCAATTTTTTTGATGATTTGTCATTTCAATTATTTTTACGCTGGTCTTGAACTCATTCTAAACATCAACAAAAATAAGGAGTGAAAAATAAATAAATAATAAAAAGAACCAAAATGTTATTGGTTGTTTTGATATAGTGGCCTTGGAGATGCTCTCTGGTGTGGGATTAGGTAGAATGAGGTGGATGGATATTAAAATGGAAGGAGAGAACAATGCAACACTATTGTTTCACAGTTATTTTAAAAGTTATGGATTTATATGGAATAGTATATCTTAGATACATGGAAACACAAGACGCAAAACACAGTGTAACACAATCTGCTAAAAAGTCAATGCAGAAGTATTAAGATAGAGAAAATATAAAATGGCAAATGAGAAAACATATGAAATATAATTAATGTTTCTGTATGATTTTAATAAGTAATTCTGAAGTTGTTGTCTAAAGTACAAGGTAATGTTCAATTTCTGCCATAATTTTACTACAAAATGCAACACTCACCAGAGATTACATAAAATACTTTTTTCCTCATGTTAAGTTGTGCACAAAAATACCCTGTGCATTTATATTTATGGGTTCAGCAATGACAAAATGAGATAAATTTTATGGGTACATATGTCAACATGCAGCACAAGCTGATGTGATTTTATTAACACACACACACTGAACAAAAAATAATGGGATATGCTTTGATCAAGCTAATGCTGAAGTATAATTACAACATTAAGATGGTTAAATGTACCCGTCACACATTGTGGTGTATGGGGAATATGGTGAGTGTCCAGTTTTTTTATGATTAGTAAGTAGCACACCAGGCTGACCTACTCTCCCAGGAAAAATTCCAGCACCCATTTTCAGAGAATGGGTGAATCTCAAAGCCTGACAGCACACAATATTTGCTGGATTTAGGAATTTAACCCAGATCCACCTGGCTGTGAACAAGTGCACTAACCACTTTGCAACAAAATTAAGGTAGAACATTTATGGATCAAATATGAAGCATTTACAATAGAAATTATCAGTAATATATGCAGGGAAAAATAGCAAGAAAATATATAAAATGATTTGAAAGGAATAGTTTAAGAAATATTGAAAGATGATTTATGAAGGTACTTGATTGCCTACATCTGGATCATTGCATGATGATCCCTTCTAACAGACATCATGTACAGTGATCTTATGGGGTAGTAATGACCAGCATAAATAACATTTTTACACAACTTACTAGATCTTTGTTTTTGTCACTAGATGGGCATACTCTTCTCTAAGGGTTAGTTTTAACACCATACTCCCTTTGCACAAGAAAAAAAATGCCATCTTTTTACAGAGTTCACAACAAAATAACATATCAACATTTTTACTCGTAAACAAAATAGAGTTCCAAATTCTCCATTTATTATATTTGTTGCCATATCTTCTTTATCATTTAGTGGTTTTCCAGCTGCAGTTTTTCTAAACCACTGCTTTGCCTCACTTGCTATGAACTGTCCGCCCACTTCTTGGAAAGATACATTCCAGAAATTGAAAAAAAAATTAAAATAAAATGTCTGATGTTAATAACACATCTTCCAAGCTGAAGGTACTTGAACATTCAGTCATTAGATTCTGTTATTTTTTGTTAAATAACCAATTATAATAAACAATCAGCACCACTGCACTCCAAGGAAACTCATAGGTAGTCAGACTTCTCAAACAGAAAATGAAAGGTATGCTTGCTGACTCATGACTTTTGTGGCATACTGAACCATATGCTTTAAACTTCCCATCATGAACTTTTTTGCCCATTCTACACTCAAATTAAAATTACTGCGTTCTGAAGACAATAGGGTTATAGTAGCAGGTGCATCCTCCAATAGCCAATACCACTTCTCTTTCCATGATGCAGGTGAGCACCAATTATTTACATACAGGCCTAAGCTATTCAACATCATCAGGACTGTAATTGGTCAATGACATAAGCTGACTGCTTACATTAGGAGCTGTGAACCAAAACTAGTCAAGTTCCTACTTCGCATCTCTGAGATGGATCTGTTAACAGACTGTCCAGTCTGGCCATGAGAACAGGAATAAAGATGGAAGGCAACCCAGCACCCAAAAATGCCAAGTGGGCTGTGTTGGGACAAGGCATACAATATTGCGGCTTATTGTAACTACAACACAATGCATTTATTACCCATCTAACATCCTCTTAAGAGCTGACAGGAGAAATGATTGAGTAAACATAGATTTCTATATGTTGACAGTTTGTTCTAATGACATGATACTTAGAAAGCGCCAAGCAAACTGCTGAAAGTGTTGACAATAGAGCAAATTATCTACAACTCCTTAAAATGTGAAATCCTTTCCTCTAGTTCAAAAAGTCACATTGCTCGTCCTTCAGTATTGATAATAACCAAACTGTTGTTTCTATTGATGTTGACTTGAAAATAATGGATTAGGTCAATATTAGCCTTGAATTGTCTTCTGAAATAAGGACACTGATGTGTTGACCTGTAAAGATGATGATATTTTGTCGAAGTTTGATTCATAAAATGATCACTACAGGATGGCAATCATATATACATTTTTTTTCCCTTTACAGAAGTAATACCCTTAACATTCTTGCTTCAAAATGATGAGCAATTAGTTCTAGGCATACAGCAGTGTGCTGGCAATATCTTTAGTGAGTCCTTGAATCTTTTCTTTTACCCACCATGTGATTTTGCAGCCTTTTGGAGTTCATCATAAAACTGTTTCTTTGTTAGACAATGGTCTGGCAAGTTAAACAGTATTTCCAGCATATATCTCAGCTATGATCTACATAGCACATATGTCAGACAAGTCTTGTCATGCTGATTTGTGCTAGCACATGTGTCTCCCTCTTGCCATCCTATCTGTAGCAGTTTCCAGAGGCAGTGCTTGTGAAAGTGGCTTAGCCCCTCTGACATGGTAATTATTAATGGTTCAAGTTTGACAGACATATAATAATAATAAAGTAAGCAGGGGCTAAGGCATCAATCAGTAACTGAGCTGAATGCTGTCAGCAAATCACAACTGATGGCTTGTGTTGGGATCGGTGAACCAGAACTATCCAGATCCTACTCCACCTCTTCATGGTGCCCCTAGAAGCAGACTTACCAGTCTAGTCTGCCAATTAAGTAGAGATCAAGAGGGAAGGCAACCAGGTACTCAGAAATGCTCTGTTGAAGTCGGATGTCTTGGGCCAAAAAGCACAAATATTTTACAGTTCTACTTCAAACCACAACACAATGTATTCACTCTCACTTCTTTAAGGGCGGATGACAAAGAGGTCTAACTATTCCTTTAGACATTGTGTAAATGCAAGCAAGCATAAGGTAGGCAAAACAATCTGATTTGAAGCTTATATGCCACATCAATCTCAGTGACAATCAAGTGAAATGTAAATAACAAACTCTGCTGAAGAACTGCCCTACAGTAATACAGACATATAATTTATTGAAAAAGAAATATTTCAAGTTGTTCGGTTTCTACAAAATAATTATGCGAAAATCACAGAAATAGCACAGCAAATTACACTAAATAACAAGATATATATTAAAAAAAACCACTGCTCTTATTGACATGAGAAACACCCAAACCTTCATTACAAAATCAACAAATTATGGGAGGAAAAAATAATGTCCAAACCCTGGAAAAATATACAATAATTAATAAATAAATGTGAGTGCAAATGAAAAAGTAAATTAAAGAAAATAAGTGAACCTGAAGATTCTAAAGACTAGAATGAAGAATACATGCCATAAGAATAGGGAGCATTACATTGTCTTTCGTTAAAGAACATTCCTCACAGCTTTTGTGATGTTACTGCCTAAATATATTGGTTGGTTGCTGCTCTTTATCTGGAAATAGTCAAGAGAAGGAGAGCTGCTCTCTTGGTCAACACTGGACACCCAGAAAGCAGTGGAGTCTTGGCATGTGCTCTCGAAAGTCACTCTATAATTTGACACCTGAAGGTCAGGAGCCACAGTAAAATATAGTTGTGAAGAGCACTCACAATGTAAACCAAGTTTGATTTCCACATGCAAGAGTGGGATCACTTGAATTTTGCAAAAAATAGCTCCTGTGGACCATCCAGCCACCAGAAAAATAGAAACCATTTACACACTGGGAGGGTAAGAAAAAATGTTGCTGTCACTAGAGAATTCCTGTTAAAGGTGATACTAGTCATGGGTTTCTGGTTATTTATCAGCCGGACAACAGAACTATTGATGGTATAGTTACCAATGCTATGAATCAGTTTCACACCTCATACTGTAACTGTAATCACTTATGACAGATGCAAATAGCTACAACTAAGACAGCTGCTTTCACATTTTTTTGGCAAAACACACAAACTTAGTAATTGCAATAACTAAATAGCAAAATTAAGAATTGATATAAACACTTCACAATGTGTTATTATTGCTCTTTAGTGTACACACCAGGGACCACTTTAACTTCATAACAGTTTAACAAGAAGAACAAAACTTTTTGAGTCTAATTAAACAGGAAACAAGTATTTAATAAAAATCTGTTTTATTTTTTCAAAAGGGTTATTAATTAAATCAGAGTATTACACTGATCCATCAAGTGAAAGGTGCTGAACTCTGCCACTCCAGTAATGTCTATGTCAATCTTTCACTCTTCAGTGATGTAGCCACAACTTGTTTACCTTCAGTGATTTATCTACATCAGTGTTTCACCTTATGTGGTGTATCAGTATCATCATGTAACGACTTGTTTGTTTTTGAAATGTCTGTTTGTTGTATTCATATTCAACTAGCCTTAAAGTGTTATACATTTATCATTATTCAATCCAGTTTGTTAAATTCATCTTTATTGTTTGTGTTTAGTTTTTAATATTTGTGCTTTTCCTTTACTTTGCCCTCAGTCATTTCTGATATTCTTTTGTAACTAAATATGGTTTATGGTTCTTATAAAAACCTACATATCTACTTTTATCCTAAATAATGTATAATTCTCTCCTTGAGAACCAAAGAATGGAATCGCTCTGTCCTACTTAGTAAGAAGAAAGAGATAACTATGGAAGGTTGTTTGCAGGGGAAAGTAACTTCATCACGTAAACTAAACACTACAGATACAACCATTGTCAGAATAATTAAACAATGGAGTAAACTATTACAGCCTAAAATGAATAAGCATAGATTGCTTTAATAAATATATCATTCACATATGGAACACAATAGTTGGCTTAGTCTGCTAGCTGTCAAAACCAATTTCGTCTCTATGGCTCTTGAGAAGTTATAATTTTTAGCCCTAGCAATTACAGCAACAATAAGTAATTATACACTGGTTTTCAGTTGACTTTACTGTGTATACTTGCAACAAAATCAAAGTTTTCGCAGGAAAAAACAAATTGGATGATTAATGAGTCATGTAAAGCTCAGGGTGAATTTTCAAGCAGTTTGGAAATACATTTACATTTTTACTATATATAAACACTAACAATCAATACTGGAATCCTAAAAATGGAATTAATGGTGATACATATTCAAGTTCCAATGTGACAGCAGAGGTTTAAGTTTATTATAATAAATACATTTTTAATACAACCTAGCATATAATCGAATATTCAAAATTGGATGATTCTAAGCTCAAATTGAGCTGTTGCAAAGACTTTGTAATAAATAAATAATAGGTAACTGTCACTAAACCTTGCCAATGTTATGACTTTAATGATTCGTTGGGACATGATCAACAAACACAGCTATTCTCTCCCAGTTTTTGCTATTCTTAACGATAAATGAGTCTGGTGAAGGTGAGATGTGTCCTTGCCACTCTAGTTCTTTGTCTGTCTACCTTTGAGTCTTACTCCTTTCACAGTTCCTGAATGATGGTTGTTGCCAGACATGATGTGCTTGTTACATGGCTGTACCATTTCAGCTCTCAATTCCACACGGTTGCTAGGAGTTTAACTTAATCACAAATTTTATTTTGGAATTTGTGCTGGACCTCTTTGCTTGTAACACATTTCTTGATGTCTTATCATCTGTAATTGATTCTACACATATATTTGTTTTCAGTCTTTTACAAAATATTTTACAGATAAAACAATCACCTTAACCACAAGCTTACTTTATTAAAAATAAAAACTTTTGTTTTCATGACCAAAAAAAAAAAAATACAATTTTGTTTTTAAACTTGACTTTTGTCCATTCTTCTTTATTTGATCAGAAAAACAGAGAAATCAGTGGCCATTACACCTTGTAGTGCATACATTTTAGGGCAGCAATAACGTTCCTCCACTCTGTGGTGTCCATGATCATCATTCACAAGGATCATCAGGTCTATCTCACACTATTCATCGTTATGTTTACATTGTCCTCCATCAGATTGTCATTAGTCCGCCTCTCCTTGTCTTCTCCCTAGAACCCACTGCATTGACAATTGTAGTGTTTCTGGATCTCTTCTGAGCATGTTACACATCCACCACTTTTGTCTTTAAGTTATTGGTATTCTGGGGCCAACTCTAACCAACACAGCCATCTTTGTCCACTAAAAACACAATGAGATCTGTGGTGATGATAGTAAATTAATCAGCTAATGAGCATGAACATGTTGAGAACAGTCAGGCTGTGGTGGAAACAATGTCAAAGCAAGTTTTTCAGTAACAACAAAATTCTTTCATTGCTCAATGTGGTAAGAATTTAATCACAGCACTACAGGTTACCCCACAGGTGACTCAGTCACCTTCAAATGATCAAGGGGTTTGTGTATCCTGATAGTATTCTCTCTTATAATTCCAGAAGCAAACACATATCCATGATACAATACTTGGAGAATGATGGCAATGACTTTGCTTAATATGTCATGCATGCCCTGGTTACTTGATTTTAGCAATATATTTAATGTTTTTTATTTAAAAATACATTATTCATAGACTGGACTGTATAACATCTGGCATGCTAGAAATAAAAACAAAATACTCAAATGTCCTACTAATAAAAGAGGCATGAAAACATATACATAGACAGTGTCATTATTCATGCACATATCAATATATTATTAAAGAAAATTCGTCATCTTATTTTATACATATATGTGCAATTTTACTCATTTCATAAAAGCAACACTTCTGATCAAGAAATTCTGAAGATAAAGCATTCATTTAGCATCCCACTCACTGTAATTCTCAAAACACTCGTCCTAAAGGGCAACTGACCATGTTAGAATAGTCTGCAATGGTGGTGGTACACAAATGTGGTGATGTTGGATTACAGTGCTTGTGTGCACCAGTGGTTACCAAATGTGGAAGGAAAGGAAGGAAATGTGAGGAATGTTGGATATACTGATGGAGCATTCAGAAACACAATCACTTGTGGAGATGACAAATTATACACAAGTATGTGTGCTGGGAGAGAAAATACAAGGTAGGTGAGGCAGAAGCAGATAAAGAGTAAAGTGGCCTGACGACAGTAAGGGGTGAATCGGGGAACCCAGGACATGTGTACCATTGTGGCAAGACACAGAGTGAAATGGTGATCCATGATGCAACATTCAATGTGGATACAGTACAGGATGATGCATGAAGGGGTGGACAACCATAGATTGTCTGCCTTGCAGAATTTTGTCAGTGGTGTTTTAGTTTCTGTATGTTGTTATCTCTCCTATATTTAGTTGTTTCAACGAAACAGTTTGGTGCTATACATAATACAAAGTAAGCAACATGAGACTGGCCCCCTCATACAGTGTCACTCATGACATAATGAAATAATTTAGCAGAAACCACATTAGGTAAGATTGATTTGAAATTGCTCACCCTGAATTTGCTTCTTTCCTTTCTCATTTGCCTTTCAGCATCAAGGGGAGAGATATTTCTTTTACTTTTAGATTGGCTTCTTTTGCTGTCCCATTTTCAAGTGTTTTCTAGTATTCCATCCATCCATATTTTTCAATGATGTCCTCATATTTGCATTATAATAAATTATAAGGAGCTGTAGTTATTCTTTTACAATCACAAAGCCATCTTATCTTTCAAATTTGTATTGTGAACTATCTTCTGAATAATTAATAATAATTAAAAAAAAAAAACACCTTGAGCTGATTATGGCCCTTCATTAAAAAGAAGAAGAAGAATTTGTCCTGAACAAGACAGGGAGAGAACAATGATTCTATAAAATGAAAGCAACGGTGGTCTGACTGGCAAACCTCTGGTCTACTCCAGCTATCATTAAATTATGACTAATGACTTATCAAGGTTGTATGTTATGTACATGTTAAAACAGTTCATCCATGTAACTTAATTGTCTAAATAATGCCATATTTATTGCAGGTAGACTTGCATCTGAGCAGCAGACTGCAGCAGAACCTTGATGGCTGGCATAAAGTTGGAGATCTCTGAGAAGTTGCCATGGGACACCATTGCTGTATAGGTATTAAGTCCTGTGTTATAGTCATATTGTTGGATGGCCTGGACAATCTGGTGCAAGCCCTGAAGCACGCTCTGTGACAGCTAATTGTGGATACAAATATATCATTAAGAAGATGTAATTTATCAAGTTAAAACTAGAACTGAAACAGAACTAGAACTGAAACAAAACTAGAACTAAAACAGAACTAGAACTGAAACAGGCTGCAGCAGCTGACCATCAAACATGACAAACTATAACTTCTGCCCTATGAGCTGTATTAGGCCCAAATGGATAATCAATCAATCAATTTATCAAGCAAGATGTAATTAATTCATTCATTGTGTGCCATCTCTGCACTGAAGTTGGCTACCATGGAGTGCCATTCCGCTCTATATCATGCTTTGATGGTGCAGATTGTTACAGGCTGACTTGTCCATCTTTTATGTTACTCATCCATGTTAGTCTTGGTCTGTCTCTTTTACCTTGTATTTTCCCTTCCGAGATTACTTTTAGTAGGCTGCTGTATCTTTTAACATGCCCCAAAAATCTCATTTGTCTTGTTTGAATAGTGTTTAGCAGCTCTCTTTTAATTTTTAGTTGTCTTAAGACTTCATTGTTTGTTCTCTCTTCTTTCCATCCAATTCTTCCTATTCTTCTATAAATCCACATTTCAAAGGCTTCAATTTTCTGTTCTGTTTTCTTGTTTAACGCCCATGTTTCTGCATCATACAAGAATATTGAGAAGATATAAAATTTTGCTATTCTTAGTTTTAGTCCTGGTATTATTTGTTTTGATGTTACTAAAATTACTTGTTGCCATTCCTATTTTTTTGTTTATTTCTGTTTTACATTTTCCATCACTGGTTATAGTATTCATGATTGTATTATAGTATAATCATACATTTTTGGCCATGTAATGAGAAGAGAACAACTGGAATATATTGTGACAAACTGGGAAAATTGAGGGACGAAGAGATAGAGGGAAGCAAAGAGAAAAAATACCAGATAGCTTAAGAGAATGGCTTGGCAGAAGGTCAACAACAGAAATGATAAATAACTGTCGAGATCAAAAGTTGTGGAGAGACACGATCACCTACGCCAGCAGGCCTGGTATTTGATGATGGTGATGGTCATAGTATGTCCAAGGTAGTTGTAGCTCTGAATTGAATTGTCTCCGAGTCTATTCTTTCAATTCTGATACTTGTAGGTAGGTTTTGAGTATTATAGATGTAATACATTTAAGAAAAAAAAGCTTGTATAAATGGCAGAACAATAAGTGAAAGGTATTGGCACTTAGAATGAAACCAGACCAAAATGTCATCAAGAGCATTCCTTCTAAGAACATCAAAATAGAGGCTAAGAGAAAGACCAAGGAAAAGATGGACAGATGAAATAAAATACATATGATGCAAAGACCAAAACATTTTCCTTTTAACAGCAACAAGATGCTCAAAAGAAAGACGTTCTATTTAAGAAAAGAGAGAATCAAACAACAAGCAACCAATTATCAAGAGACACCATAGTATACTAAAAACAACCTCCTTTCTCCACAACACTTAAAGGCATCAGCAGCTAGATAAAAGAAAGAGAAGGAATAGGTAAAACAAAAATAAATTAGTAAGAAAAAATCTATTTGTACAATTAATGCATGTGACTGCTTGAATATGGACATCCAATTATATAACTCTCGCTGTATGTATGTCAGTTTGTGTGTTGGTTGCAAGGTATAGGTATATATCTATAATTTTCAAAATGATAAAAATGTCACATTGACAACTGATAAGTCATATTAAATAAAATCAAATGAACTTTCTTATACTGTTGCTATGTAAATAACTTTGGCTATAAATTAAAGAGTTTAATGTTAATATAAATATATGCTCCTTTATGAGCTTTGTTTAATGTATTTCCCAAACAATTGTTGGACTGAGAACTTAGGGACAGAAAGAAACCAAACAGCAGCCCAGCGATGAGATATAAGGATGTCTGCAGGAATTCCCTGAGAGAATTCTCTATAAGCAAAAGAAACGGAAAATCTGGTGTCAAATTGTAGCAAATGGAAAATAAAAATTAGAAAAAAATGATACAGCAACATTCGAGGCAGAGATTATGTTAAAATCAAAAGACGAATGAAAATGAAACCGGTTATGCATCTTAGTGTTCCACTATGATCTATGCGGAGATGAATATGGTGCATACATATACATTCATAATTCACAAATATAGCATAAGAACAGACAGGTGCAATGCAACCTTTCACCCATCCAACGATTCTGGATTGCATTTTTGCAAACATAAGCGGAACAACCATTGCTTAGATGGTTTTGACATGTTTGTAGAATAAAAATAAGATCAACCACAAGAAACAAAAAAGGCTTAAAAACAAAATAAAAACCAGGAAATTAAACCTCTGGAAGTCACAAAACTAAATGGAGTATATTAGAGAGCCCCTTAATTGTTTACAACAAATAGTTTTAGCTTGTTGTTTCTATTACAGGAAAACAAAACAAATCAGTGGATATAAAATAATTTGTGATGAAATAACAGCACAAAACAGTGTTGCACATACCAGATTTTCTCTCAGTTTGTCATAAAGAATGTCTAATTTTCTGGCAACATCTTCCAGCTTACGCTTCATTTGCTGTTTGAGAATAAAGAGCAGAAAAGATACATAAATAACATATGTCTACTGCTTTAAGCAAATAGCTGCAGGGCAGGGTGTAGCTGGGATGCATGTTGTGCCCAGCAATATTCTTTGAAGGGGTGCCACCCTGTTTGCTGTGGTGGGGAGGTTGCATGACTGTGTTTGTTATTTACACGTGAATCATGTTGAGCAACTTCTCTTGTGGCTGGTCTTGTCAATATTGAAATGGGAGAATTGAAAAAAAAAAAAAATAGAAAAAAATGGTATGGTAAAAGCAAGTTAATTTTTTTTTCTTTAACCATACCATTTTTTTTTCAATTCTCCCTCACATTTTGCTTTAGCTTTACTGCAGCTTCACATTTTTATGCATTCATTTGTATATCTTTGCCTTGACCCCCAATATTGAAATGGCAGGTTTGGCTGCAGAATGAACTAGGCAATTTTATGTTGATGGTCTCTCCTTTTCCCTCCAGTATCTTTTTTCTTCCAACTTTGATTTCATTTCATTCTCAAATGAGAAGCAACCCATTAAAAAAAAAATTTCTTCATGTGCTACGATCATCTCCAATATTTTCCCAGATTTTGACGCTAAAGGATAATTCAGCCAGGGATGCCTGCAGATGTCCTTTATCTCAGTTTTGGTCTGCCCACAAGACACTTCCCATCTATAAACACCCTGTACAATACGATGCAATTGGCATCCATTTTCTTCTAACAGGTCCCACCTACCTCAACCTTTGACAACTAAATATTATTATAACAGATGAAAGTCTAGAACAATGCAGGACTTCTGAGTTGGTTATTTTGTCCAGCTGATTGATGTTCATTATTATTCTGATCCAGTACACATGAAAACAATGTAGTATTTTGGCCTGCATTGAGTAGGTTGTCCAAGCTTCAGATCCATACAGGAGTTTGTGTGTAGAAAGTAAACTGTGAGGCATCAATAATAATACAACTAGACATGTCCATCATACAAAATGTTTGTTTCTCTTTGGTGTATGTGAGTGTTATTGGTTAGCTTTGTTGGTCTGTAGTGAAGGAAAATAAAATATTGAATGTTTAGTGTCTATACATACAGCATTTGGTGCAATCTGTGCACAGCTTTTCACCAACTTGTCAAGGATATCCTGTAGGACTTGATGCTCTGAAGAAATTGGACCTTTAGGAACCGGCTTGGAAGGTTCAGTAGTTGGGGTGGGCTGTTGAAACAAACAGATGTTGTGAAGTACATACAGATTTATTTTACTTGTTTAGCCCCTAAACTTATGTTGGTTAAGCTACAAAACTTGTTAGTGGAAGTCTTTCAAGCAAGCAAACTGTTATTACTAGCATTATGCAAATGTTCAAGCTATTATACAAAACAAGCACAATAATGAATTGTTGTAATAATTTTACATCAAGATATTAATACAATTTGTTCGTTTATGAGTTGGATTGAAATTGACAAGCATTAATTAATTCAAAATAATTAAAGGATGTGAAGATATAACTGAGTTAACTCATTAGTTAGCACTTGCTACAGTCTGCATATACATCCTATGGCACAAGTATCAGAGGCCTTTAATAGAACATTAACTTTGCTCTAACGATTAATTTTAACCCATTTGTTGTGAAACTTTGCAGCAATGAGCTAAAATGCTGCAGATTTAAAGTTATCATTGATCTTTAAATCAAACAGGTTGCCAGATATAATGACAAAACAAATATCACAAGATCCTTAGAAACAGAAATGAAATGGAAAAAATAAAGATTTGCATTTTGAAACAAAAAGTAAAATCAAACAATTTTGAAATAAAATATTAAATCACACAAAACTTTAACAAAAATGAGAAATATTGCTCTCCAAAGTGTAATAATATATGAGACATCCAATCCTTCCCATCAGCAAGAAATTATAATCAAACATGTAAAAGTTACAAGAGATAAAAATACAATGTTTAAAATAAGCTAGCTAAAGAAAATAGGGAGGCACATTCCCATTATCCACTTATGGAAATATTGCAGAAGTATCAAACACACTACATGAAAGCAAATAACTGAGTTAATAAAGCGATTCAGATTTTTGTTCAGTTAATTTAAAAATAAATTCTACAAATTTATGATGAAATTTGGAAGTAAAATTTTGTATTAATGCAGTAGATGCATGCAGGCTCTTCTAAAGGGTGTACAAATGAAGTTTGGTCCAATTAGCACACCTTCACCACTGTGACACAGATAAGATTCACTGGCATGAGACAGATAAAGGATGAAAAACACGTTACCCACACCAGTAGAAAGATAGTGGCAATGTCTACAATATGAAAAACATAATCTGTGAATAGTAATAAATATATAGACCAGACTACTGTACCTTTGATGGTGGTGGAGCGTTGCCATGAGATGTCAAGGGGACTTGATTGAATCCCCCATATGCAGGGTTGGTATGAGGCTGCTGTGGTTGAAATCATGGAGTGGAGGAAGATGGAAGGGGAGAGGGAAGTGTTTCAAAGGAATTAATAAACAAAGAGAGTTTAGATGTAAACACAAGTGGTCTGGGCTGAGCACAACCACTGCTACTCAAAGCAACAAATTAAGCTCAAGCAAAACAATGTTGGGGCTTATAACAAACAATTTCAAGGAGATATGGTACTGGGGATGAAGATATGAGCCATTGTGATCAACAACTGCTAAAACAATATAGCAACTAAATAAATATATGAAATTTATTCTTATGGATCAGGTAAAATACTACAAATGTCAATATTTTTTTTAGTTAATGTGCAGATGAGAGCAAAATTCAAACTGAAATAAAAAATCAAACCACTAAGAAACATAATATAAAGCAAACCAACAAATAATATTGCCACCACTTGGTATATACAGAATATAAATCTTGTACATTTTGCGTCAAATATCTTATCAACTGTCTATGACATAGTCATTGTTATTGGACAACACAGTTGCATTATAAAGCTACTGCTAGATCTCTTGAATAACCATCATTCTAATTTTTCTGTACTACATAACCAGCTGACATTTTTCCCTCTCATGTTAGACATTTTAGTATCACTTATTCTCATCAACTTTTGCTTTTCTAGCAATGTGTTGACTTCACAATTTAGAGATACTGAATTATTTCAAACGTTTCAAATACTTGGGCACAATAATAACATCAGATGGGAGATGCACCACAGAAATAAAGAGTAGAATAGCTCAGGCCAAAATAGCATTTCAGAAAATGAAAAATATCTTATGCAACAAATCTATGTCAATAAAAATGAGAAAGAGAGTTTATCGGTGCTATATAGAACCAATTCTGACCTATGGAAGCGAATCATGGACAGTAGACAAACAAATGAAAAGACGATTAGAGGCCACAGAGATGGGATTTCTCAGAAGAATGTTGAAAGTTCCCTGGACAGCTAAAAAGACCAATGAGGAAGTTCTCAAAGAGGCCAACACAAAAAGGGAGCTCTTAAAAAACATCAGAAAGAAGCAATCAACATTTTACGGGCACATCATGAGAAGAGGAAAGTTGGAATACTTGGTTACAACTGGCAAAATAAAAGGAAAGAGAGATTGCGGGCGACAAAGAGAGAAAATACTGGATAGCTTGGTGTCATGGTATGGAATGCAGTCAACAACAGAACTGATACGATGCACTGTAGCTAGATTGTGGAGGGACATGATCACCTACGCCAACCGGTAAGGCACATGATGATGATCATGATGATGAATTATTTCAAACAGGGAAGTTCTGAATCAGCTGAAAATGAAAAAAGAATTGCTTTACTCAATTTGAAAAAGACAAATGCAATTTTTGGCACATGTGAAGAGACACAATGCCCTACTAAAAGTCATCTTAGAAGGGAAAGTACAAGGTAGACAAGGCAGAGGCAGACCAGGATTAAAGTGGACCGATAACATCAAAAGATGGACAGGTGAACATATGACAACAGGCACAGTCAAGACAAAAGGGAGCCATGATAGCTCAGTGGTCATTGAACTGGACTACAAGGGACAAGAGCTCCTGATTTCCAGATCTTGATTGATGGTTTCTGGATTCACCCAGGCTTAAATGGATACCTGATTTTTTTCTTGGAAAGTAAAGCGGCACGGGTGTAATACAGACCACATTACTCCAAAAATCACATGTTGAATGTCTATAAAAAGTATGGTCACTAACACCATTTTCCCTATACGCCACTTGGTGTGACAAGGCTCTTTAATTTTTCTTACTGCAGTCAAGACAAGAGACAGAATAAAATAGTGCTCCATGGTAGCCAAACTTTGATCTGGAGATGGCACCACTAGAATGAATGAATTACTTCCCAAGAGAGATGTGCTATAATCAATCTAGTTATACAAATCAGTAAAGACTTGTACAATAAGGAAAGATAATAACAAAAAAGGAAGCATTAGCCACTTTTCCTTACATATTCTGCAAATGAAAATCATCACCATCATCAAGTGTCACTGAGGATTAATCCTGTTCCTCCTGACCAGCATTTTCCTTCCTTATAGCATTTCTATACTCCCAAGTTACTTTATTTCCAAACCACTTAGTTATTAGATTATACCTGATGTTTTCTCACTGCTTTAGTCTTTCTAGTCTTCAGTAATTTCTTGTTGACTGTCAACTGGCTTTCCATTTCTTCTTCGCATTGCCTATCTCAGACACATTTTATTTATCACGATTCTTTTAACAGGGTTTACATACAAAGTGGTTTAGACTTAGACGTGTATCTTGATCCCCACCAGACAAAACCCTCAATAAACAATAGCCCTAGGAATAGTCCAATAGCCTAACGTGAAGAAGGAGAAGGGGAGACCCCAGAGGATGATTGGTTGATGTAATATCAGATGTTGCAATATGCACCAAGTGTGAGACAAAAGTCAAAGAGCACTAAAGTATTTGCTCCTCATTCCCTCAATGCTGAAATACAACTAAAACAGAATATTAAAAGAAGCTGCTCACATGCAGTTTTGCTTCATTTGACTTTTAAGCCATTCTTAGCATGCAAACAATTTTTCAAGAAAACCACATCTCATAATCTTATCACAGGCTCTATTGTCCATGATTCATATGCATTATGCAATATTGATTCCAAATAGCATTGCAAGAATTCCCACTTCCAGCGACAGGACATTACTTGTTAGTATGTTCTACATGATCTATATGCCTGCATTGGCCTAAACAACTCTGCTCTTTATTTTATGCGTACCAAGGGAATGTCAACTTTGTGGGTTCTCTGTGTCTAATCTGCTTGGTATATTCTTAAAGTATACAGATGATATCCATGCTAGTTAGAATTCAGGCAATGCAAGAAGAAATACAAATCATCCTAAAGGGTAAAAGCTTGATTAGTTCATGTCTTCAGGAAAGATAGAGGTAAAATGACTGCAAATGATGAACCACAGACATTCCAAGGGCAGATTCAGATGAGAAAAGGCATGTTCAAGTCCGAAGACATTCAACAAAAAATGGATGTGAACCAAATGAAGTGCAGAATTTATTGTATAAAACACCAGATGATTAATTTTATAAACAGTCAGTGCCTAAGGAACAAAGGAGCAAATTCAGAGATGTTCAAGCAGGAAGAACAATTGAATACTGATGGAAAAATGCACCCTAGAATAAAGAAAACTTGACACAGACCCAGGTATAAAAGACTTTCACAAGAGGCCACTCTAGCTACATACAACTACAGCCTTGCAGGGTGGTCAATGAAAACCAAAGTAAGGGTCCCAAACAAATACTCATATACAGGACCAAAAGGTAAAAAAACAGTGCCATGAAATATGTTAGTAAGTGAGCAATGATATGATTGCAGTTCAAACAAGCAAGCTTTTGAGAGTCATGAAATTTGTGGAAAAGATACTGGTTTTAAAATGTAATAAATATGGAAATTGAAAATTGTATATTTGTAGAAGCCATTTTAAAAAGTTAGCATTTTATGGCATGGTGACTAGCAAGCTAGTAATCTTAAAAAAATTATAAAAGTATTAATCAAAGATCTCAATCAATATATACACAGATACAATCTATTCTAGGTTTTTCAAATTTTGAAAATAAGCTGTTAAATATTAACTCCATACTAATGTTGTTAGCATTTCTGAAAGAAAGCATAAAATGGCAACAAAATGATATCATTACTGCAAATAAAAATTTTTTTGTTTACAGCCCATTAATAATTCTGTATTTAGTTCAACCTATCAAATTATTTGGGAGTGATTTTCCTTTTTTAAATATCTCCCAATTTAAACTTTAGTGAATAGATTTGAAGTATCAGTTGAAACAAAGCATGTGTTACTTTAAAACATTATTTCTATGATAGTAATAGATGATAGAGGTAGTACATCTACCACAGCTCATACATCACATCTTTCATGGCTAAATAAAAACTGTGCACAAGTGTTAATATAAGTTGTATATAGTGTGTGTGCATATGTACATAGTATAGTTTGTGCAGACACAATGTATCACCATATGTGACTGTTGGATCTTCAAGTCAAGAGGAAAAGTAAGTAAAGTACCCCAGTCACGCCAAGTGGCGTATAGAGAAATATGGTGTTAGTGACCCTATATTTTACAGACCTTCAGCACATGATTTTTTGGGGTAATGTGGTCGGTATTACGCCCGTGCTGCTTTACTTTCCCAGAAAAAATCCGGTACCCATTTAAGGCTGGGTGAACCCGGAAGCCGTTGGTTGGGATCGAACCCTACCCCTTGTCCGTGGTAGTCCAGTTCACTAACCACTGAGCTATCGCGGCTCCCCAAGTCAAGAGGAAGGTTATCTAAATTCAAGAGTGCCTTAGCTGAAACAGAAGAGGACTTGTGTTTCCCAGTCGTTTGCAGAAAAGATATGTAATCTGATTACTTATGGACTGTTGTTTGATATGGGATGAGGATAATCTAGTGACTAAACCAAAACTAAAATCATAAATTATGGATGTGTAGTGTAGTTTGTCAAGGTTGAAACGAATAATAGGAAGTGAGATTTTCTGCTTTATTTTTCTCTAAATAGGTCTAAAACAGTTGTGGATTCTACTATAAATTTGATCATTCTGAATGAATGCCATATTCAACTGTTAAATATAATAATGGATATGTTTTGAAGGGAAAAAAAACTAACACATTAAAAATATTTTTGCTCTTGAAATAATTGCAGCTTGAACTGGAATTAAAATTTGGTGAATTAAATTGTTGTTTGTGTGTGCATTTGTTTTCAAAAAATTATTTTTCAAAACTCTCTTTTTAATTTGAGATATATTATAATAAATTATAATAAGAAATAAACATATACAAGTTTGAATTTGGTGACAATTTAGGTTCAGAATTTTAAAAAAATATAATTCTGTTCAAAGCAACAAAATAGTTTTGGAGTTAAAATAGTATTTCTAAAACAAATTAAAATGTTTTCAATCCAAACAATGCTGTAAAATAGTATATAGTATGATTCCTGATAAATTATTTAACTGATAGAAGAGATTTCCATTTACCGGAACTGCACTGTCTATGATAGGAAATTAAACCATTATGTTCATCTACAAAACAAAGACAGATAAGTTATAGTTAATTTACTGTTAATATCTGTAGGATAATGGTATCTTAAAGCAAACGTTACATATTTGCTAATAGAGAATGTATTGCTTGTATTAATATTTCATTTTTGTTAGAGATTCTTTAATTTGAGAAGTACAAAATGTGGACAATGAAAGTCCATCACACTTATTGTAATGCAATAACATTTAAATACATTTATCAACGATGAAATGAATTGCAGTTGTAAGATACTTCTAAGATACATTGTCCTGTTTACCTGTGGTGTGAACTGGTGTTCAGAAGGGTTGTACAGTCCAGGATACAGTGGGGCCCCTGGAGGACCCTGGTCTGACAGTGGCTGCTGGGGTGTGAACAGGTTGTGGCCAGAACCACTGAACTGCAAGTAGCAATGCAGGTAGCAATAAACATGATAAGTCATTTTATCTAGTTAAATTATCTTTTATAGAAGCACTAGTTTAGTTTAACCATCACGATGACCCTTTTCAACTACAAAAATATCTGCACATGCACACTATATATCTATTGACCTTTCGAGCCGTAGCCAGCCCATAGGACGTAGACCAAGATACTCCTTCTACTACCTGAATTTTTGTTCTAGCAGTTTTCTCTTAAAGATATTTTATCAAATCTCGCCATTTGTCTCTGTTCTGTGCAAGCTGCTCTATCTCATTGAGGGAGCCGAATCCTGCTGCTCTTGCCTCTCTCATCAATGTTCTTCTCAGTGTCTCCCTGGGTCTTCCTCTTACCTGTTGTTTCCCACATGAGGGCTTGCTTTGCTATTCGGTTATTATCTCTTTTAATCACATGTCCAACATATGACCATCGTCTTTTCTTTATTACTGAAGATATTAGTGGTTGCACACACACACACATAAATATTTTAATATTACTTCTGAGCTATTAAAAGATGTATATTGTATGATGTTGTATTTAAAACATAATTCATAAACATATACTTGTGAGTTTATAACTGGTATAATTAAAAAAAGGGGAATTGAAACATGAAACAATATGCTATGTAACAACTTACAGTAGTCTGAACTGATTTTGGTTTCTCTTGCACAATAGGTGGGTCATTCCAAGCTGTCTCAGCAGGTTTGTCCTGATAGGAGTAAACACTAGACACCTGCTGTGATGTTTGAGCAGATGGTGTGTATGCAGAAACTCCTTGGTTGGCAGTACTCTCTGGGTTATAGTAAGCAGGTTGATTGCTTGGTGAAGTATATGTGTTGGGACTGTCAAGAGAGTAAAGTGCCATCAACAATATAAAGTTACAATGCAATTAAGCCTGAACAATATTGAGCTGACAAACAGAATAAATCAAGAGCACTGCATCTTCACAATTTCCCCTGCTGTAATCATCAGACAACAACACACTGATTAATTTTGATGACAAAGGACACATGGAAATGAAAGTGGTCCGCGACTCATAGAATAGATGGTGTCAGGATAAGTATATCGGTACTGAATAAAAATAACTCACCTTCCTGAGGTAGATCTGGATACAGACTAACTGATCCAGATAAGTAAGGACTGACGAGGGTGATAAATTAATTACCCAAACAATGATGTGTTAAATTTGGATGTTATTGAGGTATTTGCGGGTCATCATCATTGCACTCCGAACATGTCCATAGGTGCTCAGATCCCCTCCTCAGCAATTCCCGCAGTGTCCAGCGACTGACGACTCCAGTTCTATGTTGGTTTATAAGTCTTCTTACACAGCCACTAATTTTCTCATTTCTGGCTGTACCCATCTTAACTCTTTCCATCATCCAAAGAAGTGACGTGGATCTGTGTTTGTTGAAGTCCTGTGCTGTTCCCACATCTCGAAGGGCATTGATGATCTGTTCACTGGCTTCTTCAGAGGACTCACAGATAAGTGTTGATTCCCAGTGAACTTTTCTGTTTATTTGTTTGTTTTTATTGATATTTGAAGGGATCATGTGATTGTACGCGCTTTCTATTTGATGTAAATCACTTTGCTTCTTTTGATTCATTGCATTTTATTACAATTTCCTTATTTAATCACTTATACTCATCCTTAAATTTGGATGTGTTGACCTCAAAGGGAAAATGATAGCTTGCTGTAAACCATAACAAAGCAAACTACATCCACTTAATACCCTTATGGGAGATGACAAAAAGAGTTAATGAAGTCAGGTGAATGTAGAAATTCCTTGAGAAACTGTATGGTTTACTTCAGGTTTGCTATAAAGCACTTCAGTTTTGAATCAATATTATCCTTGTAGGCTAAATGTTGCTTGTCATTCCTGTAAATGTGATAATTTGGTAGAAAGTGTTCTGCAGTTTCTGGACTCCTGAAGGACAATTTTTGCAGAAAGTTTATTTTACAATGAGAGGATGTCAGTTTTGTAACAAACCTCTATAGCTACCTTGTACATGCTGCTAAAAGAATGCAATAGCTATTTCTAAAATAAAACTAATTCTTTGACCATTTCTAGTGAAATAAAAAGTGAGTTTCAGACAAACAAAACATCTGCTTCTTAATAAACAAGAGATCAAATACCAGATGCTAATGTTCACATAAATTACACACCTGTAATACGACTGATTAGTGTAAGATGAAGATGTCTGCTGCGTATATGGCTGCATGTAGTTCTGAGACGAATATGTGTCAACTCCATAAGCAGAAAGAGATGATGGGTTGTGAGGATACTTGTGTGATAGACCTGAGGAAATAATATATTCACATTTAAATGAGCCAAATTATTAATTTGTTAATTTTATTATATCTATGTGTTTAAAACCAAAGGTGACAAAATTAAAAAAAAAAAGAACATCAATCATATAAAAATGTATGGTAACAGCCAGCATCCTGCATAACCATATAATTATACTTATTTACAAAAATAAAAACATCTGTATTTGTTTAAAAAATTTGGACACATTTACTTTCCCTCTTTTCATATTCAGCTTACTGATCAATTATAAAACATGAAACCTAACAGTAGAAATACAGAAGAATTATACAGACTATAGGAGTGAAGTGAGATATTGAAAACCATGTTTATCTATATTCACAATACTGAACCCAACATCATGAAAGAGGAAATCGAAGAAGCAATCAAATATGCGCCAAGAAATAAAGCACCAGGGATAGGTAACATACCAATAGAAATAATAGCAGCAGCAGGAGAAACAGGAGTGCAATGGCTGCACAGAATATTTAATGCAACATGGCACCAACAACAAGCCCCAGAAGACTGGCAACAGGCAATCATCATACCAATATGGAAAAGAAAGGTAGCAAAAGAGACTGCAATCGATATAGAGGTATATCTCTTCTCAGCCATGTAGGAAAGCTATACACCAAAATCTTGGAAAAAATGCTGAGACCAATAATAGAACTACAGTTAAGCGATTCTCAAATGGGGTTCCGAAAAAACAGAGGATGTACTGACGCACTATTCACATTAAAACAGCTTGCAGAAAAAACAACCGAACACAATCAAAACTTATATATATAGCCTTCATTGACCAGGAAAAACATTCGACAGAGTAAACAGAGAACAACTGTGGGAGATACTAACAACATACGGAGTAAGCCAACATCTAACCAACCTAATTAAAAGTCTCTACATCAACAGCAGCTGCAGGGTCAGAACAGCAGCAGGCTACACAGACCACTTCAAAACTAGATCAGGTGTAAGACAGGGGTGCGTACTATCCCCCCCTACTGTTTATTACATACATGGACTATATATGCAAACTAGCCAACCCATCAGAGACAGAGGAGATCAACGAGCTTTTATTTGCAGATGATCAGATACATGAAAGAATAGAAGATCTACAAGAACACTTAAACAAACTCAACAGCTCAGGCACAAAATACAACAACATGAAAATCAACATCAACAAAACAGAAGTCATGAATGTCGCCAAAAATAAACTGAACATCAACATAACTATAGAAGGCAGACAACTAAAACAAGTAGAGGAATTCAAATACCTAGGAAGTCTAATGACAAACGATAATTCTCAAACAGCAGAGATAGAATCAAGATGCAACAAAGCTTGTCAAATCATCGGACAGTTATCACCACTATAATCCAACAGGGAAATAACTCTGGAGACAAAACAAGCACTATACAATACAATCTTCATCCCAACGTTGTGCTACCAATGCCAGACCTGGACCCTAGATGCAAGAACAATAAGAAAAATAACCTCTAAAACAATGCTCTGAACAAAAAGTGAAGGTATCGATAAGCAGATGTACATGAGCAATATAAACAAGGACTACACAGCTAGTCATTTAGGCACAACTTGATAATCTAAACGAAAAAAGAAGCTACATTTTCTTCAAACAATTTTTCCAACTAAATAAATAAATTTATGTTGATTACAAAATAATTTTATGGAAAAGGATGTATTTGATCTATACAATAATTCATGCCATTGATATGTTATCAAACTTAAAACTCCTTTATACTTATTATCATTGAAGGCATTGCTTTAAAAGTAACTGTTACAGTAAGCATGTTTTTATTACCTCTATGGGCAGATGAGATAGGAGCAGTTGAAACTTCAGGTTGTTGTGTGTAGGCATGAGTTGTGGCACTGACAGGTGGTTGTGTGTAGTTGTACTGGTTCTGGATATAATAGTTTCCAGTGGCAGTAGAGGAAGTCTGGAGCGTTTCTTGATTTCCAAAGCCCTGATATCCTTGTTGCACTGTTTGTTGTGCAACACCACTCCTAGAAACTGCTGTATTTTTGGCTACCTGTGCTTGTTGGGGCTGGCCAGTACTTTGATAAGATCCCAGGGGTAAAATCTTCACTTGTGTAAAGGGAGATGGCCCTTGCACTGCAGACCCAAGGGCCCGAGACAAACGGTCTTGCAGAATTGCCAGGTTTGCCTGTAAAAAAATATGAAAATGCTCATTATAAAACTGTAATACCTATCACAAACTTAAAAAACTATAAAAATAAATGAGATTCTCATTGACTTCCAACTTTGTTTATGATTGAAAACAAACAAAAACAGTAAATAAAATGGTTCTTACATCGGAAGTATTACTGAGGTATGTCAGAGCAGTAGAAAGACTTCCTTGACTGGCTAACATCCCAGCATACTGGCTAAGCTTGTCTGCAAGCACTCCACCTGTCACACTAGGTGCTGTACCCCGTGATATCTCTACAGCTTTCCGGAGAATCATCACTTTTTCTACTAGATCCTGAAGAATGAAGATTCAATAATTACAAGAAAACAGACATTTTGAATGACAGTAACATAGTTATTATTTTTTTTTTAAAAGGTGTGAATTGAATTTAGCAATGGCTACAACATGTATGGTTTTCAGACATGGATGTCTTGACAGATCTGAAACTATTGTAGATTTATTGCCTGTCATGCAGGGGTTTTAGGCAGTAAAAGAGTAGTCTCACAGGAACTAGATTTTAACTGTGATTATGAACTTTTGTGGTGAACTGCAAAAGGGGAGATCATAAAGGGGACAAAAGATAACAACATACGAAATAATTAATTACAACACTGATATCAAACATGAATCTTGGATGAATTGTCCATCATGACAAAGAATTACCCTCATACTGCAGGAATTTTAAATTGAGCACAAAATAAGTGGAAAAAATGCATGAGGTGATGTTTTAGGACATAGAAACAATGAGTAAACAAGCACACAATCCAGTGTAAACAATATAGAGACACTGGCTGCACGATGAATAAAAGCTGCAACTGCAGTTGATGATTATGTCCTCAGAGTGTGAAAATATTTGAAAGAATGTGGAACAAGTTGAAAAAAATTCATGACAGGAAATATAAGGTGTGTTATTTTATGTGATGATCATCATCACTTCACACTGACATGTCCATAGATATTCCGATCTCAAAATGTTCATCAGACTACTTAAGGTGCCATTACTGTGTTGGCTGACAATACCTTGCATTCATTCAGAATATTGTTCTGTTTTGACAAATGGCAATCTTCACCCCTAGTTTACGTAGACAAGATAAAATATATAATTTAACTTTATTTTTTCCAAAGTACTTCACTCTATCCACCTTGTTGATATTGATATCTACCCTATGCAACGGATGTCCGTCTGATATGATCATAGAAACAGCTAATCTATCTACTCTTTCATTGCTCTCAACACCAATGTGACCTGGGACAAACAAGAAGATAACACTGTAGATCAGGAGTTTGCAGATCAAGCTCATCAAGTCACCCACCACACAGACATGATTGTAATTTTATGATTTTAACCAGATAAAAGCTCATCACAGCCATGATCTCCATAATCATACTGTTGTGCAAGTACCACTATCCTCATGGATAGCTCTGCCGCTGAAATGTGCAGTAAATACCCTTCACCAGTGGCACAGAACCACCTGTAAAGACAGAGCATCAATGTCGTTCGAATTTTCACAGATGGGAACATTAATCACAAACAGGCTTTGTTCTCTGCATTCTGTCTAATGTGGTGATGACAGAAAAGGTAGTACTGAATGATGAATCCTGGAGACATAGGTACCCATTCTTTCCCAGGATTAATTTTAGACAGTCAACACTAAATTAACAATATCTTCAGCCACACTTATCTATGATTTACTGCTCCTTAATCTGTTCCCCTTATATCACAGATGATGTTCTTAATCAGTGATATTTAGGGGTATGTAACACAAATGTGCTATGACAGTCAGTAAGATGCACACTCTTTTTGTCTACTAAAAAAAATCAGAGCTTGCTACATTTTCTTCAATGTCAGATGGTTTTTCTACTGTCTTTCAACTCCCTGTGGAGCATAGGTCTTCAACAAACATTTTCCAAGAGGTTCTATTTCTTGCCATTCTTTACAGATCATTTCATATTTTCCCCATCATCTTCATCTCTGCTTCCACCTGTCTTCTCCATGTATTTATGGATTTTAAAAATCGGCATGTCGTATAATACTCTCAGTTGGCTTCCACAGTGTGTGTCCTGCTCAGTGTCATTGTCTTAATTGTATCTCTTTGTCCACCGGTATTTGACTGGTACTTTTCCATAATTCTGTTAGTGATTCCATTCAACCTTGTTTCACAAAATAATATTTGGATTAAAGAAATACATTAGGTTGATCAATTTAATGAGAAATTAATGTATATTGTTAATCTAGATTGTCTGCTAATGCAGAGATGAAAATGTGCAGAAATGTTAAATTTTACATGCATTTTCTGAATACATTTTTAGCAAGCACATGTGACAATTTTGCTCCCTTACTTTTTAAGCTGAGACAAGCTATTTTGTGCTGACATAATACTCTCTTGTTTAATATTTTCTCTAGTAAGACTGTATAAATATCTGAATGTAAAATTTTTGCAATAAAAAAACCACAGACAGACAACTGTATGACTTTATCAGATGTTACCTGTAATGCAAGTGGTTGGTTACTATCTTCAGTATTGTGGATCCAGTTTTCCACTAGTTTCTCCACATTTCCAGAACAGATGTAGCACAGACTTGCATACAATGACAGTTCCCCATCTCTCTCTGATTCCAATCTCTGGGCAAGAGTGTCTGGAACATACAAATGAAGTTGTCTATAAATTTTACAAAATTTCAAAAGCAGTATTTATAAGATGCTGTGACAAATACAAAGATATAACATGCCAGAATTCACCTTTGTATATTTGGTGTCATGACAAAGAGTTCTTTGGGCAGGTATGCTGAAAATACTACCAACTGTACAGACAAAATTTAAGTAAATATTTCTAGGATGGTACAACTTGAAATAATAAAATATTACTTAAGTAATTTATTTTGATATGAAATGTTAATGCTATTGATACATATTTTAATAAAACTACTTGTTCTAGCTAACATCGCTACATTGCATGATAACCAAGACAAACAGAAGCCATTTTGGAAACATAGAAAATCATTTCACTATATTTAAAACACACCACAGCATCAAAAGTTATATGTACTTAGGTACACAATGAAGTCTAGAATAACAACAAAACAATTTGCTCTAAATGTGTCGGGATTATGTCTACATACATGCACGCACACACCTCAAAATATGAATCAACTAATAATATTATTAGAGTGCTCCAAATTATAGGCGATTACACAATAACACCCCAAACAGAAGAATCTTATGTATTTTCTAGGAATTTACTGACCACATAATGGTGAGAACTCCTCTGGAAGAGCATAGGTAAGGACAACAGCTAGAGCTTCCTTCCAGTTATCCAAATCACAGGTCTCTACTATATGGCCCCAGTCATGTGTAACAACAGATGAGATCAGCTAGAAATGTGGAAAATGAAATCAAATTAAAACCTCATATTGCTATTAAACAAATAAAGCAGCTGCTATGTACAATCATTTTATCAAATACCTACATAAATTGTACACGGACCAACTCAAAGATTACCTTCATAAAGCCTGCGGACAATTCCACATGGTGAATTAAAGTTAGGTGGTTAGTACCAATATGGACAGACGGACTGACGAACACACGCACAAACAGAAAGAGAGAGAGAGAGAGAATAAAACAAGATATGATTTGATGTACATATGCCACTAAGAGAAATCAAATACTTTAATATTTCACTACATTTGTTGTAAATTATCTCCAATATGTGTGATATCACTTACATTTTTGTATTGTAGTAACTATTAGACCCACTGCTCAAATGAAACATTTACAAGCACATACTCAGAGATTTCAACAGACTCCCAATTGGAACTTACAAAATTTCAGTAATGGTCATCAAGTTTCAGGCTGTCTGATTTCCTTTCAATATGTTTTTTATCAGGTTTTTTTTTCTGCATGCATTCAAAATCTTTTACCTTGATGGTTCTAGAAACATCTACCAACATTTACTCTTTCCGTACGTTTCGCCGCACTGTGCGCCATGCCGATTTCGGCAACGTACGTTTCGCCGCATAGTGCGCCACGCTCAATTTGATTAGTGTGAACCACCATCAAACCATATTCTTTTTACATGTCTTGTATCATCTTGGTATTGGTGAAACCTAATACCTTGTTCAATTATCTAAACATTCATATATAATATGTTAGATAAATATAAATATGTAGATTGGTTTTTAAAACCATGAACAATTTTGTCTCTGAAATCTCTTCCATTGTGTCGATAAAAAGCTTCAGTACGGAAAGAGTTAACTGTTTATTTAAAAAAAGAAAAAAGACCTACCCGGCCTAGGGTTGATTTATTTCTCTGGAAGTACTTCTTCTGAGTTCTAATCAGCAGTTCTGGGCCACCAGCAATTGCAAGTAAAATAGCCTCAGCCATCTTGTTCTCACTGAGACACATCTCTACAGCTGCCTCAAAGTTTCCAGTAAGAAGGGCTTGGGTCATTAGGCCATCGGCTGAAATACAAAATTAGTTAAATGTGGTCACAAGTTTTGCATGAAGTCATATTTTATATTTGCCAAAATGCTATATCTTTGTGCAGTACTTTTCTCTCTTGAGGAGAGAGTTCAATAAACTTGCTGCCTTCAGAATGATAGTTGTCTTAGAAATAATAAGTTTTTAAAGTCAATTAAGGGGTATTTGTAAATAACTTTAATATTTTCTTCAAGTGTAGCATGAATTCAAATGCAATTAAATAATTGCCACAACTACAAAATCTTCATCAACGTATAACCACAACAAAAAGGCAACAGACCTAATTATCCAATTAATCAATTAATACTGGTGAGATTTGACCAAGATGTATTAATTTTTTTAGAAAAAAAAAAGATCTAGATGTTAATCTAACAAAATATATAATTTTCTAACTGAAAAAAAATGGCAACGCAAGAACAAAAAGGAAGCAAATATGGAGGGATGAAAATCAGGGAGAAGTAAAGAACATCATTAAGAAATAAGTAAGATTTCAGGATTAGGATTTAGTAAATAAGGGTTTACTCCACAGCTAATGGAAAAAGGAGAATATTGCACTAGCACTAGTATTTTTCCAAAAGCATTTTTATTGGTGATGTGATGGCCACAATACTTTTCCATAAAAAATGTCTGGTATCCACTTTCAGAGGATGTTGAACGCCAAAATCATGTTAGTTCAAATAAAATTCAACTTATCTGGGCATGAATATAAGCAATTCTGTTCAGTGGTGAGGGCAGCTTCACTAAGAGTAGGTGAACAAAAATAGTAACAAAAATGAAAAAAAGACATTTGGTATTAAAAGTCTACAGTGAGTTTGTCACACAAAGGCCAGATGTCTCTGGCTGAAACACACAGATATCATGGGCTTTTCATAAACTAGTAACATAGCACATTTATGCCCACTTAAATGCTCTAAACTAGCACATACCTACTGTGAGATCATTTTTATAAAGATTGGACAAATTATTTCAGATAACATAACTTTTAACGAATAGTATTATCATTTTAAAAGACCACTTAATTAAAGCTTATTTACTTCAAGAATTTTAAATGTTAGTGGTGTAATATATAACATAAAGAAAGAGACATTGGTTCTGGAGAGGACACACTCTGCATAAGTAAAATGCAAATAGAAGACAGGCCCATTTTTTGAACATGCTGAGGATGAGACAAAAGGAGAAAAAAAAATACTTGGAGAAGAGAGGTGCATATAGAAAAAACATTGAATATTAAGAAAATGGCACCAAAAAGAGACAGCTATATAATAGTTTGTTGAAGACCTTTGCTTCTTAGAAAATTGTCGAAATGAAATAAATGATAAAATATTATAATTCACCAAACATTAATTGTTATCTCAAACCCACCATTATTAGTTGGTATAACTAGTGGTGTTTCTGTCCCAGACAGTTTACCCACAGAGCCAGAACCAGCTATCTCATCAAATGCAGCTGAACCATCAGAAAGTTCATCAAACTGATCAACAGGAGTCTGTAGAAAAAAACAGAAAGAGAAACATTTTTCTTAAAAAACTAAAAGAATAATGAGTTGGTTTTTAGACATTGGGAACATTTAAATATAAATAAATAATGAAACTGGCAAAACCTAGAATTTATTTTACCCACTCCAAATAAAAACAAGGATACAATTTTTTTTTTTTTACTGTGACTATTATAAACTCCACCAAAACCAAAATTAAACAAAAATAATCAATTCAGCAATACTGTGCACACAAACAAAATGTTCTACCTTAGATCCAACAATAGGGGAAGCTCGTCCACTAGCAGTCAACTTATTTGCTTTCAATACAGTCTGAAATCAATGGTATACAATGTGAATGTTTACAAATGTTACATGTCTATGATTATGTCTATTAAAGTGCAATGCAGATGTTAATTTATAAACATACAAAAATTAGTATTTCAAGCAACAACAAACAAAAAAAAAAAAAAAAAAAAAGGAAAAAAAAAGAAATAAGAAAGAAAAAAGCTTGTTTTCGACAGCTTGTTAAACAAGAAATTGATTAATTATAATTACAAGAAAATTTGGCAAGAACCTGGAAAATAATTTGAAATAATTAAGTTAGAGAACAAAAGAACTAATGACTTAGCTAGTCCTAACAATAACTTTATCACAAAACATGAATGTGTGATATTTATAATGAGACACAGTTAACTCTTTCCCTTCCCAGCAATGCTCACTCTGTTGCAGTAGCAAGTCCTACCCAACATTCACTCTGTTGCAGTAGCAAGTACTAACCAACATTCACTCTGTTGCAGTAGTAAGTACTACCCAACATTCACTCTGTTGCAGTAGCAAGTCCTACCCAACATTCACTCTGTTGCAGTAGCAAGTACTACCCAACATTCACTCTGTTGCAGTAGCAAGTCCTACCCAACATTCACTCTGTTGCAGTAGCAAGTCCTACCCAACATTAGTGAGTTATTTGCGGGTCACCATCATTGCACTCCAAACATGTCCGTAGGTGCTCAGATCCCCTCCTCAGCAATTTCCGCAGTGTCCAGCGACTGACGACTCCAGTTCTATGTTGGTTGATAAGTCTTCTTACACGGCAACTAAGTTTCTTATTTCTGGCTGTGCCTATCTTAACTCTCATTTCCATCATCCGAAGAAGTGACATGGATCTGTGTTTGTCGAAGTCCTGTGCTCTTCGCACATCTCAGAGGGCATTGATGATGTCCGCCCGAACCATTGGTTGCCCATCCTCAACGGCAGAGCAGCTAGCCAACCTGTCCGCTTTTTCATTTCCCCATACTCCCGCATGTCCAGGGACAAAGACAAAGGTGACCTTACGTATTTTGGATTTCTGCAACGACTCTACCCATTGCATGCGTACAGAGTCCGCCTCCACTTTTTTTTTTATTGTGCTCATCGAATCACTCAGTATACATGCGTGGGTGTAGTCTTGTGACTCTAACCATTTGAATGTCTTGGTGACTGCCATCACCTCCATTGTCATGCTACTCGTGGTCATGATGTATGCACCACTGTCTTCTTTGACTATTCTGCCTGCCGAGCGTGCTGTAAATGCCCATGCACTTCTTTGGTGTCGTCTTACAGATCCGTCTGTATAGATGACTGCATCTTTCTCATCAGTGTTATCGCAGATGAGATCGTTGACCTCAGCATTAACCACGACCGGGTTCTGTTCCCTACTTTTCCTGTTGAATGTGACAATACACGACAAAGTCCCCTTGAGCGACGTAGGCACCGGTATCCACTCCTCACCAACGCTGATATTGGTAAACCCACAGACTTGTTTGATGACATCTTCTGCTCGGCCCACCCATGATTTGCCTCTTTTTAGCCTGGCACCTTTCCCTGTGTTGAGCACATGGTGCAATGGATGCTCTTTATCTGTACTAATCTTTAGGTATGCTTGTGCTCTCCAGAAGATCTTGATTCTGTCATCCATGGTTGGAAAGTCAAGAAGATACCTCATTGCTACACAGGGAGTGTCCCTTGTACATCCCAAGATAATGCGCATGGCTTCATTCTGTATTTTCTCCAGCCTGTCAATTTGAGTCGTACTGGAAATAAGAATTGCCAGGGCATACTCGATTGGTGCGAGGACTAATCCCTGGAACATAAGAGTAAGTAGCCTCTGCTCGATGTTGGCAGTTGCCATGACCTTCAAGGCGGCTAATCCTTTGCGGGATTTTGTTATCACATGGTCGACGTGGTCCCGAAAACACAGGCTGCGATCAAACTTAACTCCGAGGTATGTCATCAACTTGTCCCTGGTCACCTCATCAGCTCCCATTCGTACTACCAGTGTGGTCATATTAACAATGATGATTGTTACGGGAGAACCATGAAACTGATGCTTTATTAGGATTAACCAAGGCAACTGAAACCCCACACCAGGAAGAAATGTGATCGAGTTCGTCTTGCATTGTGGAGGCGATTCCCCATCTGTCTCTTCCCTGTCAATATACCAGAATATCATCAGCAAAAGTCATAGTTCTTTCCCCTCCCATCTAGCTGTTGTTCCATGATCGTTATTGTGTACATGTTAAATAGAACTGGTGACAATGGTGAGCCTTGTGGCAGCTCTGGGCAAATGGATGTTGGCTCGGAAGATCAACTTCTACATCTGAGTATCACCTTCCTCTGAAACAGTGCCGCGGCGATCCATCTAATGAGGAAGGGGTGCACCGCCAGTTTGAGGAGCATATGCATGAGATATTCAAATGGTACCCAGTTGTATGCATCCTCCAGATCTATAGCAGCAGCACATGTCTCCTCTCGTCTATGGAAGCCTTCGAAGACGTCATAAGCAAAGACTGCCGTGTTGAGCCATGTCACTTTGTTATATCTATAACCTCCGAGTGTGGGTGGGAATGCGCGTTTCTGTTCAAGGTGACAGGTGAGGACACGGGCAACTATTTTCTCCAGCAGCTTGCCTACAGTGCTTGTTCTGCATTGTGATGATTCTGTAGGCACTGATCTGAGAATGGTCCTTGTTTGGCTTCGGTAGCGGTAATAAGTAGCTGTGTAGCCACTCCTCCTTAATCTGGCCACTCTGAATGCTGGCATTAAACTCATTGGCCAGTTTTGTCAAGCCGTCGTCAGCTAAATCGCCTATGTCATTGTACCGAACACCATCTGGACCAGGAGCAGAGTTGTGTGACCTTTTAAGTGTTGTGCGAATGGTATAGGTTGTGATTGTGAGATCTTCTTCCAGCACTACATCCTTACACAATTTTGACAGCGATCCCCATATTCTTCATTCTTACAGCCTCATTTCTTTGGTCCGTCTGCTCAATGTAGCGGGCAAGCAGGGCCTTCCCTTTGCTCTCGTCAGATTTGTGCCATATCCGGCCTGTGCTCTGAAAGTCTGGTATGCCTCTGTGTCGTGTTGTGCCATTCATGCTCTGATGAAGGCGCCAGAATGTGGCTAGCGATTTTTCTGAGCACACTATTTTACAGAAGTCATCCCATCTGGCATTCTTAGCCTTTCTTAGCACATAGTTTAAAGTGCATCATTTTTTTGGTTGACCTCTACTTTCAGGCGCTTCAAGAGCTCAGGTTGTGTTCTGCCATGTCATGTCTGTTTTCTCGTAGTGGAATGTGTGGAGATTTCTTTTCTGGCTTCTATTTCTGCTTTTCTCAATTCAAAGGACACATGGATAGTGATCACTTCCGTGGAACCCTAGTGCACTCCACCTGCAAACCAAATATGGCGCCCTGTTCGCTGTCTTCTTCAGAGGGCTCACAGATAAGTGCTGATTTCCAGTGAACTTTTCTGTTTATTTGTTTGTTTTTATTGATATTTGAAGGGATCATGTGATTGTACGCGCTTTCTATTTGATGTAAGTCACTTTGCTACTTTTGATTCATTGCATTTTGTTACAATTTCTTTATTTGATCACTGATACTCATCTTTGTTATTAAACGCGTCAAAAAATGGCGGTTTGTTTTTGCCGGTCTGTCGTCAAGGACGTGTAATTCATTTAATTTGTAAAAGGTCCACAGTGTATCCATGTGCTGCAGAGCAATTTACTGGAGTTGACTAGTTTATAACGTGGAAACGGGTTCTGAACTGTGCGACTGAGTAAGTGCACGTGAGTCTAGACCATCCACAGCATCGATGTTCAGCGTCAAAATCATCTATGATACTATGACGACGGTAAGTATTCAGATGCAGCCCAAACGACAACCCAACATTCACTCTGTTGCAGTAGCAAGTCCTACCCAACATTCACTTTCAGTCTGTTGCAATAATAAGAATTTTTTTGCTTCACTTTTTTTTCTATTTACACTGACCTCCAATGTATAGGAGAGTTCCCCATCTATCTGAACATCCTAGGTTATTTTGTAAAAAACTGTGTGTCAGATGTGTGATGTTATTTCAAAGTGGACACACCAAAAACATACTTTTAGCAATTTATTATTCAAAAAAGCACTTCTGGACATGGTACATCTGACGTAATAGTTCTAGAAAATTTTTTAATGAGCAAATACAGGCAAAAAAAATAAAATCTATGTAATACATAAATAAATGGCTTGAGTGTGTGTGTATATATAAAATAAATTGGGTACATTTGAAAACAAATTCCCCAAGATAATACTTTGTATACCATGGATCAATTGAAGACTAGTGAAGAAATAAGAGAAATGGTGAAGCATAAAAAAATATCTATAATCAAGAGAAGAAGGTGGTTACATGTTTGGCCATGTGATGAGAAGAGACACTAAGAGAGTTTCAAAGCAGGCCCTAAAATGGGAACCAGAGGGTAAAAGAAAAAGAGGCCGAACTAAAGAAACACTAAAAAAGAACACTGGGGTGAGAGGCAACAACAGCAGGCATCATCAGCTCCCTTGCCGAGATTGAGCAACTCATCCAGAATAGGGAAATGTGGCGAGACACAATGCAATTCTGTGCAAGGTTTGACACTTGATACCAAAGATAGTCAGACATTGACAGTCTAGAATGTCTGCCCTATGTGCAACCTTCAGCTCAAAAGGGCAATAGATAGATTCGATAAATCTTACTCCTGTATTAAGCAAGGACATTTTCTGTGCCAGCTCCTGAGCATCAACCCCACGACTTGTAGCTGCTGCGACTTCAGTTCCAGTATGTTCCACAACCTGTTTACACAACATGACAATGCTATATAATTACAAGAAATGTAGCTTATTTTGGAGAAATAGTAACATCTGTGTTATTAAAAAGGCTCTTGCACAATGTGTTAGACAACAAGTGATATCCAACAAGAACTGAAAATATGAGTAATAGGCAAATGTGCATACAAAAATACAAATGTCCAATTTTAGTCTATATTATCAACAACACATATTTCCTGAATGTATATTCTTCTAGGGAATTGTTAAAATCTATATAAATCAATGACCACAATAAAATTATCTGATGTACCTATTGACACAGGTTAGTAAATTCTGTCACTCCAGAGAGATTTGCAAGTAACAATGGAGGTGATAACATTGATTAAAATATAAAATAAATATAAACTAAGGTGTTACAATTCAAATGGAAAATAATCTAAATTAAAGAGTACAAAATTATGTGGGGGAAAAAAAACCAAAGATTATGGAAAAATTGCAAATAAAATATATATATTTTTTTAATACAGAAGCCACCAGATCATTTTCATTGCAAAGTCACACTGATCCACAAGTTCACTTCAGTGTGTCCCCAAAACAAGTTGTGATTGATGACATCAGCTCTACTGTGTTTTACTGGTTTTCTTTTGCTCCCTAAGTGTTTTCATCCATGACTTTTTATTTGAATCATTTGATCAAATATTTGAAGTGTATAAAATGCTGTTAACTCTAGTACAATACTGCCATTTGAGAGAGTGCAGAGTAGGGTCTCCATTTCTCAAGGGCACACTTTTTTTGTTGAGAAGCATGACCCTGTGTTCTGTCTCCAACTACTTTCTCTTCTCTGAGCAAAGGCAAGATACTCATGTTATTTTAAAATGTGCTGGCTGCAGGATGTGCTTTGACCCCTGGGCTCTGAATGTAAAAAAAAAACTGAAGCCCACTATGACACTGCTAATCTGTTCTCAGTCAGAAAAATAAATGAAATATCTGTAAAGAAAACTAATTGGATTTGGCTAAACAGGATCAGCAGCTGTGCTAATGGGAGCTAACTACAACATGGGTTAAGAAAGAAAAAATGAGTATAATTATGTACAGTGAGTGCCGTTTAGTTTTGATGACCAATTACTCTAGAAACAAAAAAATCTAACTTTAACCCTTAATTACAATACCTACCTGTGGTACTCTTCATTACATTCCATAGTACAAAATATTACCACTTAATTGTAGCATAATAAGCACTAAAAAAGGTAATTTTCTTTGAACTTTTGACACACAACTGTGTGTTTACCATATATACACACAGGGAATGAGTCACAAAGAGTTGTTTGATGTTGCCAATGACCTAGGAAATTTCCCAGGACCAATTTGTTGAAATTTGGCAAACTTTTTTTTCGTATTATAAGATTGTATATCACAAAATGGGAGGGGGGGGGGGGGGGGGGGTTTGGTTGTTTACATTGATAGAAACAATTTAAATACACAGGGGTCACCAGAAGTAGTAATTAGGAAGGTACTTGGAGGGGAGTAGTGTTTGGACAACGCAAATTATCAAATTTGGAAGAATTTGTTTTAATTCTGTAATTTTTACTACGGTATCGTAATCTATGATTAAATGAACACTTCAAGTGCCATTTGCTTCTTCAACCTTCGTGTCATTTCAAAGTTTTCATAACTACCTTCCTTCACTTGTGAACTGTTATTACTTGAGTTTTCCAAACAATCATTCTAAAGCATTTATGTGAATTGGTGAGGAAACAAAATGACCACTAAATTGTACATTATATATTGGGGAAAGAGTGTTTATAAATATGGCCAACAAGATTATCACGAAAAAGAGCTAATAAACGCTTGGAAGTTAGCTGTCTGCATTAAAACCAATCACCGTGGGGACTGGATGTTCTTATTTGATCAAGACAGGAAGTGGATGAAACTCAAAAGTAAACTTACTTTTCGGGCTAATTCACTCTGATCATATCCCAATAATTGAAGGAACTTTGTTCTTGGCTCACTTTCAAAATTAATCTGTCAAATTACACAACAACAATTTTTAAAACACTAAGAATAGAAAAATGTATGTTTCTAATTTTTTTTTGGTCTTAACATTTTAAAAGACAAAAGTATAAATTTCTTTAAAAAAAAAAAAATTACGGAGTTTTAAAAAACTGCATCAATCTCATGTTCTACAGCTGTATGATGAAAACTGGAAGGACATAAAACTAACAATGCCGACAGATACCAATGTTATCTATAAATTTTGTGTCGAAAGTACAATGTGATAATAAACAAAACCAAGCAACCACATAAAACTGTAAAAATTTCAGCATTTGAATAGATAAGTAATAATAATAAGGCACACCATAACTGTATGTTCTTATGCTCCCACTTGTTTAAGGAGATGGTAATTTTATCACTTACTGCAACTTAAAAAAATTCTTTAAAAAACATCTAATTTCTGTTGCGATATTTGATTTTGTATTTATTAATGAGTTAAAAACAACAGTGGTTTCAGCAATTAATATTAGTGTAGTAAAGTTAAATCAGTGTTTCACCAGCAAATTTAATAAATTATTGTGTAGTTCACTTAATAAAAGTTTTTTTCCCCCCAATTCAAGAATAGGAAGAAAACATTGTGGTGTAATAACAACTAGTCAGTAAATGGAGCCACAGCAATCCAATGGCTGCAAGGGAAAATTGGCTACCCTTGAGTAATAATAAGCCCTTAACCCGTGAAAGACATAATAAATCAATAGGGAATACAAATATATTCTCAGGGAAAATAAAGGTAATGGAGATAATAGACAGTCCCTGGAAAGAAAAACTCTTTGGAAATGGAAATAATCAGACAGGAGGCAGTCGCAAACAACAACATCTTCTTCTACCTTTTAGCTCCCAGTGGAGCATAGGTCTTCAACAAACAACAACATAGTGATAATAATATAATAGTGGCAATAATATTTTTTCCGGTTGTATCCAAGATGGAGATATTATTTTTCTCAGGCTTGGTATAGAACCGTTGATCAGGATCAGAGGTTTACAAGCCACTATCGTAAAAACGATTTTGTTAATGAAATGTAGAAAGTTGAACACATTCGAAAATAAATATCTAAGGAATATACTTGGTATAGCATGGAACGAATTCAAAACAAACGGGGAAATTAGAGAAATGGCCAATCAACCACTAATATCTTCAGTAATATAGAAAAGACGATGGTCATATGTTGGACATGTGATGAGAAGAGATAATAACCGAATAGTAAAGCAAGCCCTCATGTGGGAAAACAACAGGTAAGAGAAAAAGAGGAAGACCCAGAGAGACACTGAGAAGAACATTCATGAGAGAGGCAAGAGCAGCAGGAATCGGCTCCCTCAATGAGATAGAGCTGCTTGCACAGAACAGAGACAAATGGCGAGATTTGGTAAAATATCTTTAAAAGAACTGAAAACTGCTAGAACAGAAATTCAGATAAGAGAAGGAGTATCTTCGTCTACGCCATATGGGCTGGCTACGGCTCGAAAGGTCAATAGATAGATAGAATAATATTTGTAGACTAATCAAGGAACTAACAGAATTAGTTTGTAAATGAGGGGTAACCAAAGAGTGTGACACCCAGAGAAGAAACCCATTATTAAATATTTCTGGAAAGATGCATGCGAAATGACTAAAACAAGGAGTAAGACCAAAGATTAATCTCTAGCAGAACAAGATTCTATTTTAATGTAGAAGTACAAAGATCTTTACTGATGTATTTAATTCAATCATTGACTTGCTGGTTTACCCAACCTTAAATGGGCACCTCAGATTGTTTATAGGGAAAAAAAGGACAGCACTAGTGTACATGTGACTACATTACCCACACCAAAAAATATGACAATAGTAAAAATTATATAGGCACTATTACCATATTTCCTATATGTCATAGAACACAAATTGCAGGTCTTTTTACACATTCTAAGACAATAAAAAGAAAAAACTATTGAACATTGTGGGCAACTCAATACAAGACCTATGAATCAGAAAAAAGCCTATTACAGTGAAATAAAAACATAAATACTGGGTGTTATTGGAAAAATATGTTATATATGTGCAATTGTTGTCTAATTTTAGAGAGACGATGTCTCAGAGTTTAGTAAGAATAAATATGCACACACACATATCTATAGAATAACACTAAAAGCAATTTTTTCCCATTAACACTCACACAGATTAAAATGTTACCACAGGGATACACCAACAATTATTCACATGACATACTGATGTTTTCTTCATTTAAAATAAAGAGATGAGTATATAGATTGCATTTTAAAAAAATTCAACATCTGCACTTCTGACTAAGTTCTAATTTATATTATTTGGGGATCCAAAGAAATTAGGTTAAATCATCATCATCATTGAGTGCCATCTCAAAATCGAAGATTGGCTACCATGGAGCGCCATTCCACTGTCTCTTGCTTTGATACTGCAAGTTGTCATAGACTGACTTGTCCATCTTTTGATGTTACTCATCCATGTTAGTCTTGGTATGCTTCCTTTACCTAGTATTTTCCCTTTAAAGGTTACTTTTAGTAGGTTGCTGTGTCTTTTTTTACATACCCCAAAAATCTAATTTGTCTTGTTTGAAATGTGTTTATTAGTTCTCTTTTCATTCATAGTTGTATTAAGACTTCATAGTTTTTTTTTGTTTTTTTTTTTGCTTTCATCCAATTCTTTTTATCCTTCTATAAATCCACATTTCAAAGGCTTCAATTTTCTGTTCAGTTAGGTTAAATAAAAATTGTCAACTCTAATGTTAAATAAGTCCTAATATAGGACACAGAATCATAGAAAACAACAATAGTGACAGTCACGAAAATAAATACTTCTATTAATGAACACTTGTAAAGAATGAAAGGATAGAATCTGCAGTTCAAAATTATTAGCTTAGAACTATGGAAACGTACCAAACACCGGTGGACAAAGAGATGCAACAAAGGCAATGGTGATGGATAGGACACACACTGTGGAAGTCAACTGAGAGCATTACATGATTACCATTTTCTGGAATCCTCAGGAGAGAAGACAAAGAGGAAAGCTAAAATATACTTGGAGAAGACAGGCGGAGGCAGAAATGCAGAAGATTGGAAAAACATAGATGGAACAATCTTGAGACAATGGCACAAACAGGATGGCTTGGAAAGTGTTTGGTAAAGACCTATGCCCCACAGAGTGTTGAAAGTGAGAAATTAGGTTGTGTATCCACTATATAAACTTGTTAACAGTGTCGTAATTGTATTATTTCCTACATAAATAAAAGACAATGTGCATTTATTATATAAGACAAGATTGTCTAAGTGTTATTTTAATTGGCCCTTCCTTTTAATAATATTCTGTTTCAAAATTTACCTATACAATTATTATTTACAATCTGAAAAAAAAAACGTAAAAATTTTAACGAATTACCTTCATAAAATTCCACATATTCTCCTGCATAACATCTTTGCTATTAGCAGCCTTCAATGAGCAGAATTCTAACAACTGCCCAGCTGTGAGGGCTTGTTCCAACTGGTTAGATCGAACCACTAGATCTGTTTCAGTCACCACTTGACTGATGGTTACACAGCGGGGCACTGGTTGCTGAGGCTGGGCTGGCTTCTCAAGGCCAAAACATACAAGCTTACCACCAAACTGAGAAGTAAAAATCATTAAATACTTTGAAATTTCAATAACCAGTAGAAATTAAAAGAAACAAAAATCTGAATTCATAAAAATGCTTTTTTTTTTAAAAAATAAATTATATTAGTGGCACTGACATAAAATTAATTTTTTTAAAATAAAATTTTGGTAAATAAGGTAATACCTAAATATATGATACCACAAATGTTTGCCTTTAGTAAATAAAATGTAGCACCTATGTGTTACTAGACTGTTATGTACTAAAGGTTTTAACATTATAACCAGATATTTTTAAAAGTGACTTAGAGGAGTTGGCATGGAAAGACTATCATATAATCATGAAAAAGAAAGGCCTATGTTCCATGAGAAGTAAGCAGATTCATGATACAAGATGAAAGGATGTATGGAGATGTTGCTACTGACTGGTCAAAACTTACAGCAAATGAGGCTCTGACTGGTTTTCTTATCCACTTTGGAGGTTTCTGCAGTGGAAGAACCTTTTCTTCTTCATGGGGAACTTGAATAGGGGCTGGGCTGAACTGATCACCTCCAAATGCATCAGCCACCTATTAAAAAAAATATCATTAACCAAAATGGATGACTAAGACAAAATGCAAGAGGTATTTTATTGCTGTGAAAAACATATTAGAATTAAAATTAGTGATATTTAATACACTATGGAGACAATAAAACATGGAAGTGAGTTTAAAACATAACAGAGGGACGAGACCATGGATGTTATCAGGTCTTAAGTCCTTTCTAGAACGTTTCATTCACCATAGTCCATTTGAAAGAATCTTTGTCTCTAGCCAAGCCACCCACTTCTGTTGTCATGTGTAAGGTCTCTTTGATGTTTTGAAATTATGCTCTTGGTCTACCCGTCTCATTATCTTGGAACTGGTTGTTCTTTTCAGCCCACTGTGTCTTTTGATGTGGCCACAGTATTTTAATCTCCTCTGTAGAATGGTGTTTATGAGCCAGTTCTTTCTATTGTTTAGGACTTTTAATGTCTTCATTGCTTTTTCATTATCCAGGGTATCCAAATAGTTTGACTGTAGCATTTAGATGCCATGTATATAAAAAAAAATATCCCATTTGTTCAAAAGCTGATAATGAAAATGAAAACATCCAGTAGGCTGGGAATTAAAAAATAAGAAATTAGTGATAGTCGTCATTGCACATTGAATAACAGTCCATAAGTGCTCTGATTTCCTCCCCAGCAAGACCTGCAGAGTGAGCGATAAAATGGTTCACTAGTCTACCCTCTATCTCCTCACAGCTGACCTGAATCTAAGCAACATCCTTCCTGACTAACGAAAATCTGGGAGTCACACCAAGGCTGCAAATTCATGACTAGAACCCTATTATTTCATTACAAGTGTATGATTGGTTTAGGGATATACGAATGTCCATCATGATGTAGCACACACACAATGGATGTGTTCTCAAAGCCTGATTCACTCCAAAGAATGCAGCCAAAATGCACAAAACACTGTAGTGATGGCAAAGGGAGCCGCGATAGCTCAGTGGTTAGTGAACTGGACTACCACGGACAAGGGGTAGGGTTCGATCCCAACCGACGGCTTCCGGGTTCACCCAGCCTTAAATGGGTACCGGATTTTTTTCTGGGAAAGTAAAGCGGCACGGGCGTAATACTGACCACATTACCCCAAAAATCATGTGCTGACGGTCTGTAAAATATAGGGTCACTAACACCATATTTCCCTATACGCCACTTGGTGTGACGGGGGTGCTTTACTTTTTTACTTTACTGTAGTGATGGCACAGAATCCTTAAAGTAGGATCGTCGGTTGATCTGGGAGAACAATCCATTTTAAGGAGCTGCAACTTGTAAGTAATTGGTGCAGAACAGATCCGATAATGGTTATTGAACAGCTCTCAATTTAATGATGACATAACAGACACAACCATGGATGCGCCCACAATGACCTATTCACTCCACAAAATGCAGCCAAAACACACAAAACACTGTAGTGATGGTACAGAATCCCTAAAGTGGAACCTTCTGTTAACTTGGCAGAACAATCCATATTAAGGAGCCGTGAGTCAGTGGCACTGAACAAATCCAATGACAGTTATTGACCAGCTCTCAATGGCATGACATAAACAGCATTTTGTTTCCACAACAGGGAAGGTCATATTCACAACACTTGACTTGCCCAAAGAGGACCACAGCCAGGCGAGCAGACTCAGTAGCACTGGCACAAATTTGTTGAGGTCAACATCCTGTTGACTCTAGCACAGCAAACTACACTGGAGAACCTAAATCAATCAATCAGTCTCCAGATGCAAATCCTGCAACAGTCGATGGAACATAAATACTATTCTGCCATCTTGAAACCGAAAATCCCCCAAAAATAAATCAATAAAATTATTTTTTAAAAAAAAAGTAAAGAATACAGCACTGTATACAATACAAATGTCACATGAATAACTTAGAGACACCATCTATTTGCACGATTATACAATTGGCCGAGTGGTACAGCGAAATAAGAAAAGATTGAAAGGTTGTTTAGGTATTGACTATCCTACCCTGTCTAAGTAAGAAAAATATTATATCAATAACAGGTGGAAAGAAAAAGAGAGATAGAGAGAAATAAAAGAGGCAGTTAAAGTTATGGATAAAACTGAATGGAATAAGTCAAGAAGAGAAAAAGAGAAAACAAAAAAAATTTGTTGAAGTCAGCTGCTACATGAGGGTTTGACTAGATGATGACGAAAGTTATCTTCAATTGTTATGACTATTGAGATTGTTCAAGGACAGCTAAGAATGACTAATAATGTTCTGATAGGAGATAATACACAAAGTAAAATAGTCACAATCCACTAGAAGAAGCAATTACCTAAAGTAGTGGTAAAAAAAAGTTAACAGAAGGAAACTGCTATTGAGCATTCTTATATTAGTGCATAAATAAAAAAAAAAGAGGCAGCAACAGAACTGACACTATTAAGGACAAGTAGCTATGAAGATCCATGATGAGTGTACATATCTGTATGATATAAGATGAGATATAAATGTACACTGGAATGACGTTTAGCTGTAAGAAGATTATATTAAACTAAATCTTTAAGTGAATAAACTTATACTAAACTAGTCCAGCAATTAAGCTGCCATAAGAAAAGTTTAGAAGAAGAAAAAAAATATGTACCTTATTACTTGGACGAATGGGATGACCTCCTCCCATCAGGGAGTAGAGTGTGATGTGCCCATCAAATGATGCACTTGAAATGATGGATGGATTTCGGGGACACCACTGGATATCAAAACACCACTGGTTGTTGGTGGAGAGATTGTACACCACCTGTAGACAGCATGAAGAATGAAAATATATAATTATATCACCTATAAGGTATACATAGTCCCATAGCATATTCTTTGTCACAAATGTTTCACATCGCTGTGCTATTTGAATGTAAGAGTAGCCAGTGCTCTGCCTTGTTATTACCTTTCATAACTCTTTAAGCCATAATGAATCAAACTAAAAAGCATGTTTGATAAAACAACCCCATAAATTTAAGTTGTAAAGCTGTGAGCATACAATTATGCTACTCCAACAATAAGTGGGTTTAGATACATTGTGCTGTTTATTACAGCAAACCAGTAATGTTTACACCTTTTGGTTTGACACATCCATCTTAGTTATGACTTCAACGACTAATTGACTAGCTTTTTTCAGCCATTTGCTCTCATTCTAGACTTTAAGCTAATTAATAATAATGATGATGCCTTCCTTTGTGAAAAAAAATATTGAAACTTTGGAAAGAAGGGCCAGTGTCTAAACACTATTAAAATAAACATAAAATGGTACTGAGCAGCTAGACTAACAGAAAGACAAGACAAATAACAATGTTACAAGAAAAGCCTTCCACAGAAAACACGACAACACAGCTAAAAAAATGGTGGATATTCTATTGTTTAATTGAAAATGTTACAACAAACAGATTGGGGGGAAAAAAATGTGTATCTGTGGACAAGCACCAGATGTTGCATCAAACATCCAAGAAAAATGCAGCCAGCATAATGCTCCGAGAAACACACGCTGGCCTAATAGAATTACGCTAAAAACAAAACTTTACATCAGCTGGTAAAGAAAACCAAATTTTTTAAAAATGCAACTATGTAGATATAGACCTTAGTGAATGAAAAAAGTGCAGATAGAGAGAAAAAGACGCACACTTGTACACATGCTGAAAAAATTACAATACAGTCTAGCTAAAGAGAATATGTTGACACATTGGGTATAGAAACTAACATGTAGAGGCTCCAGGTCACATAATGCTCATATAACATGTTAAATGTCACAACTAGAATTTAACAGAGCAGAGAATTCTTTTTAACAACAGATTACAATACCTATCTGTAAGTCATGTTTTCATGATTTAAAAAAAAAAAGAAAAAAAAGTAAAGAAGCCCTGTCACACCAAGTGGTTGTATAGAGAATATGGTGTTAGTGACCATAATTTTTATAAACCTTTGGCACATGATTTTTTGGTATGATGTGGTCAATATTACGCCCATGCCACTATACTTTCCCAGAAAAAATTTGGTACCATTTAAGGTGAGCCTGGAAACTGTAGATCAGGATTAAATCAATCTCTTGACCTTTGTAGTCCAGTTCACTAACAACTGAGCTATTGCGGCTCCCAAGTTTTTACAATAATAAGTTCATCAAAACATCGAACAAATTTTGTAGTTTGGAGATATCATATTTTCCTTGAACTTTTGCTGTAAAACTTTGTTGTTTACCCAAGAAGAGCTGTGGGAATCAGATGTGGTAATCATTTGCTGGCTTAGGCCCAATTTATGGCCTGGAATTCGAAAGCATAGCGCAAACAGATGGTGCTTTATTTATTGAAACATCGCCCATCAGTCCAGCTTTTATCATTGCATTGTTCATTACCTATGCCATGTTTACAAAGGTTTGTTTGATATCTCACTGACAGGACAGCTGAAGAGATTTTCACAGAAGTATAAAAAAATTTTTTTTTTTTTATATTGCACTTATAGCCAAATTTATATTTAAAAATAGTAGCACTTTTACTTTAGTAGTTTTTACTAAGTGTGCATGTTTGAAAAAAAAAATACATCAGCAATGGCTTGTCAGGGGTCACAGGTGAGAATATTTATTTGCCTTCATCATTTTTTTTAAGGTGTCCTAAATCACTTTTTTTGCCTATAAAACATTGTTACCACAGCCATAAAAATATGAATTACTGATCAAATGCATAAAAATCTATAATAAAAAAATAAAAAAGTACACATGGACATAAACCCTGCAGCCACATACCTGCAGACCACAGTCTTTGGAAACACACTCTAAAGCTCCAACTCAAGCAAGAGTTAGCTTAGATAACCATAGACAAATGTTTTAATCTTAATATCATAGAAGTTTAAATCATACAAATAAAACATCTAATATATATCACAATCATTACTGTGTCTTAGTACTTCAATACATTATAGACAAGTGATTACCTCTCCATTTTGAACATTAGAGTTAGGATTCCAACACAGAATCCTGCTGTCCTTTCCACAGCTAAGCAGGAGGTCAGGATCACGCTGGCACCAGGCTATTGATAAAATCCCCCTAAGAAAGAAATGTATGGAACTACTAATGCAGCACAAAGTTTATGATACATTTAGCAATCTGATATACAAGTATAACAAACATCTGATAAACAAAGACTAACAAATATCTGATATACAAAGAATAACAAACATCTTATAAATACAAAGAATAGTAATCATGCTATACAAAACTAACAAACATTTTATAAATACAAAAACTAACAAACATCTGTTATACAAAGAATATCTTTATGTATTTGTCAAAGACCTTAATCAAAATTGTTAATATAATAGCTCACTTCTGGTGATTTTCCAAAACCTTTAAAGGTGATGTGGCATATCTCAAGTCCCAAACTTGAATGACAGGGGTGTGATCATCTTCTGAGGACAGACAGAGCTGGGTAGCTACCTCTGGATGCCAAGCTATCAGCTTGGCCTTAATCTGAAATTTTGAAGCTACTTGTATGCAAAAATAAACCCAGTTGTGGTATATGCAGACACTCACACATTCAACATATACTTATTATTTATAGAGTTTCAAAGGAAAATTATTGGTTATTTAATTACCACAGAAAGAAAGAATCAACATTTTTCGGGCACATCATGAGAAGAGGAAAGTTGGAACTCTTGGTTACAACTGGCAAAATAGAAGGAAAGAGAGATCATAAACGACAAAGAGAGAAAATACTGGATAGCTTAGTGTCATGGCATTGAAAACAGTCAACAACAGAACTGAAACGATGCACTGTAGATAGAAGATTGTGGAAGGACATGATCGCCTACACCAACCAGTATGGCACATGATGATGAATTACCAGTTATCCACTGATTGTTCTTTCACTTTACATTCAAGAATTATAGCATGTCCTTTAGACATCATTTATTATGATGGACTAAGGAGGTTGGGGTCAAAGTCTCCACCTGTGCTATGGAGCTGGTGCTTCTGAGCTGAAGCCATCTTCAGTGCTTTTGTCAATGTATGGCAAGCATGTTTCATACTGATGAGGGGATCTGAGTTCTATGGAGTTGTCCTTTGTGCAATAAAAATGATCTGCTGACTCAACTAAAAACCAATTTCATCATCCTCATAATCAAGTACCGGGCCTGCTGGCATAGGTGATCATGTCTCTCCACAACTTTTGATCATGACAGTTATTTATCATTTCTGATAAAAACCAAATTACTATGAGGATTTCAGGATCATAAGCACAAATATTTTTTTTTTTATAAATTCAGTACCAGGTTGTTTTAAAAAAAAAAAACTGATGTATTTAGGAATAGTGCAAGGCAATATGTCCATAATATTTTCAACAGTTCAGTTAAGATTATTATTTCTTATTTAAAAAAAAAAATACCAATAGAAATAATAGCAGCAGCAGGAGAAACAAGAGTGACATGGCTGCACAGAATATTTAATGCAGCCTGGCACCAACAACAAGCCCTAGAAGACTGGCATCTGGCAATCATTGTACCAATATGGAAAAAGAAAGGTAGCAAAAGAGACTGCAATCAATATAGAGGTATATCTCTTCTCAGCCATGTAGGATACACCAAAATCTTGGGAAAAAAGGCTGAGACCAATAATAGAACTACAGTTAAGCGATTCTCAAATGGGGTTCCGAAAAACCAGGATGTACTGACGCACTTTTCACACTAAAACAGCTTGAAGAAAAAACAACAGAACACAGTCAAAACTTATAGATAGCCTTCATTGACCAAGAAAAAGCATTCGACAGAGTAAACAGAGAATAACTGTGGGAGATACTAATAACATACGGAGTAAGCCAACATCTAACCAACCTAATTAAAAGTCTCTACATCAACAGCAGCTGCAGGGCAACAGTAGCAGGCTACACAGACCACTTCGATGTTAGATCAGGTGTAAGACAGGGGTGCGTACTATCCCCCCTACTGTTTATTACATACATGGACTATATATGCAAGCTAGCCAACCCATCAGAGACAGAGGAGATCAACGAGCTTTTATTTGCAGACGATCGGGCACTAATACATGAAACAATAGAAGACCTGCAAGAACACTTAAACAAACTCAACAGCTCAGGCACAAAATACAACATGAAAATCAACATCAACAAAACAGAAGTCATGAATGTCACCAAAAATAAACAGGACATCAACATAACTATAGAAGGCAGGCAACTAAAACAAGTAGATGAATTCAAATACCTAGGAAGTTTAGTGACCTACGACAATTCACAAACAGCAGAGATAGACTCAAGATGCAACAAAGCTTTTCAAATCATTGGACAGTTATCACCACTATTGTCTAGCAAGGAAATAACTCTGGAGGCAAAACGAGCACTATACAATACAATCTTCATCCCAACGTTGTGCTACCAATGCCAAACCTGGACCCTAGATGCAAGAACAATAAGAAAAATAACCTCTACAGAGATGAAATGTGTTAGACGAATGACTGGAAACAGTCTGAGAGATAAGATCAGAAATGAAAAACTCAGAAAAAAAGCTAGGAATAGCCCCCGCCATAGAATATATAAGGAAACTACAAATAAAATGGTTTGGCCACGTGACAAGGCAGAAAGATCAAAACACAACACAATGAGCCTTAAACAAACGTTGTGAGAACACCAGGCCCAAGGGCCAACAATGAAAAAGATGGGTCAATGAAAAATTAGAAGCACTAGGAAACATAACAGCAGCAGAGGCGAACAGAAGAGCAAATGACCACAAATTCAATCTCCCTTTGACGCTGAGAAGTAGATGAGGAAGGAAAGAAGAAGATTTTTTTTAAATGTGCTGTTTGCATGTCTGTAGGATTATTGTGTGAAGAATTGTTCTTGTTTCGATATCTTTTTTTAGCTGTTTTGTCTGTCTTGCCATTGTCAGATGTTTCAATGGTTTAGAATCCGCTTTTTTTAATTATTTGGACTTTGTGGAATGTAATGAGTAATTGATATCTAATAATGACAGTTCAATTATAATGTTCACCAACTTCTACAGCTTAAGGCATAAACAATGAACCTACATAATAATGATAATGCTTAGGGCCATTGAGGAGAAGGCACAATTACACAAGTGGTGCAAAGTAACTTTCAGTGTTGCTGTTAAACAGGCACAAGCACTGAGCATATCATCTGTCAGCCAGATCTGTAGTCAACAAACTTTGGTCACCATGGCAGGATCAGCACCCCATAGTAGATCAAGATATCACTTTACTTGTCAGAGGGGGCTCCCAGAAACAGCTTGAATCAAAGGTAAAGGTAAAGTACGAGACATGGATCGGCATCTTAGCATGCAAGTTTTTCACCCATATGTGGTCAACATATGTGCTGGAATCAAAAAGACTACTACTTCTCCAGCAGAATTTGGGAAATCAAGAAAGACACTGCATCCACCACATCATCTTTCTGGATCTAAGAACTCTGTGTGACAGTGTATCAATTAAGCAATTAATCCTTGAACCTTGGTAATCTCCAGTCTAGTTTAAAATTAGTTGTTTACCTCATGAATGGCATTGTCAATGGGATTTTGAGTTTAATCAATTTAGGCTAAACAAAGCTAGTTACATATGATCTCACTGGAGTGTGGGGGCTATGATAGCTCAGGGGTTAGTGAAGGACTCTATTAAGAACAAGAGGTAGGGTTTGAACCGGATCGACGGCTCCCATGTTCACTCAGCCTTAAATGGGCACTGGAATTTTTTAATGGGAAAATAAAGCGGCATGGGCGTAATACCGAAAACATTACCCCAAATATAATGTGCTGAAATTCTATTTAAAAAATAAGGGTACTAACTCCATATTCCTATACACCATGTGCCATGACAAAGCTATTTACTTTCACTGGAGTGTACTGATGTTGAATGTTAAGCAAAACCAAATAAGATTCAATTAGCTTTAGATTAAAAGATAAGGAAGTGCTGCTTACCCTGGACATACTATCACTGACTTTGATAATTGGTTCATTTTTACGTAAATCCCACACCACACACCGTGAGGCAAATGTTGAACCTAGAATATGCTGTACTTGACGATTCCAAGCCAAACATGCAATTTCTTCTGCAGGCTGCAACAATATTGCAAATCAATATCTATCACAATATGGCAACGATTAAACATGTAAACTGATTTATGTAAACACAAATGAGATTAAAATAAACAAACAAAAATGCACCTTTCCAACATTTTGTGGATTCAGTTGTAATTATTTAGATGTTAATTAAATAAAAAGGTACAAATTAAATAAATATTGGGAAGTCTTTATGTCAAGAACATTAATTTTGTTGCAAGACTGTGCCTTATTTAGAAACACTATTACTTTTGTTAAAATTTGTTATGTTTAGCACTGTTGACAATTAACATTATGTGCCATGCTCATTGGTGTAAGTGACCATGTTTTTCTAAATTTCCTTGTAAGTTGATCTCTTTTCATGCTAAGCTGTTAAACTGGGTAATATCTTCAGTTGTTACCTTCTGTCTCTCTTTCCTTCTATTTTTTCTCGCTGTTACAATATTTTATTTTAAAATTTCTATCTTCTAATACCAATCAAAAACAGCAGATTAATCTTTTCTAACACATTTCAAAAGTTCTCTTCAAGTACTGGCCTCATTAAAGATATCTCAATAATCTCTGGTGACTGTTGTTGAAAATACCTGACTTCAATATTTGAATAATGACAATAATGTACACCTAACCTATTTAAGAAAAATAAAAGCATGTACAAAATTAATACACAAACTAGATAAGCAATTATAAAACATTTGTATATGTATAGATTTGGTATAAAGCAAATTCTTTAAATCTAAATGACTTATATTTATATACTATCATAAGTCATAATATAAAGATGTAACTCACAAGTGACTTTTGTCCTGGTGTCATTGGTTTATCACCTTTGAGAAGATCCCAAATATAGATTTCAGAATCTGTAGCCCCTGATGCAAGAAGGTTGTGCTGTAAGAAAGAGAAAATGAAAAATCTATTATGTGCAAACAAAATTCTGAGAATGGCATTACAAATAAAGAGAGGGGGGGGGGGGGGGGGGGTAAGGCAGAGAGAGAAAGACTGAAAAATCAATTCATCATCAGATCTCATGTTCTCTGCAGAATGTTGCATCCACACAACTAGTCTGAAAGAATCCCTGTCTCTAGCCAGATCTTCCACTTCTGTTGTCAATTTCAAGGTCTCTCTGATATCTTGAAACAACTTTCTTGGTCTGCCCCTATCTCATTTTCCTGGAACCATGCCTTCCATTACTGTTCTTTTTAGCTTGCTGTGTCTCTTGACGTGGTCATGGCCATAGTATTTTAATTTCCTCTGTAGAATAGTGTTTATGAACCAGTTCTTTCTAATGTTTAGGTCTTTTAATATGTCTTCATTACTTTTTTTAGCTTACACAATTGTCTTTTTAAATCCCTTTACATTGTTTGAGAGGACTGTCATCAGCATATCTGAGTTCTGGAATTACGTGGTTATTTATTGTAAAAGGATCAAGCATCATAAATTTGTCATTATTTCTGACATTTCTCATAAAAGATGTAGGACAGGTATAGAAAAAAGATGCACCCCCACCTCACTCTTTTTCATACTTCAAACCAATTTGATGCTTCGCCTACTACTGTAATAGCCACTTGCAGTCTGTGATATAATGATTCCATAAGTTGTAAACTTGTGTTGGAAAGCCATATCTTTCACCATGTTCCACATTTTCTGATATTGTACACAGTCAAACGCATTACTATAATAAAAAAATCAATTAGGGGTAATTTTTGAAACCACAAATAAATATGCAAAGGATCAAGCCTTTAGATACATTACTATTAAATTACCTCAATCATTGAGTTGAAACAACTGTATTTATAATTCCAATGAACACTTTATGAGGACAAATGATAATTAACAAAATTACCTGAAATGGGTTTAAATCCAAAGCCTTCACAGCTCCTGTGTGTTGAGTTAATTGTACGCTGAGGCAGTCCTGAGAGCCAGCTAGCATCTTATCAGCACTGTATACATGAATACTGCCATTCTCTCCACCACCAATGATGACCCCACTTTCTGTATCCTTCACTTGACCCCAGACAATTTTGTGAAACCTGCACATTTAGGGACAGTTAAGACTATTTATGAAAATGACGGATAACATAACAACTCAAAACCAATACATACAAGAGTGTGCTTTGCAAATGTTGAACATACAAACTGAAAAGATATTAGTTGCAAGTGTCAATATTAAAAACAGACACATTAGGCATGTGAATGGAAGACAATAAATGTATATATCTTACCTTGCATCAGAGGGAACTGCAGAAACTAAGGGCATATCCAGTGTTGCTTCATCAAGGTTTAAACTATATAGTTCAATAGCTGATGATGTACTGTAAAACATGATGAACAAATAATGTTTAGTTATTTCCTTAATGAACTTCTAAGTTTCTGAGTGCAATTACTACATCACACTGAATTTTCATATCAAAATTACTAAACAAAATAAATGAACATATTTAAACATATTCACTTTCCTTTCACTGAAAAAATAATCTACAAGTAATGAAAATGTTCCTAATTGAATTATGAATGCAATACAATTTTTTTTAATGACACATTGTGACATGTCTTCTTTTCCCCATCACAAAACAATATTTCTGAACACTTCCATTCACCATCCAATTTTCCTACTGGATCCAGGTATTGGTAATCCCAGCTGCTCTTTTATAACGACAATGTTATATGAAAAACATTCTGAACCTTTCCTTAATCTAGTGAAATTATTTTCACTATACTACAATTTATACTTAATATGCCATGTTAGAAAGTTTTTTTTAATATTTACTCACAAGTTATTGTACTTATTTATAATTAACAGCTTGTATGTAATGGTACATAGATTCTGTCCTGTCAAATGGAAGTGAATTATAGACATTTATCAAACAGGCAAGACTATCACTGGAGGAAACAGAAATGTTTTACAGAAAAATATTAAGAATACCAAGGACAGCTAATATAAGTAAGAAGATCTATCTATTGACCTTTCGAGCCGTAACCGGCCCATAGGGCGTAGACCAAGATACACCTTCTCCTATATGAATTTTTGTTCTAGCAGTTTTCTTTTAAAGATATTTTATCAAATCTCGCCATCTGTCTCTGTTCTGTGCAAGCAGTTCTATCTCATTGAGGGAGCCGATTCCTGCTGCTCTTGCCTCTCTCATCAATGTTCTTCTCAGTGTCTCCCTGGGTCTTCCTCTTTTTCTTTTACCTGTTGTTTCCCATATGAGGGCTTGCTTTGCTATTCGATTATTATCTCTTCTCATCACATGTCCAACGTATGACCATCGTCTTTTCTTTATTACTGAAGATATTAGTGGTTGATTGGCGATTTCTCTAATTTCCTCGTTTGTTTTGAATTCGTTCCATTCTATACCAAGTATTTTCCTTAGACATTTATTTTCGAATGCGTTCAACTTTGTTTCTATATCTCTTGTTGTTTTCCAGCTTTCACACGCATACGTAAGGGTTGATAGTACATTTGATTTGAATAGCCTAAGTTTTGTGTTTGTGCTAATGAGTTTTGATTTCCACAACTTTTCAAGGCTTCTGAAAGACATTGCTGCTTTAGCCAGTCTGATTCTAATTTCTTTGCTCGTATCCCCTTCTCGATCAATGTGACTTCCAAGATAGATGAAGTGATCGATCTCTTCTACTGGTTTGTTTTCCATGTATATTTTGTCACTTGTTGGAATTAAACTTTTCATGACTTTAGTCTTTTCATGATTGACCTCAAGCCCAATTTTGCTGGCTATTGATGATAGTTCATTTGTGTTTCCCTGCATCGTTTTTATCTGATTGCTGATGAGAGTTATTAAGAAGATGCATTAGAAAAAAAAAGTTGTCTACCAACTTTGAAAGAGAACAATGTGTAAGATGAGAATGAAGTGAGAATTAGTGTAACAATGGGAGATACCAGAAGCAAAGGGAGGATGAAGAGAGAGAGAGAAAACAACAACAAATACTAGACAGTCAGGCACTGAAATAAATCAACAGTAGAATTAATAAGAATACTAGCAACTGAAATATTTTGAGGACATGACCACTAAATATGATGATTATGATGTATGCAATTTGATTCCTTTATTTACCATAATTTTGAGTTTTGTTTTCAAGAACATAAAATGATTATAAAGTAATGTTAAACTTTTGACACACTTTCATAATTCTGTTTATTAGTACATTGCATAAGTGCTGAGATCCATTCTTTAGTAATTAATTCCTCAGTATGGTGCTATTGATGATACTAACTCTATACTTTATTAGCTTTTTTTGACTCCCTGCATAGTTTGGTTTCTCCAGTTCTGATTTGTTCTCCTTGCAGTCTGGTCACTGTGACATTTCATAATCATTACTTCAATCATTGATTCATCCAGCGTTCCTGAGGGCTTTCAGAATATTAATAAAAGCAATGGTGCTTAAGTTCTCTTTTTTCTGTTCTCATATACTTCTTAATGTCAAAGGATAATGAGATGTTATTTTCAATGTACTGTGGTTTTTTCCATATACAGTGGTTTGTCACAGCTGTTTGCTTTTTTCTTAAAGTGGCATTTTAGTTATAATCTGGGAAACTGTGCAGCATTTATGGGTTCAGGTGCCCTAAATCTACTGTACCATATTTATCTAACGTCCTTTCTTCCTTATGGCTATTATCTTTCTATTCCCTCTTACTGTTAATGTCTATGTTAGCCACTGGTAGCACAATGTTTGCAAAAGGATTGTATTAGCAGTTATTAAAAAAAATGAGTATCTTGTAGCATTATTTTTATTTCATACATTTCAACAGAAACTAAGGATTAAAAAAAAAAAAAGTAAAGAGCCTCCGTGGCGTATAGTGAATATGGTGTTAGTGACCATAACTTTTACAGACCTTTGGCACATGATTTTTGGGGTAATGTGGTCGGTATTACGCCTGTGCCACTTTACTTTCCCAGAAAAATCCGGTACCCATTTAAGGCTGGGTGAACCTGGAAGCCGTCAGTCAGGATCAAACCAGGCTTCTTGAGCAGCAATATGATTAATGAACAAATTATAAAGTAGCATGTTCTTTACAATGTTGCTATTACTCTACATTTTTTGTCTGTGTAGTTGTCTGGGGATTATACATCAGTGGTTTGTCACTGTCTTCTGATTGTAGGTGCAGTCCTGAAGACGGTAATCCCATGAGTAGTGATTTCTTTAGAAACCATGCTCAGCAGGACTCGTTCCCAGAGCCTCAGGGTTGTGAAACCGTTCACTACCTGTAAGCCACGGATGTCTACTAAATTATTCAATTTATATATTTCTTACATAATAATAATGCTAAATAAAGCATACAATTTTTAAAAAAATCAGTCTGTTTCCATCCAATAAAATGTAATAATACCTGAAGGTAGCATCAAGCTGTTGTGCTGCAGTACCTGTAGCCACATAGATGGGATATTTATTCTCAGGGGACCATGCCATATTGGCAGTCCTGTCAATTTCCTTCACTCTCATCTTGATATCTTTGTATGCAATCTGTTTTTTACCTACAGATTATAAGATATATTTGAAAATAAAATAATTTTAACACAGAAATATAAACACATAATCTGTATTAATATTCAGCCTTTTAATCAAGTCTCATGAGAATATATGCTTACACTGGAAAATACAGCCACATCACAATCTAACTCATGAACATACTTCAACACTAATCATGTCAGACCGAAATCATACATTTCCATCAACAAATGTCTCAAAAATATATTCATCAGAAGGCCATAAGTCAATCAAACATAGCTTTATGGGGGAAAATGAAAGGGCTATGAATGGAAATAAAAATTAAACTATTTATTAGAACTAATCTTATTTAACTATTTATTAGAACTGAACTTTATTAGAACTAATCTGCATACTAAAAAATAAATGAGTTTATATATTCGGTTACCTTTGTGACCTATATATATATAGGTCACAAAGGTAACCGAAAAAGTGTTTCCAACAATTGATATATATTTTTAAAAACTTGTGTAAAATGTTCTATTCAAGGAGGAGGATAAGTACTTTTAAAATGTAACCATTTAAAAATGTAGTCAGACTGTAAAAGATCACAGGTGACACCTAGCGATCTAGCATGTACGAAAACATCTCCAGGTTACCCCAATGTGTGTTTTTAAATTAAACCCTTAACTTACGACAGACTCAACAGGTCAGTAAGGGATAACTGTTTTTTGCTCAAAGAAATCACAGAAAAATGGGAATAGACCAGAAAATTAAAGTAGCAACCATCAGTATGTAGAATAAAAAACAAAGAAGTTGAACTTATAGAAAAAATGACACAGAGAAAAATGTTAATACTAGGATTAGCAGACACCATCATAAAAGGACAACAGATAAAGAAAACACACATGAAACTACACAATAATATTTTCAGGAAGTAGAAGGCACAGAAAGAGCTACACACAGAGTAAGCTTTATCATTGACCCAGAACATGCAAGGATTATAGAAATAAAATACTCCTTAGAAAGAATAATCATAACCAGACTACTAGAAGACAACAGAAAAACAACTTCCATACAGATTTATGCACCATGTAACAACAGTGAAAAATACAGCGAAGAATTCTATAACACACTAAATGAAATTGTCAACAATACTGATGAAAGCGATGACATATTAGTGATGGGAGATTTTAATGGAAAGCCTGGGAAATGCAACAATGAGAACAAAGATATCCTGGGACCTTTTGGCAATAAGAGAGCTGAAATAAATGAAAATGGAAGCAGACTGCTAGAATTATGTAATCAAAATTATTTGTTTATCACTAATCACATTCTTCAAACACTGAGGGTTGCAAGTATACACCTGGTACAAGTGGAATGACACAACATGCAGAAGTCAGGTCGATTTTATACTAACAAGGAAAGAGTAACCGACAGCAGAGCTATCCCGAACATCACAGACAACCCAGACAATAAAATGGTTATGATTACACTCAGATAGCTAAAAACAAAGAGAAGATATGCAAACATACAAAAGAAGCAAAAAGAACAGACAATAAAAATAATATATGGAAAAATAGGGAGACCTACAAGAACACGTAAATAGACTCAACAGCACAGACATCAAATACAACATAAAATTCAACATCAACAAAACAGAAGTCATTGAATATAAAGAGAAACATAATATCAACATAACTATAGATGGGAGACAACCCAAGTAGAGGAATTTAAATACCTAGGAAATCTAGTGACAAATGACAATTCACAAGCAGCAGAAATAGACTCAAAATCCAACAAAGTGTGTCTAATCATTGGACAGTTGTCACCACTATTGTTCAACAAGGAAATAACTATAGAAACAAAACAGGCACTCTACAAAACAATCTCCATCCCAACATTGTGCTACCAATGCCAGACCTGGACCCTAGATGAAAGAACAATAAGAAAAATAACTTCTGCTTAGAAGAAATGTGTTAGACAGACAAGTGACAGGAAACAGTCTGAGAGATAAGATCAGAAATGAAGAACTGAGAAAAAAGCTAGGAATAACCCCCGCTATAGAATATATAAAGAAACAACAGATAAACTGGTTTGGCCACGTGAAAAGGCAGAAAGATCAAAACACAACGAGCTTTCAATACACATGGCGAGAACACCAGACTCAAGGGTCGGCCAAGAAAAAAAAATGGATTGACGGAATATTGAAAACGCTAGGAAACATGACAACAGCAGGAGAACAGAAGAGTAAAAGACCGCAAATTATACTTCCCCATGACACTGAAAGGCAGATGAGGAATGCTATATATATATAGCAAAAGGTTGCTCTCATTACAGCCCGTCTGAAGGAATATATGTCTCTCACATCCTCTACTGTCAAGCTCACTGTCTTTTTTCTTTGATGGTTTAAAACCATCCATGATCTTTGTCTATTTCTATCTATTCTCATCTTCTTGGAACCATGTCTTTGTGTTCTTTCCAGCCCTTTGTGTCTTTTGATGTCTTCATATGAAGTCCTGTGGTGTCTTCATCATTTCTCTTTTTTCATTATATAAAAGTAAAATATAATTTACTTCAGATTTGACCTGTCTTTTGGCATCTATTGCATTAATTTCACTCAAATAATAAAAATTCAAATGCAGTTATTTGTCACCATATCACGGAAGGCAACAGAAAACCACCGTCATAACTTCTTTGTACAATCATGAATCGCCACAACAATAGAACATGGATAATAGGACAACAGATAAGAAAATCACTGGAGTCTGTAGAAATGTGGTTTTACAGAAGAATGTTGAGAATACCATGGACAGCTAAGAAGAGTAATGAAAATGTTCTGATAGAGGCCAAAGCAAAAAGAGAACTAATTTCCAATATTAGGAAAAGCAATCATCATTTTTTGGCCATGTAATGAGAAGAGAACAGCTGGAATATATTGCAACAACTGGAAAAATTAAGGGATGAAGAGATAGAGGGAAGCAAAGAGAAAAAATACCAGAAAGCTTAACAGAATGGCTTGGCAGAAGGCCAACAACAGAAATGATAAATAACTGTTGAGATCAAAAGTTGTGGAGAGACATGATCATGATCACCTATGCCAGCAGGTCCGGTACTTGATGATGATCACTATCAGCTGCCTAATACTTTAAAAAAAATTAATTAAGTTATTTAATAATTTATTATAAAATAATAATGAAGGTAATTAAATTATTTATTGTCAAAGTCTAAGCACTATAAAACTTTAAAAGTGAAAACTAAAGTAGTAAGTTTAAAACTTTATAATCAAATGTAACTGTTGCCTGTTGGACGACTGTTGTGTAATAGGAGTTCAGTTAGTATAAAAAATGGCGGTAAGACAAAGAGTAGAGAAGTAGAACATGTATACCACAAAACAAAGGCCCAATGTCAATGTATTAAATTAAAAATTATGTTGAATGAATGATTAATAATAATAATAATGAATGTAATTCCAAATTCAGGTCACGCCAATGACCATGTCATTCATGTTTTATATTAAAATATATGACGACGGAAAATAAACATTACAATGAATGAGTGATGTAGTGGTACTGGTAGTGGGTGGTGGTACTTACCCAACCCCATACCCCCTTGCCTTACTGATATAACACTTCTACACCATTGTAATTGTTAAGTTCTAAATCTAAACTCTGAAGTTCACTCCTCAACTCAGTCAAGAGTGTAAAAACATTAAAATAAATTATTTGTCTTTTACATTTGCTGAGATTTACTATACTATTTTTTTTTTATATTATAGTCTCTACTGACTCTCATCTAAGTTATTTTAAGTATCTTTTAGTTTATTGTTTGTAGAGTAGATACTCTACCTCTACTGAAGAGTCTACGACTATGACTACGCTCTAAATTAATACTTTTTTATACTAATTTATCATCATCATTGAGTGCCATCTCCGCATCGAAGGTTGGCTACCATGGAGCGCCATTTCACTCTGTCTCTTGCTTTGATTTTGATGGTGCAGATTGTCATAGTCTGACTTGTCCATCTTTTGATGTTACTCGTCCGTGTTAGTCTTGGTCTGCCTCTTTTACCTTGTATTTTCCTTTTCAATATTACTTACTTTATTTAGTAGGCCGTTGTGATTGTGTCTTTTAACATGCCCCAAAATTTACAAATGATTTCATCTGATTTGTCTTGTTTTAAATGTGTTTTTTTATTTTTAGTTGTTTTAAAACGTCATCGTTTGTTTTCTTTTCTTTCCATTTTACTAGTAGTTTCTTGTCTCTGAGTCCGAGCCTATTTCATTCACTGTTGTGTCTACTACTCACTCAACTCACTGTCTGAGAGTCTGTTTCTATTCTAGTTACTCTACTACCACTATCATCATCTGACCAATCAATAAAATAATATAATAAAATAATACAATTTTTATTTACAATGATCATGATCTGATGATCATGCATACACGGGACAAATACTAATACAATCATCATACAATTCATACATGTCATTTTAACATTAAATTTTTTTTATTTCATTTAAATTTTAACCAAACGATCATAACCATAGTTCAAACTAAAACTATGTTGCAACAATGGTCGCCGGCCGTATCTTTACTTTACTTACTACTTTATTATTTTGATTCACTTAATTAAGACTAACAAAGCTAAGCTCAGTCACTTTTGACAGTTTTGAGTCACTCAATTCAATTGAGATGATGATGGGAAGGCAGGCGGCGAATTTTTAAAGAAATTAGGTAAAAAAAATACAAAGTGAACCTCTCCAGTAAAATAAAAAGTGAGCATTAATATATAGTCTTCCTACCTGTCTAAATGCAAAATACAAATGAAAGCTGTACAGCGTCCAATAAATTTTGTAAACACGTAATCCGATGTTTGTTGTTCTCAACGTGGCAGACGCCACATTTCCCAAGCCCAACTTCCGTTTTCTCGAGATGAAAGCTTCCTGTGCTGTTCCATTAAACTCCCCCCGTAAGGTCAATCATCCAAAGAAGTAATAATGTAAAGGTTCCATGCTCATGCTATGCAAACCGTAGGGGGAATATGCTGTTATGTTAGTAGCCATATTTTTCCATGACCATCGTCACATATCTTGAGTGTTTATGATCATAGTTTTAGTCTGTTTAATATATATATATATATCTAATCAATATTTTTTGCTTGTCATGTTTATTTCATTAAGTGGGGGTCTGGTTGGTCTCGAGGCAAGACGCCTGCTCAAGACAGAGGGGTTATGGGTTCAAAACCTGGCTGCACCAGTTGGGATTTTTATCTATGGTTTCTCTCTGCGGCAACCACCTCTGGTCTCAGCAGCTAGAGGCTAGGCCCGGCTTGAAACGTCAATTACTCATCGACGGAAAAAATATGAGTACCCCGAAGTCGGAGTTATCTGCCTGTGCACACGGCTGCCAGGGAAAAATGAATTAACACGCAAAATTCAGTTCCTAGTCTCTAGGGACTACGTCAGAGATCAAAAGCTGGAGAACGAAAAGTAATTGTTGTAGATAGGATTTTCTACATCTCTGTGATGTTTTTAAAGATTTGCTCAGTGTATAGATTGAACAAGCTTGGTGATAGGATGAGGAAAAATTAAAAAATAGAAAAAAATGGTATGTAAGAAGCTTTACGTGATAAGTGGACGACACTTGCTGTGTCGTCCAATGACACTTGCTGTGTCGTCCATTTATCACGTAAAGCTTCTTACATACCATTTTTGTTCTATTTGTTAATTTTTCCTCACATTCAGCTTTACTGCAGCTTCGCATTTTTATGCCTTAACCCTTTGGTGATAGGATGCATCCCTGCCTTACTCCACTTTTTATATCAATAGGTGTAGAGTTCTCTTTGCTATATTTTATTATTGCTGTTTGTTCCCAGTAAAAATTACATATTAGTCGTATGTCTGTGTCATTTAGATGTATATCTTTTAGGCAGCCTATAACTATAAGTTGTTTATGGTGTATTCTATCAAAAGCGTTGGTGTAGACTATGAAGCAGGCATATATTGGTTTGTTTACTTCTGTGTACTTTTCTATTAACGTCCTCATCCAGAATATAGCTTCTTTTGTCCCACTGTTTTTCCTAAATCCAAATTGCTGCTCTTCTAATTCCATATTGATGCTACTCTGAATCCTTCCTTGTATAATTTTTAGCAAGATTTTTTTACATGGCTCATATCTCAGCATTCAACTGCACAATTATTTTTCGGCAATGCAATGCAAGTTGATGTTTTTAGGCAATTTGGTATGTAACCGGTGTGGTATATGTCATTGCATATGTATGTGACCACTTCAATGCCAAATTATTGAAGTGCCTTTATCATCTCTGTATGTTGTCAAGTCTTGATGATTTTCCATTTTTCGTTTTTTTTTTTTCATAGTTTTTCCACTTCCGATTTTAAGATTTTATATCCCGACGTACATTTTATAATTGGTTTCTTTTCCCTTTCGTCATAAAATAATTATGTTATATATCCATGCCATCTAATGATTATAGGGTTAAGGCATAAAAATGCGAAGCTGCAGTAAAGCTGAATATGAGGAAAAATTAAAAAATAAAAAAAGGTATGTAAGAAGCTTTACGTGACAAGTGGACGACACAGACTAAACAACGTTTCGGCTCAATAGGCCTTCATCAGGAACAAACAATTGCATTGCTATTGATTATATCTTTGTTCTCTGTTAGCATTATTCATTTTTTATTTTGCAATACATTCACTTTCTGTGACTTTTTAAAATTATTACTAGTCATTCTCTTTATTTCTGTGTGCATCCCTCATAAATCTTGTTTATTTCCCATAGTTTCGATTTGTATACATCTTTGCCGAGTCAGTCTTCTTTTGCCTTTTTGCATATTGTGCGTATTTTATTATTTATTTTGTTGTATTGATAGTGTTCTTCGCTCCTCTTCTTTCTTACATTTTTTTCCAAGATGGGGGCAGTTATCCATTTTTGTTTTTTGTTCTTTTACTTTTTTGGTAAGATGTTACAAGTTTCTTGTTGCACAAGTTGCAGCACCGGGGTGAGTCCCGAAGGTTCATGTTAGTCAGGTGGGATTCATAATTTCACAAATTCACATTGCAGGGAGATCTTACAGTCTGTTGTTTGATGTGTGACGGGGATAGTCTGATGACTAACTGTGTTTCATATGTTCGGATTTGGTGATGTCCTAGCATCACCAAGCGCTATACATAAAAAAAAAAAAAATATGACGATCATCATTTTCAGGAGGACGGGAACTTCCGGTCAATCGGATTCCATAGGCGGCAGGAACCATTAAAGTCTATGTCTGAAAAGTGTTCCTTGTTGCAGTTTCCTCATATTCCAAGTCCGGCTTGTTGCAGGAGCTACTGAGTTAAGTGCTCTATGCACACCGTGAGCTGTGCGTTTCATCTGTTTTTGTCATGTTTCGATATTTCGATTGTTTACGCTGAAATCCTATGATGGAGAACAGATGGCTGTGTTCACTTTCTTGCGGTTTCGCCTTATGTCTTTTGGCGTGTGCTGAGATTGCGATGATGGGGACTACAACTACCTTTCTTTGTTTGGAAGATGAGATAGTAATTCGGATGGTTCCACTGGCACTGGCGGTTGAGAAATTATGGATTTTAATTCGTTTGCAGTGATACCGAGGCCTTCCATAACCATAACCATAAGTTTCTTGAGCGCTTTCTTTATACATTCCCATTTGGTTGTAACTTTTTCATCAGTATTTTCTATTCTGTACTGTTCAGTTCCTTCTTCTAGTAGCTTCTGATGTGTGATCTTTACTTGTATTGTATAAATATCTTTAACATCTGCAGAAATTTAAAAAAAAAATGATAATGTTAAAGCTTTACGTTATTACACAAATTTGAGCGACGTTTCGACTCAATGGGCCTTCAACAGGAACAACAAATAACACACGAACAGATATGTAAGTAAATAAAATTAGTTCTACATAGCTAACTAATAATGAAGTATCTAAAACAAAATCATTTTTAACTAGAATGAGAAATAAAAATGTCCCCCCCCCCTCTTTCCCCTTTTGCGTACTGCGCTGTGGCCAGAAGGAAAATTAACGAGGACCAGGATACCTGGTGTAGTTAACCAGCTAATGGGAGGGTTAAAACACAGATGGAAGGTTCTAAAAGTATGTGGTGAGGGGGGGGGGGGGGGAGTATTGTACAGTTACCTCAACAAAGCGTCACCGGCAATGTCTATACGTATATACAACCATGCAAAAGCACACAGACATATATATATATATATATATATATATATATATATATATATATACGCACGCACACACATATCTATATATTTATATATGTATACATAAGGGAGCCGCGATAGCTCAGTGGTTAGTGAACTGGACTACAAAGGACAAGAGGTAGGGTTCGATCCCAACCGATGGCTTCCGTGTTCACCAAGCCTTCAATGGGTACCGGATTTTTTTCGGGGAAAGTAAAGCGGCACGGGCGTAATACCGACCACATTACCCCAAAATTCATGTGCAAAAAGTCTGTACAATATACGGTAACCAACACCATATTCCCTATACGTCACTTGGCGTGACGGGGGTACTTTACTTTGTTATATATATATATATATATATATATATATATATATATATATATACATCCAATTCATATACATATATGTATACACAAACATACGTACATACGTAGAAACATGCATGCATACATCCATACATACACACACATACATACATGCATACATACATACATACATACATACATACATACATACATACATACATACATACATACATACATACATACATACATACATACATACATACATACATACATACATACATACATACATACATACATACATACATACATACATACATACATACATACATACATACATACATACATATATACATACATACATACATACATGCATACATACATACATACATACATATATACATACATACAAGCATGCATGTATACATACATACATGCATGCATACATACATACACATACATACATGCATACATACATATCTACACACATAGATACATACATACATACATACATGCACACATATATATACATACACGCACACACATACATGCATGCATACGTATGTATGTATGTATATGTATATATACGGCTACAACCATTCGTGAGCATATATATGCATTCGAAAAAGTGCGCTTACAGCATGTATACCTAAAAGTATCCATAATTAGGTTCGTGAGCATACACAAAACACCAGAATAGACCAGTAGAATACAGGCTACCCGGATGGAGGAAAGAGTACGATTTCTCAGAGTGAAGTTCACTAAGAACATGTAAAATGTAAGGTACCGTGTAGTGCAGGTGCAAAGGGTATAACAATAAGTAGCGCAGACACAAGAGATATAGGGAGCCAGAAAAGTGTCGCAGTGTTGTCTACTAGAGATGAGCTGTGAGTAGCATAGCATGTGCATATACTAATGTTCTCATATATGAGCAAACGAGTAGAATATGAATAGTAGGGAAGGAGCAGCTACAGGGAAGCTATGTGTATGAGTCGTGATACATTCAGGCCTCGTGGGGTCACCTTTAACATCTAAAGCATCATTTTATGAAAACCAAATAGATGGCGCTGAACATTTACTGTAGAGCTTTCTAGCTTGTGGTGATCAGAAAAGACTGATGGCTATCTCTGGTATCATTATAGACAAATTGTAAGACTGCAGCCTTATACATAGTCTTATGAAGTTGATGGATATCAAATGGCATGTCAAGATTCTATGTAGTGCCATTTTGGACAGATGCGATATCCCAAGCATCGACACTACAACTACTCTGACCACACATTCGCTGAATATAGTTCATAAGGTATGGCTGGACCAAAAATGTTAAAGTATGGTAAGGTGAGAAAAGTAAACGTCGACAAGGTGGACAACAGAAGCACTTCAGAAATACGCTAAAGACCTCGTTAAAAGCTTTCAATATCAACATTACCACAAAAGTAAACGTGGCACACGAAAGAATTGCCTGGCCCGCTTCCCTTTAGACGCGGAGCTGTATACTGTGAGACAAACAAAATAGCAACTGAACACCGGAGATGGGATAGAAAGGCTCGCAAAATGGATCTCCCACCAACAGCAACTATAACTTGTCCACACTGTCCTAGATTATTCTCGTGGTTCTTTTTCAGTGTATTAAAAAAATATTTAAAAAATTATTCAAATACAAAAATTAAATTTCGGTGACTCGTTATAAAGCAATAACATCTATGGTTGTAAAATTATGATAATTATAACAATGAATATGGACAAAAATTAATATTACATTACGTTTTTGGTATCGGAAAATGCCTAATTTAGATTTGGGGGCCTTAGTAGCCTAGTTGGGAAAACCATCTGACTGGGCTAGTGTTGGTATAAGTAGAGGATTGATGGATTCATTACTGAATCGTGCTGGTATAAACAGAGGATTGATGTATTCATTACTGTATCGTGCTGGTATAAACAGAGGATTGATGGATTCATTACTTTTAAGAGCTATTCGTGATGGTATAAATCAGTGGCGTATTCTCTATGCTACCGTAGCTACCGCCGGTAGCCTGAACATATTAACGAAATACAAAAAGAAATAATAATTTATTATATTTTTTTTCATAATTATATTACAAATTTTCGAATATTCTATTACACATTTCGTAAGCCAATATGATTTATTTGCTTTGATTTGCATTTATTAAAGCAAGGTTTTCCTATGGCTACTATAACGTTTGTGAATGAAACCGAAACTACTCTAAGCTAGTACATGAAACCGCTAATAAGCAGCGGTACAGTTCTCTTCTCTCCGACTTAGAATTAATCACCTTGGCATTCAAAAATTCCCGTCAAAATAATACGGCGAAAGCTACCTATACAAAATGCGGTTTCATGGGTTATTTTTAGCTGACTTGGAATTAATGACCTTGACATTTAAAAATTCCCGTCAAAATAATACGGCGAAAGCTATATATACAAAATGCGGTTTCATTGGTTATTTTTAGCACTAGCCAATAAGAAGCGTCACAAAGTGAAAGTGAAACTATTTCTGATTACCGGAACTTCCTAACCTATTTATAACTACGTTATGCGCATCAGCATCTGTAGAAAGAACTTTTTCTGCTCTCAAGAGAATCAAATCGTATTGTCGCTCAACTCAGACACAAGAACGCTTATCTGGTTTGGTAATAATGCCCATTGAGAAATCATTCCTTCAGAAACTTAGAAACCAACCCAACAGTACTTTTAATGACAAAGTCATCAAGACATTTTCGTCTCAAACAAGACGGATAGAGTTTACATATAAATAAGTAAGTAATTTAAAATGTAGTGATGTCATTAGCAAATATTACTTCATGTTAGCCTACTGAATATAATGTATGTCTTTATTTATTATGTCAGCGGTAGCCTAGACCCCTAAAACCAGTTTACGCAACTGGTATAAATAGAAGATTGGAGCCAGTAGTGTGGTATGACACACACACCACGTCTGGCTTCTTACTAGAGACAAATAATAAAAAATGAATATTATTGAGTTATTGAGTTATTGAGTTATTTGCGGGTCATCATCATTGCACTCCGAACATGTCCATAGGTGCTCAGATCCCCTCCTCAGCAATTCCCTCAGTGTCCAGCGACTGACGACTCCAGTTCTATGTTGGTTGATAAGTCTTCTTACACGGCCACCAAGTTTCATCTCTGGCTGTGCCCATCTTAACTCCCATTTCCATCATCCGAAGAAGCGACGTTGATCTGTGTTTGTCGAAGTCCTGTGCTCTTCCCACATTTCGGAGTGCATTGATGACGTCCGCCCGATCCATCGGTTGCCCGTCCTCAACGACAGCGCAGCTAGCCAACCTGTCCGCTCTCTCATTTCCCCGTACTCCCGCATGTCCAGGGACATAGACAAAGGTGACCTTACGTATTTTGGATTTCTGCAACGACTCTACCCATTGCATGCGTACAAAGCCCGCCTCCACTTTTTTTATCATGCTCATCGAATCACTCAGTATACATGCGTGGATGTAGTCTTGTGACTCTAACCATTTGAATGCCTTGGCCACTGCCATCACCTCCATTGTCATGCTACTCGTGGTCATGGCGTATGCACCACTGTCTTCCTTGGCTATTCTGCCTGCCGAACGTGCTGTAAATGCCCATGCACTTTTTTCGTGTCGTCTTACAGATCCGTCTGTATAGATGACTGCATCTTTCTCATCGGTGTTATCGCAGATGAGACCGTTGACCTCAGCATTAACCACGACTGGGTTCTGTTCCCTACTTTTCCTGTCGAGTGTGACAATACATGAGAAAGTCCCCTTGAATGACGTAGGCACCGGTATCCACTCATCACCAACGCTGAGATTGGTAAGCCCACAGACCTGTTTGATGACATCTTCTGCTCGGCCCACCCATGATTTGCCTCTTTTTAGCCTGGTACCTTTCTCTGTGTTGAGCACGTGGTGCAATGGATGCTCTGTATCTGTACTAATCTTCAGGTATGCTCGTGCTCTCCAGATCTTGATTCTGTCATCCATGGTTGGAAAGTCAAGAAGATACCTCATTGCCACACAGGGAGTGTCCCTCGTACATCCCAGGATAATGCGCATGGCTTCATTTTGTATTTTCTCCAGCCTATCAATTTGAGTCGTACTGACAGTAAGAATGGCCAGGGCATACTCGATTGGTGCGATGACTAATCCCTGGAACAGAAGAGTAAGTAGCCTCTGCTCGATGTTGGCAGCTGCCATGACCTTCAAGGCGGCTAATCCTTTGCGGGATTTTGTTATCACATGGTCAACGTGGTCCCGAAAACACAGGCTGCGATCAAACTTAACTCCGAGGTATGTCATCAACTTGTCCCTGGTCACCTCATCAGCTCCCATTCGTACTACCGGTGTGGTCGTATTAACGATATGATTGTTAAGGGAGAACCATGAAACTGATGCTTTATTAGGATTAACCAAGGCACCTGAAACCCCACACCAGGAAGAAATGCGATCGAGTTCGTCTTGCATTGTGGAGGCGATTCCCCGTCTGTCTCTTCCCTGTCGATATACCAGAATATCATCAGCAAAAGTCATAGTTCTTCCCCTCCCATCCAGCTGTTGGGCCGTGATCGTTATTGTGTACACATTAAATAGAACTGGTGACAATGGTGAGCCTTGTGGCAGCCCAGGACAAATGGATGTTGGCTCGGAAGACCAACTTCCACATCTGAGTATCACCTTCCTCTGAAACAGTGCCGCGGCGATCCATCTTATGAGGAAGGGGTTCACCGCCAGTTTAAGAAGCATATGCATGAGATATTCAAATGGTTCCCTGTTTTATGCATCCGCCAGATCTATAGCAGCAGCACATGTCTCCTCTCGTCTGTGGAAGCCTTCGAAGACGTCATAGGCAAATACTGCCGCATTGAGCCATGTCTCTTTGTTATATCTATAACCTCCGAGTGTGGATGGGAATACGCGTTTCTGTTCAAGGCGACACGTGAGGACACGGGCAACTATTTTCTCCAGCAGCTTGCCCGCAGTGTTCTGCATTGTGATGATTCTGTAGGCACTGATCTGAGAATGGTCCTTGTTTGGTTTCGGTAGCGGTAGTAAGTAGCTGTGTAGCCACTCCTCCTTAATCTGGCCACTCCGAATACTGGCATTAAACTCATTGGCCAGTGTTGTCAAGTCGTCATCAGCTAAATCGCCTATGTCATCATACCGAACACCATCTGGACCAGGAGCAGTGTTGTGTGACCTTTTAAGTGTCGCGCGAATGGTATCGGTTGTGATTGTGAGATCTTCTTCCAGCCCTACATCCTCACACAAATTTGACAAAGATCCCCGTATCCTCATTCTTACAGCCTCATTTCTTTGGTCCGTCTGCTCAATGTAGCGGGCAAGCAGGGCCTTCCCTTTGCTCTCATCAGATTTGTGCCATATCTGGTCTGTGCTCTGAAAGTCTGGTATACCTCTGTGTCGTGGTGTGCCATTCATGCACTGATGAAGGCGCCAGAATGTGGCTAGCGATTTTTCTGAGCACACTTTTTTACAGAAGTCATCCCATTTGGCATCCTTCGCCTGCTTAGAGCATAGTTTAAAGTGCATCATTTTTTGGTCGACCTCTACTTTCAGACGTTTCAAGAGCTCAGGTTGTGTTCTACCATACCTTCTGGCTTTCTGCCATGTCTTGACCGTTTGTCTCTTGCTCCGCCAAGCTTCCTCGACATCTACGTTCCACCAGGGTGGCTGCGTCCATCTCTCCTGCCTCCTACGAGGGGCGCTCTGTTTCCTATGTCTGATTTTGCTAATGACGTCCTGGTCTGTTTTCTCGTAGTTGAATGTGTGGAGCTTTCTTCTCTGGCGTTTATTTCCGCCTTTCTCAATTAGGAGGACACATGGATAGTGATCACTTCCGTGGAACCCCAGTGCACTCCACCTGCAAACCGGTGCGAAGGTGGAAGACACCAGTGCCAGGTCTATGACACTATCAGAGTCCCCTGTTCGAGTGGCCATTCTTGTTGCCCTTCCATCATTCAAGCACACTAAATCGGCCGATACCAGTGCGTTCTCTAGGTCTTCTCCCTGCTTGTTGGTTATGACGTTGCCCCACTGGTCTCCTCTAGCATTAAAGTCTCCGCAGAAAATGACATTCTCTTCATCGAACTCGAAGAGATTCTGCCATTGTTGTGTGTTCACCTTCCCATTACAGGCATACACATTAACAATCACGAAATGAACTGGGGTCTGCACCCTAACCGCATGTACCTGCAATTCTGCATTGTTCCACGCAGACATATCAACCTCAGCTGCCACCATATTGTTGCGCACAAGGATGGCCTGCCCAAGGTGTCGTCTATTGTAAAAGCAATGAAAGCCAGGAGTACTTACTGTCCTGTCACCAAGAAGAGTTTCTTGCAAAACCATTATATCGGCGCCGCACAGTAGCTTATCAAGAATGGGCCGTCGTTGATTAATGGACCCACAATTCCAATAAGTAACGCGCACATACTTTAGGCCTAGCCTCTCACACTTTGACAGTTTAGTGCCACCCCTCTTGCCCCGTCGTGTTTTCCTTCTTCGATGATGTAGTTTGGGCTGCATCTGAAAACTTACACTTCTTACCGTCGTCTTTAAAGATGAACGTCGCTGAACGTTGTTGCTTTGGATGGCCTAGACTCACGTGCACTTGCTCAGTCGCACGGCCTAGAACCCGTTCCACGATATAAACTGGCCAGCTCCAGTAACTTGCTCCGCAGCACGCGGAAACACTGTGAGCTTTCTACAAATTAAATGACTTACGCGTCCTTGACAACAGACCTTGACTATTATTATTATAGAGGAAAACTTCAGAGACGATAATCAGCGAATCAATTCAGAGGAAGAGGTATGTTTACAGCACTCGGAAAAAAATGACAAATAATCAACAACAACAACAAAAAAAAAACAATATATGGCCCGAAGCAGGATCGAACCCGTACTCCTTGGCATAGCGTTCGGCTTTTCGTGGCAAGGCACTGTGCCAAGTAGTACGGGTTCGATCCTGTTTCGGACCATGTATTGTTCTTTGTTATTTTTGTTGTTGTTGATTATATTTGTAATTTTTTCCGATTGCTGTAAACATACCTCTTCCTCTGAATTGATTCGCTGATTATCGCCTCGGAAGTTTCCCGATATATTAATATTCATTTATTATATTTATTTGTCTCCAATCTAAACCACTGAAAACTACTATTCGTGCTGTTTCGTCCTAAATGTTTTTCTGCAACGCAAGTATTCAGCCCTACCATATCCGGGAGATACTTGTCTTAATAGGAAAAATACAGATAGGCAATGTATTTCCGAGCTGTGGTCGCAGCCCTATGCTATAGTCATGAGAACATCTACGTGAAAGACATCGCCAATGATGGTTAATTTTTTAGTTAACCGAGTTGGCTATGTTCCATAGCATTTGGCTTTTCGTGGCAAGGCGCTGTGCCAAGGAGTACGGGTTCGATCCTGCTTCGGACCATATATTGTTCTTTGTTTTTTTGTTCTGCTGTTGATTATTTGTCATTTTTTTCCGAGTGCTGTAAACATACCTCTTTCTCTGAATTGATTGGCTCCTTACTACCAGCTTTACTGCAACACTGCATTAGTCCCCCATCCCCCCATAAATAGAGGATTGATGGATTCATTACTGTATAGAGCTTGTTCGTGCCGTGTTATAAAAAGAGGATTGACGGATTCATTACTATATATAGCTGTTCATTTTGCTATAAACAGAAGATTGACATATTTATTATTGAACAAAGCTGTCTCCGTGTTGTTATACATAGATATTGATCACCTATATCGATTACGGGAATTTCCAGCAGCAACGATTTTGTATAGGGACAGATTAATGGAAACAACACCACAGAGCGTCCCAGATCTAACGTCAGAGTAAGGTTATTTAACGTTAGAGTGGACCCTGGACTGCGATGTCACGCAACAGTTGTAGGGTTGATATTCCCACATGCAGCAACATGAGAGCTTAGTTGTCATAATAGTGACAATAGAAAAACGTACAGCATATGTATCTATATGTGTGAAGAAAATTATGGTTGTAATGGAGAAGAAGACAAATATTTGATAGCAAAGGAGTTGTGACCGGTTAGGATGGAAAGTAGAACAATGGGGATAAGGATTTGTATGTGGGAGGCGGCTTTAGTATTTGGAGGATTTAATCCTCTTCTTTTGGTGACTTGTGTGTGTGTGTGTGTGTGTGTGTGTGGATTGTTTTGAGGCCTTGTTAAGTGATTGATGGATTTTAACATATTTCTCTTGGTGGCTTTGTATCCATCCATCCATCCATCCATCCATCCATCCATCCATCCATCCGTCCATCCATCCATCCGTCCGACCATCCCTCCGTCCGTCCGTCCGTCCGTCCGTCCGTCCGCCGCCCGCCCGTCCGTCCGCCCGTCCGTCCGTCTGTCTGTCTATTATGTGGTTAGGACGGGGAGGTTTTATTATAGGATGATTTGAACTTCCTCCCTTGTGGCTCGTGTGTGTTAACGCTCATTTATTCTTCTCTCACTACCAATACTTCCTGTGTGTGTTAACGCTCATTTATTCTTCTCTCTCTACCGATACTTCCTGTGTGTGTTAGCTCTCATTTATTCTTCTCTCACTACCAATACTTCATGTGTGTGTTAACGCTCATTTATTCTTCTCTCTCTACCGATACTTCCTGTGTGTGTTAGCTCTCATTTATTCTTCTCTCACTACCAATACTTCCTGTGTGTGTTAACGCTCATTTATTCTTCTCTCACTACCAATACTTCCTGTGTGTGTTAACGCTCATTTATTCTTCTCTCTCTACCGATACTTCCTGTGTGTGTTAGCTCTCATTTATTCTTCTCTCACTACCAATACTTCATGTGTGTGTTAGCTCTCATTTATTCTTCTCTCACTACCAATACTTCCTCTGTGTGTTAGCTCTCATTTATTCTTCTCTCTCTACCAATACTTCCTGTGTGTGTTAACTCTCATTTATTCTTCTCTCTGTAGCAATACTTCATGTGTGTGTTAGCTCTCATTTATTCTTCTCTCTCTACCAATACTTCCTGTGTGTGTTAGCTCTCATTTATTCTTCTCTCTGTAGCAATACTTCCTGTGTGTGTTAGCTCTCATTTATTCTTTTCTCACTACCAATACTTCCTGTGTGTGTTAGCTCTCATTTATTCTTCTCTCACTACCAATACTTCCTGTGTGTGTTAGCTCTCATTTATTCTTCTCTCACTACCAATACTTCCTGTGTGTGTTAGCTCTCATTTATTCTTCTCTCACTACCAATACTTCCTGTGTGTGTTAGCTCTCATTTATTCTTTTCTCACTACCAATACTTCCTGTGTGTGTTAGCTCTCATTTATTCTTCTCTCACTACCAATACTTCCCGTGTGTGTTAGCTCTCATTTATTCTTTTCTCAATACCAATACTTCCTGTGTGTGTTAGCTCTCATTTATTCTTTTCTCACTACCAATACTTCCTGTGTGTGTTAGCTCTCATTTATTTTTCTCTTACTACCAATACTTCCTGTGTGTGTGTTAGCTCTCATTTATTTTTCTCTCACTACCAATACTTCCTGTGTGTGTTAGCTCTCATTTATTTTTCTCTCACTACCAATACTTCCTGTGTGTGTTAGCTCTCATTTATTTTTCTCTCACTACCAATACTTCCTGTGTGTGTTAGCTCTCATTTATTTTTCTCTCACTACCAATACTTCCTGTGTGTGTTAGCTCTCATTTATTTTTCTCTCACTACCAATACTTCCTGTGTGTGTTAGCTCTCATTTATTTTTCTCTCACTACCAATACTTCCTGTGTGTGTTAGCTCTCATTTATTTTTCTCTCACTACCAATACTTCATGTGTGTGTTAGCTCTCATTTATTCTTCTCTCTGTAGCAATACTTCCTGTGTGTGTTAGCTCTCATTTATTCTTTTCTCACTACCAATACTTCCTGTGTGTGTTAGCTCTCATTTATTCTTCTCTCACTACCAATACTTTCTGTGTGTGTTAGCTCTTATTTATTCTTTTCTCACTACCAATACTTCCTGTGTGTGTTAGCTCTCATTTATTCTTCTCTCACTACCAATACTTCCTGTGTGTGTTAGCTCTCATTTATTCTTTTCTCACTACCAATACTTCCTGTGTGTGTTAGCTCTCATTTATTCTTCTCTCACTACCAATACTTCCTGTGTGTGTTAGCTCTCATTTATTCTTTTCTCACTACCAATACTTCCTGTGTGTGTTCTTCTTCTTCTTCTTCTACCTTTTAGCTCCCAGTGGAGCATAGGTCTTCAACAAACACTTTCCAAGTCGTTCTGTTTTTGCAATTCTTTTAAGATCATTCCATGTCTTCCCCATCATCTTCATCTCTGCTTCAATCTGTCTTCTCCAAGAATTCCTTGGTCTTCCTCTTTGTCTTTTCCCCTGGGGATTCCAAAAAAGGGCCTGTTGTGTAATACTCTCAGTTGGTTTCCGTAGTGTGTGTCCTATCCATCGCCATCGTCTTCGCTGTATTTCTTTATCCACTGGTATTTGACCGGTACATTTCCATAATTCCACGTTTGTGACTTTGTCCTGCCATTTCCATCCCTTTATTCTGCGCAAGCATCCATTAATGAAAGTCTGTACCTTCGTGATTGTCAATTTTGTTATTCTCCATGTTTCACAGCCATATAATAGAACCGACTTAACATTGGAGTTGAAAATTTGTATTTTTGTATTTAGCCTAATTTCTTTGGATTTCCATATGTTTCCCAGTGCAATGAAAGCTCCTCTTGCTTTTGATATCCTTATTTTGGTATCGTTTTCTGTTCCTCCCTCTTTATCTATATTACTGCCCAGATATATATAAGATTGTACGTCTAGTAGAGGTATTTCTCCTAGTTTTATTTGGTTATTGCCAACTGCATTAATTCTCATAATGTTGGTCTTATCTCTATTAATCTTTAGTCCTAGCTGTTGTGATCTCTCATCTAATATACTCATTTTATCTTGCATTTGTTGGTGGCTGTGTGATAGGAGAGCTATGTCATCAGCAAAGTCTAAATCATCAAGTTGTTTGGTCAGTGACCACTGGATCCCATTTCTGTTGTTTTGAGTTATTTTCATAATCCAATCTATGGCCAGTAGAAAGAGAAATGGAGACAGAAGGCATCCTTGCCTTACTCCTGTTCTTATTTCAAATGCTTCTGTAAGCTGTCCTTCATGCACCACACTACATTTTGTTCCTTCATACATTGTTTTTATCAGGTTAATAAACTTTATGGGGATTCCATAATGACTCAGCAACTTCCAAAGCATTCTTCTGTCTAAACTATCAAATGCCTTTTCGTAATCTATGAATCCAATATAAAGTGGGGATTTTAGTTCTAAACTTTGTTCAACTATTATACGTAGAGTAGTTATTTGATCAGCACATGATCTGTTCTTCCTAAAACCTGCTTGTTCATCTCTCAAGTGTTTCTCTATAGCCTCTTTTAGTCTCTCCAGAATGATTCTGCCTAATATTTTTCCTGGCACTGATAGTAGCATAATTCCCCTATAATTTGTGCACTCCTGTAAACTTCCTTTCTTTGGTAGTTTGATCATATAACCTTCTCTCCAGTCTTTAGGTATTTCTTCCCTCTCCCAAATTTTATCCAATAGATTATGTAACATCTTGGTAGAGGTGATAATATCTGCTTTGATGGCTTCCGAAGGAATTTCATCTGGTCCTGTGGCTTTACCATCTTTTAACAGTTTGATGGCTTTCATTATTTCTTCTTTGCTTGGTTTTCCGCAGTTAACGTGTAATTCTTCTTCTGCTGGTAGTATATCTGGAGGATTATTTGAGCCAGGTCTGTTCAAAAGTTCTTCAAAGTGCTCCTTCCATCTCTCCATTTGTTCCTTTATATTACTAAGCAGATTTCCTTTCTTATCTTTGATAAAGGCGTTGATCTGTTTGTATTTTCCACCTAATTTCTTTGTGCTGTTGTACAGTTCTTTCATATTCCCTTTATTTGCTGCTTCTTCTGCCTCTTTAGCTAATTCATCTATATATTTCCTCTTATCCCTTTTAATGCATCTTCTCACTTCTTTATTCACCTCTGTGTAAGCTTCCTGTGTCTTGGCTTTATTACTTCTTGTTTTGCTTTTATTTATGTCTGCTTTCTTGTTCTTTCTTTCTTTAATTTTATCCAGGGTCTCTGCTGTCATCCATGCCTTATTCTGGCGTTCTCTTTTCCCCAGTGTTTCTTCGCATGTCTCTTTCCATATATTTTTTACCTGTTTCCAATGATCTTCTATATTTATAGTATTTTCTAGTTGTTGGAGGACTTGGTATTTGTTTGATATTGTGACTGCGAATTTATCTTTAATTCCTTGTTCTTTAAGAAACCCTACATTAAAATACGTTCTGCCCTTATTCGTTGTAGTATACCTTTTTAATTTAATTTTAAGTTTGGCTAACAGAAGATGATGATCAGAAGCTATATCTGCCCCTCTATATACTTTTACATCCTGTAAGGATGACTTAAACTTATTATTAATACATATGTGATCAATTTGATTTTCCGTTCTATGATCTGGTGACACCCATGTAGCTTTGTGTATTCTTTTATGTTGGAATATTGTTCCTCCTAGGCTCATTTGATTAAGGGCGCAGAAATTCACAAATATCTCTCCATTCTCGTTTATATCTCCAAGTCCATGTTTTCCCATAATCTCTCCTGTGTGTGTTAGCTCTCATTTATTTTTCTCTCACTACCAATACTTCCTGTGTGTGTTAGCTCTCATTTATTCTTCTCTCTGTAGCAATACTTCCTGTGTGTGTTAACTCTCATTTATTCTTCTCTCACTACCAATACTTCCTGTGTGTGTTAGCTCTCATTTATTCTTCTCTCTCTACCAAAACTACTCCAATACAACGTTCTCCAGCGTGGTGAGACAGCAGACAGAGAACAGTTTCTATATACAATGACGGTCAATAATGTTTAACAAGAATATGAACATAATAACGACAGTTGTTTATATCTCTCTCATTGTTTGTGTTAGCAATGGGGACCTCAACCAATTAGCTCTTTATGTTAGTCCATATTTTATGGTAAAAACATATTTAGGAAAGATAATTCTCTCCACTCCTTCCATCTCTCTCTCTCTCTCTCTCTCTCTCTCTCTCTATATATATATATATATATATATATATATATATATATATATAGTTCTCTTACTCGTTCTTTCTCCCTCTCTATCTCTACCTTTTTTGGTCTTTCTTTTCTCCATTCTCTCTTTCTCGCTCCTGCTTTCTTTTCATTTCCCGTCAAACTTACTGTAACTATCTCTCTCTCTCTCTCTCTCTCTCTCTCTCTCTCTCTCTCTCCTACACCCCCTTTGCTCTACTCCCTTCATATCTTCTCTACTCAAACTAAACTACATACATCTGAGTATAAACTAAACCCAATTCAAATGGAAATAGAAATAACATAAATTAAGTTATATAAACGGCCCTTTAAAACAATCTATCTTACAACATAACCAATTGTCTCAACTTTAGACGCACATATTTCCCCCTCAGTCTGTGGGGACCCAATTGACCTATTTAGCCGGGCCACAGGCACAAAACACATCAATAATAATAACTATTTATTTCTAAATGACAAATGTCCCAAAATGTGGATTGTGTTGTGCCCCCAAGAGATTGCCGAAAGTACACACGCGTGAGACTATTTCGTGGGAGAGTTTCATAACAGCCAAAACTAACAAGAGTAAATAATAATAATAATAATAATAAAATTCACAGCAGTTTGTTTCTGCATAAAAGTGGCAATTTAGTTTGCAGTCTAAGAAATGAAGTGAATGTTTGTGAAAAGGTTTCTTGATTTTGTCAGTTTTCTACATTTTTGAAGCATATTCATTTTGTAATCGTTTTCTTCTGAGCTGAAACCAGAATTTTGAATATTTAGTTCAATAAGTACTTGTTTTCTTTGTTAGCGATGGTTTAGTAGGTTAGTGCTCGTAAAAGAAAATGTTAAAATTCATTTCAATGTGTCTCTTTCTGGAATATAAAAATGGTACTCTGTGGTAAAGGTCTTAAATTAAAGCGGTGTGTTCTACTCAACTAGAACAAGTCATATTCAGATTCTAATTCAGAATTAATCAACACAACAGCTAAGATACCAGTGATTATTAAGGTTCAGATTTTTATGAGATAGAAATGCCAAATATGACATAAAAACCGTAGAAATATACTTTTATTCAAGACAAAAAAACATACGACGTAAATTAATTACTCATTTGCTACTAAAAATTACGTCAAATCATCCGCTAAGCGTCTGCATCCTTTGCGTTGGGTTCTGCCTTCATGTCTTTGTCTTGTTGACAAACAATTTCTGAGGCAGCGCATCTCTCTGACTAACTGTTTTTTTTTTTTTTTGGTGCTCAATTTTTGGATCACGTTTATTATCCATCAATGTCTGCAATTATTTTCACATCAAAGGAATGTCGGACTACGTTGTCTCCAAAGCAAACAGTGAAGCTGCTTGCGGTAGTATTCCTGTTTGAAGTCTCACTTCAGAACAAACTTTCTTGACAGTACTGTCACTCCTGGTTGCTGCTATTCGGTTCGGTGTTTTGCTCAGAGGTCTCTTTTATGTTTGAGCTTCAAATGCTTATCCTGACCTACAGTAAATCAAGTAAAAATGGCTTGTAATTAATTTTCCATCTAAATATTTATGTTCAATTACGTTGTCTGAGCTATAGACACCTTGTATTTATTCAGGTAAGTTTACGTGTTTAATAGCAATACAAATGCAAAGCCACATTTTTCCGCTTAATAAAGGGTCATCTAAATGAACGTTTTATTGTATCTAAAATGACGACAAATATGATCAAATGTAACCAAAACAGTGCATTTATGCCCCCAATTTGGTGAAAATATGACATAAACCTAAATTATCGTCATAATATGCATGTATATGACCAACATGAGAAGAGGAAAGTTGGAATACTTGGTTACAACTGGCAAAAAAAAAAGAAAGAGAGACCATACTAGATAGCTTGGTGTTATGGCATGGAAAACAATCAACAACAGAACTGATACGATGCACTGTAGATAGAAGATTGTGGAAGGACATGATCGTCTACGCCAACCGGTATGGCACATGATGGTGATGATGACCAGTAACACAGCATCAGAGTGTTCAGAGAGGCATGAAACATGTTGATGATGACCAATAACACAGCATCAGAGTGTTCATAATGAAACATGTTGATGATGACCAGTAACACAGCATCAGAGTGTTCATAATGAAACATGTTGATGATGACTGATGACCAGTAACACAGCATCAGAGTGTTCAGAGAGGCATGAAACATGTTGATGATGACTGATAACACAGCATCAGAGTGTTCAGAGAGGCATGAAACATGTTGATGATGACTGATAACACAGCATCAGAGTGTTCAGAGAGGCATGAAACATGTTGATGATGACTGATGACCAGTAACACAGCATCAGAGTGTTCAGAGAGGCATGAAACATGTTGATGATGACCAATAACACAGCATCAGAGTGTTCATAATGAAACATATTGATGATGACCAGTAACACAGCATCAGAGTGTTCAGAGAGGCATGAAACATGTTGATGATGACTGATAACACAGCATCAGAGTGTTCAGAGAGGCATGAAACATGTTGATGATGACTGATGACCAGTAACACAGCATCAGAGTGTTCAGAGAGGCATGAAACATGTTGATGATGACTGATGACCAGTAACACAGCATCAGAGTGTTCAGAGAGGCATGAAAAATGTTGATGATGACCAGTAACACAGCATCAGAGTGTTCAGAGAGGCATGAAACATGTTGATGATGACTGATGACCAGTAACACAGCATCAGAGTGTTCAGAGAGGCATGAAACATGTTGATGATGACCAATAACACAGCATCAGAGTGTTCATAATGAAACATGTTGATGATGACCAGTAACACAGCATCAGAGTGTTCAGAGAGGCATGAAACATGTTGATGATGACCAATAACACAGCATCAGAGTGTTCATAATGAAACATGTTGATGATGACCAGTAACACAGCATCAGAGTGTTCATAATGAAACATGTTGATGATGACCAATAACACAGCATCAGAGTGTTCATAATGAAACATGTTGATGATGACCAATAACACAGCATCAGAGTGTTCAGAGAGGCATGAAACATGTTGATGATGACTGATGACCAGTAACACAGCATCAGAGAGGCATGAAACATGTTGATGATGACCAATAACACAGCATCAGAGAGGCATGAAACATGTTGATGATGACCAATAACACAGCATCAGAGTGTTCAGAGAGGCATGAAACATGTTGATGATGACTGATGACCAATAACACAGCATCAGAGAGGCATGAAACATGTTGATGATGACCAATAACACAGCATCAGAGAGGCATGAAACATGTTGAAATTAAGTTATTAACTTGGATTTTAAAAATACGTGTCAGGAAACAATATACCATGTCATTAAACCAAGTCCTAGTGATTATTTATGTTTATTATTTACTTATTTGGGAGCTGCGATAGCTCAGTGGTTAGTGAACTGGACTACAAAGGATTGAGGTAGGGTTCGATCCCAACGGCTTCCGGGTTCTTCTTTTCTTCTTTTCTCTTTTCACTGATGCCTAAAAGGTGTTGTGGTTTATATCATTTGTCATTCTTGAGCTGCTCGAACTGTCTGAATTAGTGATTTTCCTTTGTTGTTACATGTCTCTATCACTGCATCTATCCATCTTCTTCTGGGTCTTCCTCTTGGTCTTTTTCCATGCATTCTCGAGAAGAACGCCCTTGATGGTGATTGATAAGAATTCATTCTGACCAGGTGGCCAAACCATTTAAGTTGTCGTTGTTCTATATATTCTTGGCAGGGCTTCCGGGTTCACCCAGCCTTAAATGGGTACCGGATTTTTTTTTTCTGGGAAAGTAAAGCGGCACGGCGTAATACCGACCACAATACCCCAAAAATCATGCGCTGAAGGTCTGTAAATATTATGGTCACTAACACCATATTCCCTATACGCCACTTGGCGTGACGGGGGCTATTTACTTTTTATTTACTTATTTGTTTTAATTCGGTTGCGTGTCTTTCTTTTCTGCGCTCAGATTCCTATACTTATCAGGATATAACAGCGAGTTTAAGAAAGAATGAATCCCACAGTGCCTCTAGCGTGACGCATAGCGAGTATGGTGTTAAGTGTTCATATTCTTCTTCATAATTGACTCACCTTTTAACATTATGGCCAACACTATGCCAGGTCGCCATTCTTAACCAGAAACGAATTAGGTGAGCCTGACGTCTTGTCCTTTTGGGCCAGATCGCTGTCTATTACTACTCCACCGTGCGGCGAACAGTAAGGTGAGTCTTCCTTACACCACCCACCGAATGCCAAGTTTTATTCTACCGGGAGGTTGTAGTAACTATTCTAACATCCAACTTTATTTGTTTGTGAAACTAGACATTTCATGCGGTTAATTTGAATTGAAAACATGAATGTGTATTTGTTGCGTTCATGGGACTTTTATAATGTCGGTACTAAAACAAAATATGGAGGTGAAGGCGCGCCTCCCAGCACCAGAGCTGGAATTTGTCAGCGAGCCACAGCTAATGGCTTGCGCCAGGATCGGTGAACCAAAACCATCCAGACCCTGCTCCACCTCTTCGCGGTGCCTCCAGTAACAGACTAACCTGTCTAGTCTGGCCAAGCGTGCAGAGATCGAAGAGGGAAGACAACCCGGTACTCAAAAATGTCGTGCTGAAGTCGGATGTGTTGGGCCGAAAGGCGCAAACATAACAGTTATACTGCAAACCACAACACAACGCAGACACGTCCACTACGTCCTTGTAAGGGCGGATGATGAAGCGGAATATTCTAGTCTACTACGATATTCTAGAATACTTTAGTCATCGGGTGAACGCAACCAACCACCACCACCAAACAAAATATGTTATTTTCTGAAATAAGGATGTAGGAAACTTAACACACCGTTAATTGTTTCTATAAGTTTAATTTGATCAGTTCTACTTTAATTCGACTGCGCATGCTCGATGTTAACTCCTTCTTGCTCGCTCTTAAAAGGACGTTAAATGGGAGTAAGCTTCCTGGTGTTGAGGTTTATAACAAGTGGATATATCTTTCGGTCCAAAACGTCAGGGAGCAAGTGTGGGGTGTAGTAAACACTCCTACAGAGCATGGTGACTGCTTTACAAACATGGACATTGCAAATTATTGATGTTTTAGCCTTACATGAGGTTTTCCTCATAAAACAACATCCGATATCAGCGGGCCATTTTTGAGAAGAAAGCTTGTTTGCTTTATCCCATACGTGTGCTATTTAAATGAACGCACATAAGACAAATCACACAGATAATCAGCATTTTAACAATCGTAGAACACGATCAGCATTTTAACAAACGTAGAACACGATCAGCATTTTAACAAACGTTGAACACGATCAGCATTTTAACAAACGTAGAACATGATCAGCATTTTAACAAACGTAGAACATGATCAGCATTTTAACAAACGTTGAACATGATCAGCATTTTAACAAACGTTGAACATGATCAGCATTTTAACAATCGTAGAACACGATCAGCATTTTAACAAACGTAGAATATGATCAGCATTTTAACAATCGTAGAACACGATCAGCATTTTAACAATCGTAGAACACGATCAGCATTTTAACAAACGTTGAACATGATCAGCATTTTAACAAACGTTGAACATTAAATATGATAATTCACGATCTTTTTTAAAAAAATCATTGTTCAATGCTTGTAATTTCACGACTCACGAAAACACGGTGGAGCTACAGAGTACTTCCCGTGAAATCTTCCCTCGTTTTCTTGCATGAAAGTGAAGTGAATGCTGACCACATCTGATTTGTTGATGATATTCTAGTAATCGTGGTCAATTTTCTCAATTCTGATACATGACTTAAGTATAATTCTGCTATAATGTATTAACAACGATAATGAGAAATGTTATAGCGTCAATCTATACAATATTTGTGGTTAAATTATGGTTTTTTTTTACACTAGACATATATAGGGTCATATTTGTCAAATTTTGAAATATTTATTCACATAAGTGTTATTGGACTAAAATTCCATTAGCACACAAATTAACAGTACTAGAAAATGAATATTTTTCTAGTGTCATAAATTTGAACCAAGTCAATGAAATATCATCTCAAGAATGAGTGAAATGTAATCAGTACATCTTCATTTATACATAAAGCGACATGATTTAAACTAAAATACCACTTTCAGACTAAAGCAAGCAGCCGTGACAAACGTCTGAATGCAAAGGTGGTGGTTCTACGTATTGACATTAAGCACAGATGAAAACAAGAACCGTCACCAATAAAGCTGTTTTAGTCATTTAAAAAAAGCTCTGGCATGGAAAGGGAAAGTGTGGGGAGGGGAGGGGGGTCGGGGTCGGGGAATCGACATTATTTGAAAGAACATTTAATAACATAACAAAAAATAAATACAGTTTTGGACATTTTGAACAATTAAATAAGATCCGATCAACATTAGTTTTCTTTGTTGCAGTAGCAATGGAATGAATCAAATGTTACTTGTATATACCTATAAGTATATTATACTTGTATAAGTTATAACAAAGTTTGGCAAACTTTATGTACCTACGGGGTAGCAAAACAACTACTAGATAATATAATGGCATTGGATGGCTTCCTTTCAGACATTTTTGACGTTGGTAGCTAAGGACCTAACTTGTGCAAACGGATGGCATTGGCAAGAATCATTTTGAATTTATGAAGTGGGCTCATTGTGTGTTTAACTCAAACGCATATGTGCTTTTTAACCAAAGACCTTTTTCTGGGGACTCAATGCAGATATCCCCGATGGAAGAATACATTGTACTATTAGTCCCATAAATGATTCGCTTACAGAGGTTTATGATGTAAACAAAGCAGTTTTGTCATTGCAAGTGAATAATGTCCACACCTATAATTGGTCAGGATTGTGTAGCAGCAGCAGCTTTATAGCGAACACAGAAAACATCACAGGATTGTGCTGTTCTGAAACAGCTATGCCATGCTACCCTAGAATTGCCTTTGATGGGATTACTGTGACCACAAACCACTCTCCATGTGTGTGCCACATATTTACACCCCAGAAAGAAATACTGAATATAACAACATCATATGCCGTCTGTGATATTAATGACCACAGATCAGGAGCCTCCAGTATGATTGATACAACTGTTGCACCGAGCACTTCATCAGCAGAGCCATATCTATGGAATGTTAATCTGACATTGTTCTTGAATGATGCCCAAGTTAATGAGACATCAGGATCGTGTGGCAGCAGCTACAAGAAGGGAGCGGAGAACATCAAGTTCTGCTGCTATAAAGGAGACTTGCCTTGCTATCCCAGAATTGCCTTAACTGGAATCACTGTAGTTGACAACTTCTCTTCTTGTGTAAACTACACATTCACATCTAAGAGTGAATCAGTGAAGGTCACAAAATCATATTCTCTCTGTGGTTTTACTAACTACAGGTCATGTGGCTTCTGTTGGATTGGAAATGACAAATTACCACCACTGTGTGTCTATATGTTTGGAATTGGAGTCATCAATGACGGCCTAACATCATCAAGTGCTACGACGATCATCATTTTCGGGAGGACGTGAACCCCCATGGTATATGGTGGATAGGCGGCAGGAACCATTGAAGGCTATGTCTGCAAAAGTGTTCCTTCTTGCAGTTCCCTCATATTCCAAGTCCGGCTTGTTGCAGGAGCTACTGAGTTAAGTGCTCTGTGCACACCGTGAGCTGTGTGTCTCATCCGTTTTGATCCTGCTTCGATATCCCGCTTGTTTACGATGAATGATGATATCGTATGACAGGGAACAGTTGGCTGTGTTCACTTTCTGCGCGGTTTCGCCTTATGTCTTTTGGCGTGTGCTGAGACTGCTACGATGGGAACTACAGTTACCTTTCTTTGTTTGGGAGATGAGTTGGTAATTCGGATGATTCCACTGGCACGGGCGGTTGAGCAATTATGGATTTTAATTCGTTTGCTGTGATGCCGAGGCCTTCCATAACCATAACCATAACCATAATGGCATTATATAAAAACAGTCAAAGTGCCGTCAGAACATCGGAAGGTCTGTCAGAATGGTTTCAGGTTACAACAGGTGTAAGACAAGGATGTGTCCTCTCACCACTCCTTTTCATCATATATATGGACAAAACAAATCAGGAAACAACCAACAATAAGGAAAAATCAAATAACAATACAGAGGTGGAAAATTCCAACATCAACGAGCTACTATTCGCAGATAACCAATACCTATATAGAAATAAAACAAGTAGAGGAATTCAAGTATTTGGGCACAATGTTCACAGAAGATGGAAAACTAGACAGAGAAATTGACATGAGAATACAAAAAAGCAAATGCTGTCACATACCAGCTTTCACCATTGCTAATTCATCCAAGCATTTCTATGCCAGCTAAACAACAAATGATAAATGGCATTTTCATACCAACTTTGTGCTATATAAGTCAAACATGGACCCTTTCTAAATCACAATTAAGAAAGATCAATACATGTGAGATGCGATGCTTGAGAAAAGTAACAAACAACACAAGAAGAGATAGAACACCAAATGAAACCATAAGAAAAATGGTAGGAACAAAACCCTGCCAAGAATATATAGAACAACAACAACTTAAATGGTTGGGCCACCTGGTCAGAATGAATCCTCACCTATCACCATCAAGGGCGTTCTTCTCGAGAATACATGGAAAAAGACCAAGAGGAAGACCCAGAAGAAGACGGATAGATGCAGTAATAGAGACATGTAACAACAAAGGAAAATCACTAATTCAGACAATTCGAGAAGCTCAAGAACGATAAATGATATAAACCACGACACCTTTTAGGTATCCGTGAAAAGAGAAACGAAAAAGAAGAAGATACACTTATTTTTCTGTCACTAGGACAAAATATGGAAATAAAAAAATACTAAGCAGAAAAAAAACTAAACTTAGAATTTTCAAACGTATTATTAACCATCGGGTGTCCGGTTAGCGCAATCGATAGGCGGTTGGCTTACCACGGCAACAGCCGGGGTTCGTACCCTGGCGAGGACACCTGGGTTTTACTAATTCCCTAAAAATTAGTGGGAGCCGCGATAGCTCAGTGGTTAGTGAACTGGACTACTACGGACAAGGGGTAGGGTTCGATCCCAACCGACGGCTCCGGGTTCACCCAGCCTTAAATGGGTACCGGATTTTTTCTGGGAAAGTAAAGCAGCACGGGCGTAATACCGACCACATTACCCCAAAAACCATGTGCTGAAGGTCTGTAAAATATAGGGTCACTAACACCATATTTCCCTATACGCCACTTGCTGTCTTTCGCCGTGACGGGGGGTACTTTACTTTACTTTTATTATTAACCATCATATTTGAAAGTTAGAAAACAAAAAGAGCGTTTGAGAAAAAAAACGCTTAAAAAATGCCTATGAAGGATACTCTATATATAATGGAATGAATTCAAGACTAATATATATAATAAGAGAAATGGACACGCATCCAACAATCTCATATACGATTTGGAAGAAAAGATGGAGATATGTTGGGCATGTATTAAGAATAGACAACAAGAGAATCTCAAGATCTCTTCTTTGGGAAACAGTTGGGTACAGAACAAGCAGAAGTCCTAGAAAGATACTGAAAAGAACACTGATAAGAGAAGCAAAGTTGGCAGCTAATCTCTCTACTTTATATCGAACGCGTGGATTAGGAACATACATTCAATAGTTTGGATAGAGGAATGCTATAGAAGCTGCTGAGTTATTGTGGAGTCCCCTTGCAGTTGATTAATTTGATACAGGCAGTATATGTAGAAATGAAATATAGTGTTGGACATGAAGGACAGCGTACAGAATCATTTGGCATGAGAACAGGAGTAAGACATGGATGATTACTTTCTTCATTCCTCTTTCCGCTGGTCATAGATTGGATTGTGAGAATAGCACGAACAATATAAATGGAATCCAGTGGTCACTGACGAAGCAACTTGATGGCCTAGACTTGGCAAATAACAGAGCTCTCCTCTCACATATTCATCAACAGATGCAAGGTAAAATGAGCATACTTATCGAGAAATCACAACAGCTGGGACTGACAATAAATAATGCAAAGAAAAAAAACCACGAGAACTAATGTAGTTATCAATAACTAAAAAAAAAACTAACTAAGAGAAGCACTTCTGCATGGTATATATATATATATATATATATATATATATATATATATATATATATACATATATAGACAAAGAATAATGTATATAGACAAGGAAGGGGGAGCAAAGAATGATATCAAAATAACGATACCAACATAAGGACATAGAAAGCAAGAGGATCTTTTCTTCCAAAAGAAATCGCATGGAAATCCAACGAAATTAGGTTAAATACCAAAGATAACAATTTGGAACTCCAGTGTTAAGTCAGTCCCGTTGTATAAGTTATGAAATACGGAGAACAACAAAAGCAATTCACAAAGATACAGGTTTACAATAATTAATGCTTACGCAGAATAAAAGAGTGGAATAACAGGACAACATTACTAACATAGAACTATAGGAAAGTACTAGTGGACAAAGAAATGCGACAATGAAG